>MU006303.1:280687-616297 GCA_010093695.1 Plenodomus tracheiphilus IPT5
ACAATAATCTGCAAAGCGCCCTCCAAACCACACAACAACTACAGTACTCTAACACCCGTGCCCCCCCCCCCCCCCCCCCCAAACCAATCTACCCAAGCAATCACAATAATCTGCAAAGCGCCCTCCAAACCACACAACAACTACAGTACTCTAACACCCGTGCCCTTCCTCCCCACCCACACGCCCCACCCCACCCCAAACCAACCAATCACCCAACACGCACAGCCCCTCACCCCCTCCCCACACCACACGCCCCTCCGTGCCCCTCGGTAGCACCGCAATCGACACCTATATTTCAAAACCTTCCTTTTGCGGTAATATCGCGTTTGCGGACCTGACAAAGGGGGTTTAGCGGGGCTGGTTTGGGGGATGAGCGTGCATGTGCATGTGTAGGGCGAAGGCTGGGCGTAAGATGGATGGGTGATGTGGTGAGGTGTGCCCCTTTGCGCCCCTTTTTGCGCCCCTCGGTGTGCCCTTCGGTGTGCCCCTTTGCGTCCCTCGACGTGCCCTTTGCCCTAGTTGTAGATTGGATTAATTGGATAATGTCCTCCGTACACGACACGCCCTTTGAGGTCAGCCGAGGGGGGCACGTAATGTACGCCCTTTGTTAGTGCAGTGTTCGATGGATGCGTGGATTTAGGGGAGAAGGGAGAGGAAGTTACTTGTTTTGGAAAGTAAAGTAAACTTAAAGCTTGGAGAGGTTTGCGGGGACCGAAGATGACGATGGTGGATGATGCGTGTGGAGATTGTGTTTGTGTGATGGATATAATAGTGCACAGTACACAGTAGAGAGTATGGACACTTTCTATGTGACAGATACTTCATCCAATATTGCAATTATCTTCCCTACACATTCCTCACATCGTTGGCAGATATATACACCTGTACATTTTCCATATTTTACACATTTTACATGTTTCCATTCTCTACTATTCGCCTACAGTCACTCACTCCTCACCAACCACCCCCTCCCTCTCCCGACACACAACACACCCCCTCCCCACTGCACTCTTGATAATATGCGCATGCGCAACTTTAGCCCCAACACTTCGACTCCACCGTCCACCCCCTTCCAACGCATCACCCGCCAGCGTCTGCTGCAACGTCGCTGCAACACTAGCACTTGCGCTCGTCTTGGGCAGCAGGCAACTAAGATGGAAAACGTGTCCACATGCAAACCCAACCAGAGTATCGCGAGACAATGGCATGGGTCCATCGACAATGTCGTCTTCTTCGGGTGTAGGTAGTGTAAAGGGGCGGTGGCAGCCTGTGCAATGTCCCGGCGGCGCCTCGCCCTCTGGGGCTCCAACAGGCGCTGGATCAAGGTTCGGCGCATTGGTAAGTGATGATACAGCCGTGGGGTTGCTATCTGCTTTTGCTGCAATGGTGGGATTTACGCTTTTAGACTCAATGTCAATGTGATTTTTGGAACCGTGTTTTTTCTCGTCGTCACAGGGCATGACTTCAAACTTGACGGCGCGTTTTTGTCCTGCACGTAAGGTGTCCATGCCAGTTGCTACTTCGCCGCGTAGAACCCTGGCAACGCCTTCGGAGATGGAGTATTGGATTTCGTATTCGCGCACCATGCGCCCGATTCCTTCTCGTAGACCTTCGATCTCGAGACCCTCGGGGATGCGACGGACGAGCTTGATGGGGTCGATGGCTGTGCCCACTTCTTCGAGGAGGCCCCGGATGAAGTGTGGTTTGTCCATGGAGTATTCTAGAAGGTCGTTCCAGAGGTCGGGGTCATCTTGCTCTTTGGCGAAAGATATGGCGAAGCTGACATCGGAAAGTTTCTCGATGATGAGTAGCAGTGCCCGTTTGGTCTGGCCAGTCTTTGAGAGGATGTGTCTATGATATGTTAGTTTCTTTTCAACAACAATCAACGCTTAGCCCTTACACAAGCTCTGGGATGTAGTCCCTCCGGTCGCATTCGCTTGTAGCCTTGCTCAAATCGTAGCTCTGAGACTTTCGCAGATACTCCATAAGTAATGGTCGATCGTACTCTGCAAACAGCTCCACCATAAGATCTGCAAATTCCTCTGCGACGATCTTGCCGTCAGCTGCCAAGCGATCCTCCGCTACCCGCTCTTTGGCCGTCTTTGCAGTACGCTCATGCATTTCAGGCTTCCAAAGCCGTCGAAGATAGAAGAACAGGAAGGGCTTGAATGCAGCTTCTCTAGACTGAAGCTGATCCACAACGTCACCAGCAGGTATTGTACCACGGCACCCTTCCTCGACGAGTACATTGATCGCATCTGTTGAAGCTTCTTCCAGCTCCGACAAAGGTGCAGACTTCATCTGCTCTTTCGAAACACCCATCAGTATGAAGCCGGGAATATCATCGCGCACCGCTTCCACCAAGTGGAAGTCGCGTATCAGAGTCATCGCAGCATCTGCGTTCTGCAACCGGATGTAGCAGCGCGGTGCTTCTCTTTGTCGACCGCTTGCGAGAAACAGCTTCGCAAGTCCGTCTTGCAATATTCGCCAATCGCGACCCTGTTCCCCTCCTTCGACAGAATCTTCTGTGATGTCGCCGGTAGATAGCTTGCTCTTGATGGCTTCAATGACACTTGTGATGTCAAACAGATCAGGATCCCAATCTTCCAGCAAGTGTTTGAATCGTATTCGGTCGTGTATGATATAATGACCAAGCACGACTTCGTAGACCATAGAAGGCAGCGGAGGCTGCATTGGCTTTTTGGGTATGTATGCAGCGATCTCGTTGAAGTGGCTGGTCTCAGCAAACTTCCATACCCAGTGTTCCCACCGTGAGGAAGTGCCCAGTACGCGGCCCGCTACCTTTCCAGCCTGTTTCCAATCCCCAGCGCTGACAAGCTGCTGAACCCACATGTCACCAATGCGCCGTTTCTCCTTCTCTACTGCTGAATTCTGGTTCGCTCTCGTCGCAGATACTGTCGTTTGTGACTCGTTGTCGTCTGCAAAGAATTCGTGCAGACTCCCATTTTGCCTCAGCGGAGTACCAGCAGGTGAAGGCTCCGATGGTATTTGCGAAACTGACGCAATGATTTCGGGATGATCCTCCAAAAGCTCCCATGCATCTTTGTAGTTTTCGTGCTCTAACTCCCATTGGAAATGATCCGACAGTTCTCGTTTGATTGCTAGAACGCAGTCGTATGGGCTATGGATGAACACCTTGAGGCCTGCTGTAGCAGCATTGGGATGTATCAGAGACTGACTTCTGCTAGCGCCTGTGGTTGCAGTAGTTCCAGCGCTCGCTGATGATGTGGATGGCGCTCTTGATGGTGGTTTACGATCAGATCCGCCTAGTGGAAGACTCATAACGTTTGCTCCAGCAGTGAAGATCCGCGCCGCACCTGCACCAACGTCCCAAATGCCACCTCCTATGGCTTCTAGAGCGCTTCTTTGGGCAGGCGTCATTGTCTTTGGATGCGGCACATATAGAGTACCTAGATGGTAATCCGCTGCAGAGAGGGTCTCGAATCTGCTGACCGTCAAAGAGTCGACTTCAACCTCATCCGAAGTTGCGGCATCGATCAGCTTGAGTTCGGGTGAAAGTCCATTTGTGCGTCGATGCATTCCTCGCCGGGGGGTTGTATCAGTATCAGTGATGAGATTGTCGTCATCGTCGCGTGTCCGGTATGCAAGAACAAGAAGCAAAGAAGGGGTATAGAGCGAAATGCCAGAAACAACACAATCGTCGAAGCGAAGGAAATGGACAACCTCGGCACTCCCTACTGATCTCGTGCCTGCATCTTTGCCAACGCCTGGACCTCCAGCTTGTATATGGATAACCCAAGCAGCGTCTCCCCACCCTATCACTAACTTCTCTACCTTCTTTCTCCTTGCGGCTTTGGGCTGTTCGGGCGAACGGAGGTGTGGTAATGTAGTTTCTAACTTGTCGTGGTGACCGTTCATGCTGATGATGGCGTCGTCATCAGACTCCAATGACCTGTCGTCGACCCACTCCATGCGGGCTTTCCAGACCCCGGCCATCTCTTGCCATATACGGCGATTGGGCTTGTCGATGAAGCCTATGCGCTTCCATGCTGATTCGGAGTCTGCACTGTCGAGATGTAGGTTTGTTCGCATAATCCGGATCCCATGTTCGTTCGACCAGGCCACGAACTTGCCAGACAGCGACCATTTGATAGCGCTGATTGTACCTTCACCTGAATGCAGTATTGTGTCCTTGCCGGCATTACCACCCAGTCCTATTGCTCCAAGCCATCCTTGTGCTGTCTGTGATGCCGAGCTAGTGTTGGCAGTCGATCGCACTCCCTGCGGACCTCCGACTGTGAGGATCAATTCCCCTGCCAGGCCGCCAGAAAGGTAAGAGCGGTCGTTCTTGTAGTCAGGCGAGAGCGCAACAGACTGGACAGGACGTCCGAAATTGCGTAATGTGACGTCCTTGGGGTCTACCAGCGAGGAGACACAGACGTGTCCGTCTATCGAGGAAGATGCGATGTAGATCTGATTCGACGGTATTGCAGGGACTTGGGCCTGCCGTGGTGTGCGCGGAGACGAGGCATGGCCAGCCGCGGGAGCTGTTTGGCGCGAGGGGGTGCCTTGCCGGTCTTCGGGTGCGCTTGGGGTAGCCGCTGGGACAAACGGCTGCGAGGCAAGCAGGGGCGACACTGAGATGGCCGTCACCGAGGCGGCAGGATGCGCATTGTAGGTGCGCAGGGTCTGGAACGAGGGGATGCTGAGGGCGTGCTGCTTGGGTCAGTATGCCTGGATGGAGCTTGGGGGCATGCGCAGATGCTTACTATGTTGCCGTTGTGCGTGCCTACAATCTACGCGACATGTTAGTTAGCATGTCTTCCAAAGTTCAAGACATGCCCACGCGTGGACGCCCAGCGCAGCGGTCATACCATCTTGTCCCCGGCGACCATGAAGGTGCTGGTCGCGTCGCCATTGCGGTACACGGGCCCCAGGTTGCTCGTCAGCCGGCTGTACTTGAGCTTCGGCTCCTCGTCCACGTCGTCGTCGTCGCTCTCGTCCGACTCGTGGTCGACGCTGTCCGGGCCGTTGCTGGCCACCGTGTCGAGGCGGGCCCCGTCGGCGGGCGCCGGCGTGCGCGGTGCGTCGATGGTGGTTTCCGCAGCCATGCTGGCGACATGGGCTGCGGCTGGGGGTGGCTGAGGGGCTGCAGAGCTCCGGCGGGCGTCGTGAGGTGTGAAGCTTGGGGAGGATGACGCTGCTGGGCCATGCAGCCAATGATGCGGGCCAAGCGAGCGGCCGCCGCGGGCGTTGCAAGGGTCGAGCTCTCCGCAATTGCTCCACCCCGGGCGGGCCTAGTCGAGTGCTACAATGCACTGCTCTGCACGCCCACAAAATGTCTGACTCCCATCCGAGCAGGCATGACGCTTCTTCTTCGACATCCACCCCTCCATGGCCTGCCGAGACGTCTTGCAGCCACATGTCGAACACGGCAACCGCCATTTGCCATCGCGCATCGGCCCATTTCAGCAGCAAGCAGGCTGAACAAGAGGGTCGACTTCACCCAGAAGCAGGACGAGGGCGGCGGCAAGGATGACAGCACCAAAGAAACCTCACAGGCTCACTCTGCGCGCAAGGGCGCGCGCAAGATTGCTGGCAAAACATCTTCCCTGCGAAGTGTCGCCGTGGAGGCGCAGAATGCTCGAGCATTTGTAAAGTCCCGGGGACGCACCCGCTTCATAGACCCCGACGCCGAGACCAAGACCGTCACCGCCTACTGTGCCGCTGAGACCTACGACATTCCAACCGCCGCTCGACTCGTCAAAGCCCAAGGCTACGACCTCGATCCATATCAGACAGGCCTCTACCCACAAGTCATCCACGTCCAAACCAGCGAGAAGCCCTCTGAAGTAAAGGACTACCAACAAGGCGACATCTTCATATTCCCCTCGGGCACTGTAGTCACATGGAACGTCCGTGAGCGCGAAGCCCTCAAACTCGTAAACCAGATCCTGCCCTCCGCAGCAGAAGGCTCGCACCTGGACCTCCTCGAGACAGAAGATCTAGACTATCTTGAAGACCCCAGCAAAGACACCAGCCAAGTCGTCGGCGACACCATCGTCCTCGGTACAAAAGCCGAACCTCCATCCTCCTCTCCCTTCCCCTCCTTAGACATCTCTCCCGACCCATCCACCTCATCCTCCAACTCTACTCCAACCCCCCCAGACCAACGCCATGAAGTCGACACCATCCTCGCCAAAATCGCCTTCTCCTCCGGCCTCGCCCGCTCCACCAAACTCGCCGTCCTCGAATCCCTCCTCTCAAACTACCAACACTCGACCCGCGACATCCCCACCATGCTCGCCTCCCCCCAACACACCACCACCCTCCCCAAACGCACAAAAGCCCCCTTTACACGCTCCTTCATCCTCCGCAAAACAGGTGAACTCCTCTCTATCCGCGCACAACTCAATCTCTACTCCGAACTCACAGACAGCATGCCGGATATCTTCTGGGACAGCAGACACGAGTTGGGATTGGGCGAGTATTACGATCAAGTGGGCCGTGCATTGGATGTTGGGGTGCGGATTAAAGTTCTCAATGATAAGATTGGGTTTGCGCAGGAGATTGCGGCGGTGTTGCGGGAGCAGTTGAGTGAGAAGCATGGGTTGAGGTTGGAGTGGGCGATTATAGCGCTGATTGCTGTGGAGGTCGTGTTGGAGTTTTATAGGCATTGGGTTGAGAGGGTGGAGAGGGATGATCCGCGCAGTGTGGAGGCGTTGGTCAGGGAGTATTTGACAAAGGTCATGAAGGAGGGGGATGAGAGAGCAGGGTCGACGGGAGAGTGCAAGGCGTAGGATAGCTGTGGTACGACCCGATATGAATTAGACTTGTGATACCCCACTCCATAGAATAGACTTACGACCGATACATATTCAAACAAAGAAAAAAAGATAGTTCGATTTCTACGAATCATTGCAGCCTCAACCCAGATTATTGAGCACAGATATATACAAAACGCATTCCATTTTCTACCAGAGCACAACCGTCTATTGGTCGTCGAGTACGTGTAGATACTTCTTCTCTTCCCGTTTCTCCTTCTCCGACATGGGTGGCAGATCGTAGTATGACGAACTTCGGTATCCGCGCAGATACTCAAAGGTTAGACTTTTCAGCTCCACGGGTTCAATGTCCAGATCCTTGAATGTCTTCGCCTTCTTGTCAATGGTCTGGTCAATGAACTCCCGTTCAACTTCGTCGGCAGAGTGGATTGGCCACCAGAGAAACTTGTTGGCGTAATGTGCAATGGGCTTGAGGATCTTCTTGGGCAAGTTGACGTGACCGCGGACCTTCATGGCTTCCTTCTCAACGAGCTCGTTGATCTCGGCCATGGAGTACTCGGTGGGACCGTAGAGCTCGAAGGTCTCAGATGCGGTGGTGTCATCGTGCAACATTTGCTCGAGCGCCATACCGACATCAATCACGTGGACAGGTCGGAGACGCTCTTGCAGATGGTTGGAAGTAACGACATTTGATGGATAAGCAAGACGGTGCAATAGGCGATCCTCGAAGCCAAACATTGGCGCAGGGCGAACAATGGTGGTTTCGGGGAAGATGGAGCGCGCTACCTGTTCACCCCTGGCCTTGGTGCGGTAGAATTCTGACGGTGAATTGACGTCTGCGCTATGCGACGAAACCTGGACGAATCTGTCAATGTCGTACTTTGCAACAGCCTCGACAATGCGCTCGGTTCCCTCGACGTGCACATCTTCCAAATCGAAGTTCTTGGTGGGGTAGTCACGACCAATGAGGTTGTAGACAATGTCAGAATGTCGCACGCTCTCTTCAATTGACGCGGTGTTCCGGAGATCCATTTCCATGAAGATGACGCGACCCAAGTCTCCCGCGACCTTGAGGTGACGCTTTGCCATTTCCTCTCGGAACGGGATGATGACGGTACATCCTGAGCGAGCTGTTTCCATGTTAGCCTGAAGCCCGTTTTGCGCCTGTAGCAATTCCACGCACCCAGTCTGTTCACAATGTATCGCCCCAAGAACCCTGTTGCTCCGAAGACAGTCGCTGTGTATCCTGTAGTCGTGTGTGAGCGAGTGGTACGGTAGCGCATGTGCGGGCTGTTACACACCTCCGATACCTGACCGTCCGCCAGAAACCGTCAGAATGGGCTTTCCAGTCCTGGTCTATCATTAGCGACAAATCTCCACCACGGCAGAAGCCCGTCGTACCTCGTTATCCTGACATCGTGGTTGATCTGTTGCGGGCAGAAGACGGAGGTGGAGAACTTTGCTGCGCGCATCGAGGACAGCTGGGCCGGCGACGCCGCTCCCTTTCGAGCAATGCGGAGTGGCGTGGCCATGTTTGCGGCAGTCAATGGCTTGGGGGCGGGTGGCATGCAGTGCTGCTGAGGGAGCTGGGATGAACCGACGTCGACGGTGCCTGGGCTTGGCGGATGAGCGCGCTAGGCCATGGTAGCTTCCGCCGCAACGCCATCCACCAGCAATACAACATCCCGCCCTCACAAACACTGGCTCCCGCCTGCCACCCCGCTCTTCCATATACACCGCACATATAATCAACCCAGGCCGTTTCCCAGATTGCCAACGCATCACAACCATGGCGATGGACACGGACACGATCCCGAACCTGCTGGGCGATGCGCGGGACCAGGCACCGGAGGAGCTGCAGGAATACTTCATCACTTTCGAGGACTATTGGGAGCGCAAACTATGGCACGAGCTGACGGACAAGCTCATCGAGTTCTACGACCACCCCGACAGCGCAAAGCAGCGGATACCCTTCTTCGAGACCTTCATCAAGAGCTTCGCAAACAAGATCAACCAGCTCAAGCTGGTCACACTGGGCCTGAATGCTGCCACACAATATAAGGGTATGTTGGGACCACCACACAACGTTGGGCCTGCGTACTGACAGTCTCAGATGACCAGGAGCGCCTCAACTTTGTCGACAACCTCGCGAAGAGCGTCAACAAGCCCGCCTCACAAGACGCCTACGTCTACGCCACAGTCGCCGCCGCCAGCATCCAGCTGAGATTACGGGACGAGGAGGGCGCCAAGAAGAAGCTCGAAGAGTGCGAGCAAATACTAGAAGGCTTCGATTCGGTGGAGACAATTGTGCACGCGTCATTCTACCGTGCCAGCGCAGAGTACTACAAGTCGAAGCATGAGTTCGCCGCCTACTACAAGAACGCCCTCCTCTTCCTCGCCTGTGTCGACCTTGCCGACTTGGAACTCCGAGAACGCCAGTCCCGCGCCTACGACCTCAGTATCGCTGCTCTCGTCTCAGACTCCATCTACAACTTTGGAGAGCTGCTACTACATCCGATCCTCGACTCGCTCGTTAACACCCCGCACGCGTGGCTGCGCGACCTCCTCTTCGCCTTCAATCGCGGTGACCTGATCGCATATGATGTACTCGCAGGCAACATTTCCAAGGTCCCGCTCCTGAAGGAGCACCAGACCTTCCTCTACCAAAAGATCTCCTTGTCCGCCCTGACCGAGACCGTCTTCCGCCGCCCCCCACACGACCGTGCCATGACCTTTTCTGAGATATCACAGGAGACTAAGGTCCAACCAAACGAGATTGAGCACCTGATTATGAAGGCGTTGAGCTTGGGCTTGTTGAGGGGCCAGATCGACCAGGTCGCGGAGATTGCGCGCATCAACTGGGTACAACCGAAAGTCCTGGACATGAAGCAGATTGAGAGCATGAGGTCAAGGCTGAGGGAGTGGGATGCAAGCGTCAACCAGCTTGGTAACTGGATTGAGGGTGTGGGCAAGGACGTCTGGGCAGCTTGAATAAGCATATGGGAACTTGCCCAAGAAGCTATCAGCTTATTCTATTGCACAAAAGGTCGTCTCCGCGTACTAGAACGTGGCATGGAGAAGCTGTAAGATGGACGCCAATGTGCCATGTGATCATAGATTATAGCCAGCGTCACCGACATGTAGGCCAACGAAATGAAGAACCACGATGCAACACTTGCCAAATCTTACAAAGCAATCGTAATCCAGCCGCTGCCTCTCTCTCATGCCCTACCCATCTTACTCAAATACCCCAGTAGCAATAACACTCGCATTAATTGCCCACGCCGGCAACCAAACCAAAAACACCACAACCTGCGTCCACAGCCCCCAAATATGCCACCCCTGCGCCGCCTTTGCAAGAATAACCCCCATATTGCCCCCCAGCAACTTGGCCGCCGCATGCACGACCAACAACGGATTCAACATTGCCACAAACCCCAACAATGCCACGTTAACGCCCAAACTCCCACTCCTCCTAAGAAAGCTAAACGGCGCACAACTCACACCCACCAAGAAACTCAGCGAGAAATTGAGGGTAGCGAGAACAGCAAGGAAGACACCAAGAAGGAGAAGCGAGAAACATTGAATCAGGGTGATTTCTTGTGTGGAAAGAGGCCGGTTGTTGAAGAAGAAGAAGGCGATGCCGACGGGGACGACGGAGCTGATGTTTGCGGCGGTTAGGAAAAGGCCGTGGAGGTGGTTTTCGTCCCAGTGGTTGAATGCGTAGAGGGGGATTAGGCCGGCGAAGTGGAGGACGAGGACGAAGGTGAGGGGGAGGAAGAGGCGGCGTTCTGTTATTGTGGTTAGGGATTTAGGGACGATGGATACCGCGCCGTCTTGTTTAATGATTTCGACGACTAGTGAAGGGGGTTTGGGGGGTGAGCTGGTCGATCCGGAATCTGTCTTGTTGGGTGCGAATGAGGGTTTGCTGTCGGGTGAGATTGGCTTATCGGAGTTCCTGTCTGTTGGTGTGGTGGATGCTGGGTTGGTGGCAGGCTCGGTGGATCGTCCGCTCTGTACCCATAATGCGATGGCTGCGATGCTGAAGTTGACGGCAATCAACATAGCCGAGGGGAGATAGGTTCCAATGCTAACGAAGCGGTTTGCTTGTAGCAAGAGATAGAAGAAGAAGCTCTGGTGTAGGTGTTCTAGCAGATTGTTCAAGCTGCGGAACAAGGACTCGACAGTCTTTCCAAGTGACATCTCATCGTGCCAGCCATCGCCGACTGTTTGCAGGGTAATGGCGTCAACATGGTATGGAATGAATGATGAATGCGGTCCAGTGGCATGACCCATGCCCTGCGCTAACATGCCGCGAAACATGGTCTCTAGGCGTACTTTGTATGCGTCGTTGTGTCTCCACATATTTTGGATGCCGCAAGCAATACCCATCTGACCAGACGCGATCTGGACCGCCGTGTTGAACAGATCGAGATTGGGAAGCTGGCCGTTCGTGCCATCATATACAACATGGAGCTTCTCATATCGATGACCCCAAGGTCCTGCAGGGTAGTCAACCGCAACAGCAGCTTGGAGGGCTCCACTCTTGATCTTCAGGCCTTCCACATAGCGCTCGTCATGCCCATCGTGGTATGCATCAACCCAAGCTTGTGGCCCCGTAGTGCTGTCTCCAGAGACTAGAAAGATGATGTCCTTGCTCCATAGACTCCAGCGCTTGAAGTAACGAGCTAAAGTGAGAACCAGAGCCACGCCGGAATTATTGATCTCATCGTCCATGTTCTTCCATGCTCCTATGAGAACAATAGCCTCTGTGGCGTCGGCGCGAGGGCCCTGGAGGATGGCGTAGACATTCTCGTTGGCGATTGTGCGGTTCGACACGGTGTAGTTGTACTTTTGGGTCGCGAACTTGAGGTTCTGCTCTTTGAAGATGGTCTCGAGCTTGTGGGATCGTCTGAATGGATGCTGTCAGCTGTCTGATCTGGGAACATTACATCAGCCAACATACTCTTCCACAGGCCTATCTATCAATCCGTGGACCTCGTGTCGATAAGCTCGAAAGACATTGTGCTCGCTACCGGTAAAGTATGTATGTACTTGTCCGGGTAGTAGAGCGTTTTCAGACACGTATGTACCTCGCGAGTACTCGTTCAGAGGAAGGATGAGCAGCCATGCTATGCCAACAAGGATGCAAAGCGCGGAGAGGTAGGGTGGGATCTTGAGAATGCGGGTATCTCGCCGCAGCGCCAATATCGAGGCTGCAAACGTTAGCCTTGATGTCTCACAGCGCATACAGAACAAGACTCACAGAGCAATGCCATCACCACCGCAATCAATTGTACCTCACGAAGAAAGAAGGGAGGAAAGTCGTGTCCTCTTCTCTTCTGCCCAGCATCTGGCGCACTCCGTCTTGGAAGGTGGTAAGGCTGGAGGATCGACACTAGCGCAACGCGGTGGACCCTAGGCTGCTTTCTTTCGCCCATCCCAAGTCAACGCGCCTGCAACTTGTCTTACTCCCGTCGCGCTCCGCAATGCCGTCGTTCCCCCAGTTCAGTCCCACGCGCATACGCTCCTATGTCGTTCGCTTGCCCTTTTGCACCAAAGTGCTGGTCGCTGCTATATTAGGGCTCTGGATTGCAACTATACCCTTCCCATGGATCAGGGACTTTGGGCGGCTGGAGCCGGCCAAGATGGATCTTTCACAGAGTACGTCGGTTTCACTTAAGATGAGAATAGAGGAGAGAAAGAAGCAGGATAGTGGCCAGCTTTGAGAAGCCCTGATTGTTGTGCCTCCAGCTTCATGGCCTGAGGCAAAGATGAGGGATGCATAAAGAGCCTGTAATAAGTTGCTTGGAAACAAACTCGAAGGCTAATAAATCTTGTCTTGTAGTGCACCGGCTTAATTTGTTTCCACTTCTACATCTCAACTTCTTCCACATGATCTTCAACTTGGTCGCCGTAACGCCCCTCCTCGAACGATTCGAATCTGAATATGGGACTTTGGTCACACTGGCACTGTTCACAGGGCGTAAGACATACAAGCCCCTCGAGTCTACTCGTGCTAATATATTCAAGCCTTTGGAACGATCCCAGGAGGAGTCTACACACTATTGGAGAAGTTCGTTCTCCGGAGCAATACTATTGTCATGGGAGCAAGGTCCGTGGAGGTTCAGCATACCACGAGAGTACTAAGAAGACTAACACTTTGCAGCATATGGGTATTCCTACTGTTGTCTGCGGAAGTCATGAAGACACACAGAACCAACCCAAACTTCAGGTACGCTGAAGTACTCTCAATCGTAAACTCCGCTAAATCTTGTAGTGTTGGCCCCTACAGAGTCCCGACCTGGACTACACCGCTCATGCTCATCGTCGTCACCAGTATCCTCGTCCCAAACGTAAGCCTCATCGGCCACCTCTGCGGCGCTGCCCTGGGATACCTATGGGCATCTGGCTACATCAAATTTCTCGTGCCCCACGAGAAGATCCTCAGATGGATTGAGACCAAGCTGAATTTGCTTGTGAGACTACCACACTACGTTAGCGTCGATCAAAAGACATATGGCCGTTATGGCGTCCTGCCAACAACCACTATACCGCTCGGAGCAATGCCGAGAAGTCCTGTGCCTGGCGATGGGCAGAGACTTGGGCCGTAAATATTCAGATTATTAGATTCTCTCATGATTTGAAGATTTACTAGTATTATACGCACGACACCACAATCTAACGGCGTTTCACGGCGATGCATACGGGTGGGAGCACGACTTGGGCTGATTTGAGCCAATGTACAGATACGATAGATTTAATGTAATATGTGTTATGCCACCTACTGACACTTCATTTCGATTGACATGGCCTCTACGCCTATGTGATCTGTTGGACTTATGTGCGTCATGGATTGACATGCCTCTCGTACACTCTGTGAAATCCGGAAATCCCAAGCAGCACGAATGCCTCCTTGAATCACTATTAAATTGCTATGTAGCTTAGAAAGTAGTTTGTATCAACCATAGAGTATCTTAAGCAGACTCTAGGTTGCGTGCAAGTAGTTGATAGATATTCGGGTATCTCAATTGTGCGAGTGTCTACTGGATTCTACTAGCCCATGATTACCCCTCATGTGCTGTGCAAATATCGAGTCTGCGCCCCACCTTTATCCAGCCATATGGTACCCACCTTTGTAATAACGATTGGAAAGAGCGAAAGGCCACTAAGGGTAAACCCAACTTCAAATTTTGTGCCATTATATACCTTATAATCTTCTAGATTCTCATTAATCACATATACGATCTCAAAGTCGTTGCGCTTCGTTGGTGTAGTCGGTTATCACGTGGGTCTCATATCTCCATATATGACTATTCTCTCTGAAAAAGAATGGACATCCCAAGGCCACCAGTTCGATTCTGGTACGAAGCATATCTTTTTGCTCTGGTGTTGTGTCTAATGGTGGGTAGAAAGCTGCTGTAGTGATGATGATGATCATCATCACAGGGGCGTAAAGTTGCATGAAGTTAAATTTTTGCAATTTCAAAACCACACATACATGTCAGTTATTCTTGGTTTTCTGAATCACATTTCAAGTAGCTATTAGTATTGCCACAACGATTATGTTGAATGCATTTCTTTTTGCTGTGGTTAAGACGTCGCAGTGAGCCATTTGTGTTGTATTTTGCGTGGTGATATTGTGGACGTCAAGTTTTGCAGGTTCCAACAACAAGCGCGGGGCAACCACTACTTGAAACGGAAAGTCTGCAGTAAGCTGTGGATTGTAGAGCTATCTGAGGGGCAAAGGGCACGGCGAGGGGCAACGAGGGGCATAGAGGGGCATCGAGGGGCACGGCGGGGTGAGATTGATGGAGGGGCAGTGTCAGGGAATTCATGGTGAGCCCCTCGTCCATCAGCACGAAGGGGCTTGTGAGTCTTGGGCGTTTAGTGCTAAATTTTACATGTACATCTCACGCCTACAACGATATACGAACTAGCGTTTTCTCCCTCTCGATAATATATTATAGCAGCTTTACTATTTAGCAAGGATGACACTACAGTTTTAAGAAGAAGCCTGTTAGGTCTTAGAGGGTTGTACATCACTTCTAATCAGTGTAGTAGACAAGACACTGGCACTCAAAATTTACGAGCCCCTTCGTACGTGCGGGTCAAAGAGCGATTGATCCCCTGTACCAAACATTCCATTGTGTCGATCCTGGAGGAATAATACAGCTAGAATATTGGAAAATTTCCTAGGTTCTGCTTGGGCTGTGTACCTTCAGGTTTCTCATAGGCACTTTTGTTTGACCTGGCAGAAAAGGTATCTCACTTGACTGAATCGTCCGGAAATCCAACAGTAGTGACGCTCTCTTTATAGGCTGTAATACCTTCCTAGTCTACTATAAAATAGCTGTAAGCATTATAGTACACTATAATATATCTATCATAACTTATCTATAGCCTGAATAGACCCTAGCATGGTGTACTAACCATTTTTCTTTTTGGCATATGCACCTCTGGCGGATTTCCGGCTATTTCAGTTGACCGACAGGATACAACCTGCCAAAAGTCCTCTCCTCTTCGCAAGGGAGTTTGTTTCCGTGGTGCCGCTCCTTCAGAAAGTGATATCGGTATATCAAGTTCGAAACTCACATTCTCAAGAGCGCGTTACGTATGTGTACCTTGTCCTTGCTGAAAGCATTGCTATCTTATCTGTCTAAGTGTATAAAACTGCGTACCAGCACCTGCAGGAGATTTTCAAATGAAGGAAGTAATCAGATCTCGTGGAATCAATCCTAAGTCAGAGAACAAGAAGTGTTAGAAGGAGAGCCACCAATGTTGATACTCAGACACTTCAAAGGGATATAGCTTGTGCTTTCGTTTGTGTGTCGTCCTTCTGTACATGAGTTTCTCTGACACTTTTTGCTATGGAAAAGTCCCCTCTGTTTCCTCCCCTTACACGTTCATCACTCCGCAACATGTCTGCAAGAGTCGCGAGGCGCTTCTCCTTCTACTTCTTTCGATGGCGTTCAGAACAAACATACCACGAACCCTATAAGTCGACAACTTAAAGGTCAAGGGCACAGCTGTTGAGATCGCGATAGGTTCTCCGTTTGCTCCCCGCCGATCAAAATTGGCATACTTAGGGGCGTAGGTACATAGGACAGGGGTAGCAAGATCATTGTAAGTGTGGCAATGGCCAACATGGCTGTGCTATCTCGTTTGGTTGTGTCCACAATGCTCATAGCTTGTTCAGTCGTTTCGCCCGTACGCTATCCTATGGCTATGGACTGCTCGGCTACCAGGATACTCCTTTGGTTTAGTGACTTTGCTTCCTCTGCAAGCTCCTTGCTCTGCTATGGAATGGTTTGTGATGCTTCTGCTATTTTCAAACTCTGTGCTGTCGACCTTGATTTTTAAATATCCTGCTATGTACCGAGCGATGAATCGTCTTGTTTCGCAGCCAGATGCCACATAGCTGACATCAGAAGAAAGACTTCCTCATTGTGTAACGGACTCTTTTCAATGAAAGTATCGACGCCTCCAAGGGTACATCCTGCTTGGGCAACAAGTTTTCGCCTATGCTCTCTCGGATATACCTTTTGCGTGTGCTCGAGCGTGGTGCAGTCAATAGCAATGGTACGAAAGTCGTCTGCAACATTTCGTAACTGAGTTTGAAAAAACTGTACAGTTGTAACAGGAAATCCCGAATTCCAGAAGTTCTCCATCACCGTTCTGATGACTTTGAAATAATCCACCAAGGGATTTATAGCATCGTCTATGGACGGCTTCATCTTCTTATTTACTGTATTGCTCGAAGAGCGGCCCACTCGAACGGTGGTGAAAGCTGTTCTTGCAGTCTCGTAGGTCTTTGATATGACGCCTTAGCTGATTGTCTGCAAAAGATGCGTGCAAGCAACGGACGGCCAGCCGAATCTCCAGAGTACTCGAGGGTGTCTTTCGAATATTCCTCGTCATTTTTGTACAGTCCAGTATAATACCATGCGTTTCCAATGTCTTGAGAATCCAAGAGAGAGCCATAATACAGTCGTACTGGCCAGTACGACTTGTGCCTATTCGCATTACGCAGCCTCCGGTGTTTGCCGTCAGGGGCAGATCTTATCAGGGAGAAAGATCACCTACCCTGTAGTTCTGACTTCATCCGATCGGTGCCTCTTAAAACACTTGTATAAATCGTGTCCTTCCGGCGTATAGCTTTCAATATTGTCTTCGGTAGAGACCATGTCTCCATGATAGTCATAGATTTTGTCTGAGTAAAAGGAACCGTATTTAGAGAATCATCAATGACAGGATTGCGAATCCCGATAGTGCAATTCTTGTGGATCGCGCGTCTAGCATATCTAAGACTTGTGGGTATATATCTCCCTCAATGAGTGAAAGGAATCACCAACATCAACCAGAGACATAGTCCAGGTATATCCTTGGGACAGACAGGGGTTGTTTCTCCGTACATGAACAGCACCAGAGGGCGGTGTGGAGCACAGGCGAGATACTGACGGATTGGATCCAGCTTAACAAATTGGCATCGTCTTTCTTTATGCCAACATTGAACATGAATGTTCCGTTTTGAAGCGCTTCCTAGGATCTGGTCAGTTCCGGTCACAAATGGCGCTCGAGAGAAACTATTACACGATATTGCCTTGATTCGATGATGCAACATGGACTGGGAATGCATTTCCAGGCCGTCTGATCCATCTCTGCAGTGAAACTGGAGCGTTGTTTTGCCTCCACGTCCATGCTTCAAAAGCCGCATAAGATGATGAAGAGTGTGAATCGAAGAAGAGCAATGAGACTGAGCAATCATCTACGGGTTTCGTAAAGACACTATAGGGAGGCTTGAGTCTGCTATTGCGATATATGCTGTGTATTTCGTAATCATCTTGCAACAACCCCCCCATACTCGATAGTGCAAGCTCACCGTGCGATATGTGGAATTGCAGCTGTGAGTAATCCGGGCCACATATGAACACCGTAAACTGCCAGCTTGGCCTATCTGGGGTTCGAGAGGGACACCTTGTTATAGCGCTGAAGATATTTTCTGCGCAGTTTAGATAAGCCTTCAACCACGAACGAGGAATACTTCAGCGTCTTCAGAGCCTCCATAGCGATCGTATCGTATCAGGTCAGTAGTGGCTACTGTCTCTTGCTTCCTTTAGCGACATGCACCTTGCGGGAATTCTGGTCTTTCACAGGTCCTACTTTAGGACTAGAAGACCACACGTCCTGGTTTGCGCACGAAACTAAGAAGCTTATGCTTTCGCTCATGTCAATTTACCTCATACCTCGTACTCGACCGGGTCTGGACTCAGTTGCTCAGCACATCGCGAATGCTACACCTGTAGGCATCATCCACGGTGACATCAAGCCTTGAAATATACTCGTCTTCCCCGGCACGACCAGTCCCAAGCCTGTCTTGAAGTGGAGCGACTTTGGACTCAGTACATGGACGGACACATGCCAAAATACGAGAACGACTCGGTCATACGATGCTCCAGAAAATGCTCTTGGGCTAGAACTGGGCACGAAGAGTGATATCCGGTCATTTGGCTGTGTGCTGTTCGAATTTGTGGTGTGGTTACTCCGTGTCTGATGCTGTACAAAGCTATGCTGCCCAACGATTGATGGCGACTCCGGGCTCAGGGCTGCCGCTAACAGACAATCATTTCTATACGGTAGAATACATGAGGTAGCAACTGGTAGGGGTCATTGTTAGAACTGCGGTATCGGATCGCCTTAGAGAGCTCTTGGAAGATGTTCAGTCGATACTGTAACTGATTTCTCGCAATATGCTTATTATTGATCAGAATGAGCGTAGCACCTCGACTGAAATTGTACGATACCTGGAGAGAGATGTATGCTGAAAATCTTTCCATCTCTTTCGACAGCATCATGTCATGTAAAAAAATTAAGTACTTACAGAGCTTATAAAAATTTCGATGACTGTCTTCGAAAATCGCCGAAAGTTCATCTGTCATTATTATGCGGTATAAGGGTTCTGCCATGTCCCGCGTAACAAGGTGAACTCGTCTCCGGCATCGTCCTAGATCATTATTGCATTTTGCGGTACATATCTTGCCGCTATGGGTAAGCCTCAGCTCCTTTAGTTCTGTTTACTCGAGAGGCTGGTAGTTGGACAACGATAGGAAATAAGCGTACTTGAAACCTTTCGAGAATGTCACTGCACACCGACTCCAATGCCGTTGAGCGAGTCAGAGCAAGCGGTGGTGACAGATGGCAAACAAGAGGAAGTATCAGATACCAACGCCGTCGGTTATGCATAGACGGAGCAGAAGGGATGGATTAGATGAGTTTGGCTTGAATGAGGCTTGGGTTTATCTCTAAAGTACGATAGTAGACGTCTAAAGTGCCAGTCGGAGCGGCAGCGGGCCGACGATTGACCAGTGAAGTAGCCAAAAGAATAAGCTTGAGCCAGCCTGTAGGTTCCAACGCGACATCTAAGCGCGGTACGTTCGCTTCCAGACGAGCTGGTAGCATGTACGGGACATAGTCCAAGCAGAGTATGTCGGACCGAGAAGTTATCACATAAGCCGTGCCGAGTACGTTGGTGACATTCCAGGTATATACACAGCGACATGGGGCCAGTGCTCGGGTAGCTGCATATAACGGGATCTGCGCTGGGGTACGGCTGGGTCCAAGACACAGGTGTGGAGATACCCTAGTGATACAGACGTGTTGTATGGGGTCCGGGGATCTAGGTTGATTACTGGGAGCATGCATGATAACATTGAGGGTACTCGGGCGCATGTCGCGATGTCGTTCCGGAAGTCTCGGAGACGGTGAACCCCTGTTGCGCTTAGATCTCTGTGTGATGCTATGCGTAGACCTTGTAAATGTGTATGACTGATTGCACGTCAGGGCTTGTTCGTTGTTTTGCAGACACTAGATGCTGTAGAATACGCTTGAAGTAATCAGTTAGCCAAGAAGTATTTTGGTTGCTGATCTTGTGCTCTTTGAGCCTGAGAGTCGAAGTGAATGTATCACAGTTGTGTTGATCATACTTTGGAAGCGCAGTACGAAAGGAGTACAGAGCGTACAATAGCCACAGGAGTTGTCACTCCGCTATTGAGCGATTTATCGCGTGGTTGATAAGCAGGTGTGAGGCGTGCCCAGGTGCGTGTCATGTAAGCCACTTGCACATGTGCAGGAGTGGGCGATGCATGTGGCACGTGACTTGTGTAGCGCCTCCACTTTTACGGTTCGCTTTCGCACTCCAAGAACCCGCTTCAATCTCAGGGCGCCGCTTCCTTACCAACCAGTGATATTTTCCATACAGGTGCAATTAACGATGCATTGGCGCATTCGGTTTCGTTCCGTGAGGCATGTGTTCAGCGTAATAGGAATGGAAGGGAGGTAATGCCAACAAACAACGCATCAGGCCCCGAACTCAGCCCAGATCAGTCGCAGATAGACTGACATGTATCGTCTGATCATTGCCGACCTTTTGCAAAAGTCGGACCAAAGAATATCGCCGACTACTTTTTCGAAGCACGCCATGCTCTAACAATGGCGTTGGCTAACTCCTTCTGGCACTTCTCCCGCAGCATCGGAAACTAGATCTGGTACTTCTTTAAAAAATCAAATCATGCAGAGGACCAAGCTTGCCTCGAGATAGCTTACCCGAATGCCAGGAAGTCGAATACCGCGACGGTGGTCTGAGCAATGTGGGGTGTCGCGTGGATGTCGAGGCTGATCCAGATTCAGCGGTTAACAAGAGCTAAGGGATGGCTCGAGCGCAATCCATAATTAAGTCTATCAACACGGGGTCAGTCTGCGGAGCCCCGAGGTGGAGCAGAGAAAATTGGAACTCGAATCGAGACCCTTCCCCTCCAAACGCAGACATCAGGCCTTCTCTTGCATCCCTCCACGAACAACACAATGCTCGAGACGGATGTTCACTATAGCCGTGATCCGGCGATGAGCAACAACGCAGCCGCGCCGCCAAATCTGACGGCATGCCCTATACTAGATATCTAACACAAGATCCGACCAGGTGAGGATCACTACAGTGCACCCCACGAGAGTCAAGACATACGAGCTGGCCATAAGCCACAGCAAATTCGTTGCCCTCATGCCACCATAAGCTTTGTTAACAGCGATCTAAGTGGGCCTCGGCAATTCTTCTCTGCTCTCAACTCTTGGTCGTGAAGGAGTCCGACGAAACACTTGAATCAGTACTTGCGGCATATCGGCGTTAGCTTCTCATCATCTCACGCTAAGAGCTTCGTTGCACGCGCATTCCGACGTTCAACCGTCCCCCGGTATGGCAGAGCTGGCGGTTCGACTTATCACCAACAGAAACTAAGTACATAGGGACAGTAGCTCCATGTGCGATACGGCCCGCAGCCTTTGACACGAACACGTGCATGCGCTGCCGCTTGTGCAGGCATACACGTGAATTACACGAAGTACCTAGGTAGGCCTCAACCGTTCGGCACTGGCGTGCCGCCCGTTAGAATACCGAGAGAATCGCACTAGCTCTCTGTACTTGTGGATTTGACCTTGAAAAATCGACCGTCCGCGGGACCGCCAGACGGCAAAGGCGAAGGAATTGCATGACATTGGTGGCTTACATCACGATCTACCCGTCCAGTCACGAATTGTCTGCTGACATGAGGCGCCTTAAAGTCGCATCGTCCCTTAGAACCCGTCAATGACAAGGGAGCTGCACCCAAAAGGGAGAGGGCGCTCGCATGTGACGAAACATGAGCTAGTCAGCTTATTCGTTCACTGTCGCTCCGGACAACAACTGCGCGCCTGAATACAGGGTTCTCCAGATGGGGCGCACGGCTGTGGCTAGGAAAAGGGGATAGTCGCAACAATGCCAAAGGCGCCACCATGCTTGTGAGCACTTCAATTCGTTGACGGATCCCCGTTGGAGCTGGCGGCATCACGTTCATGGCACATCGAAATGGAGGCGAAGAACATGACCCTCAGCTATCCTTGACCGCCTGGACTTGGTCAAATGAGACAGACATGTGGTTCGTACAAGACTCTCAAGCTTCGGGACGGCTGTGCCTATTGGCGACCGGTGTAGCCCGATGCAATTCCAGTCCCTGTGGGTCCAGAAGGCAAGCCAATCACTACGCAGAAACGTGCTGAATCGTGCTGGCATCCTGACAATCTGGAGATGCGTTCGACCCACCACTACGCTGCTGAAAGGCGGGATGCGCTTGCCAGGCTTTAATTGCCTGACCCCAGCCATTGCATTCAGGCCTGCAGAGATGGCCCCAAACTCGTCCGTTTGAGGAATTTGGCTTGGCGGCGTCAGCGGTCAAATCAACGGTTCGCGCATCGCTCTCCAACAAAGAACGTACAAATAAGCAACTACTGGCGCAAAATGACTTCGGCGTTCGCGCAGGCTCCGACCTCACTGGGCAGCACAAAGCTGAATGCCACGGTCATGTGTTCTCAGTTAACCAGTTGCTGCATAGACCTCTTCACGAACGGCGCTCGACTGCGGGCGCCTGTTAGCGTACGCCTTCGCGGCGTGGTCTTGCTCCCATACGCCCATCAAATGGCAGCCTCGGTATGCTACCAGGATCAATGGAGAAAAATCTGCAGGTCTCGCCCGCTAGGTCTGAGCTCGGGTAGATTGAGCAGACTGGTGCCCCGGGTTTCACGCCTCCCCCAGGCGCGTGTGTTTTGCGAGCTAACTGCTGTGTTACCTGTTTGAGCGACATACCCGGTCAGTGAATGCGTCGGACGCATAGGTGAAACCCCAGAGGTCTATTGACAGCGTGCACCTGGCAACGCGTTGGGTCCTGTCATGCTAGAGCGATCTGGATCACGACCAGGCTAGCCGGGTGCCAACCGTATGCGCAAAAATGCCCACTCCGCTGGGGGCGGCTGGGAAGAGCGGCCCATGGGGAGCGGACGTCAATCCTTCCAGAAGTGTGAGATGCGGAGTAGTATCCAGAAACAGTCTAGCATGATATGTGCAATGTTACCGTATCCATTATCCAGAAGCCACACGCGGGCACCCTGGCTGCAGTATCACGGCTGCTGAATCCTAATATTAAATGCTCGAGAATCCCCCGCTGATGATCTCGTTCCGCAGCAGACCTCCCTAGCATCTTCTCTCATCGCTGTGCGGGACTACTCTTCTTGGACGAAGAGCACTACAACCTTTGTTCCCTTTAACCTTTCTGGAGTTGCCTCTACATTCGCCAACATGCCAGGAGGTGCAGTCATTCCCATCACTGGCACGGCTGATGTCAGTCGTGTCGAGGCCCCCGTTACTGTTCGTGCCTACTTGATTGTTGCTTTTGCAGCTTTCGGTGGCATTTTCTTTGGCTACGACACGGGCTGGATGGGTGGTGTTCTCAACATGGACTACTTCATCAAGCAGTACACTGGCCATGAGTACCCCGACGTTGTTTTCCCTGGAGTCGACCATCTTGATTCCCGCGTTGTCGCATACCGCAAAGATCAATTCAGTATCTCCTCCCGCGACCAGTCTCTCGTCACCTCTATCCTGTCTGCTGGTACCTTCTTTGGCGCCATCATTGCTGGAGATCTCGCTGATTTCATCGGTCGTCGCTTCACTATTATCCTCGGCTGTGGTATCTTCACTGTTGGTGGTATCCTCGAAACTGCCTCTACTGGTCTCGGCGTCATGGTCGCTGGTCGTTTGATCGCAGGTTTCGGCGTTGGTTTCATTAGTGCTATTGTCATTCTGTACATGTCAGAGATCGCACCAAAGAAGGCAAGTTTTCTTCGTATCTGTGAAATCGGAGCGTTGCTGACTCGTCCAGGTCCGTGGTGCCATCGTTGCTGGTTACCAATTCTGCATCACCATCGGTATTTTGCTCGCCAACTGCGTCGTGTACGCCACCCAGAACCGTCGTGACACTGGATCTTATCGTATTCCGATTGCTGTTCAGTTCTTGTGGGCCGTCATCTTGGCCACTGGTCTTGCCCTCCTCCCTGAGTCCCCTCGTTACTGGGTCAAGAAGGGCAAGCTGGACAAGGCTGCTCACGCGCTCGGTCGCGTTCGTGGCCAGCCCACCGATTCAGAGTACATCCAGGATGAACTTGCCGAGATCATTGCCAACCACGAGTACGAGATGTCTGTTCTTCCCCAGACCAGCTACCTCGGCTCCTGGGCAGCTTGCTTCAAGGGCAGTCTCGCAAACCCTGCGTCCAATGCTCGCCGCACAACTCTCGGAATATGCATGCAAATGATGCAACAACTGACTGGGTATGTTGAGCAATCCTATGGCCATGTGTACTATGCTAATGGCTTCTCAGTATCAACTTTATCTTCTACTTCGGACCTGTTTTCTTCACACAATTGGGCTCCATCAGCAACCCCTTCCTCATCGGTTTGATCACAACCCTGGTCAACGTGCTTTCCACCCCTGCAGCATTTGTAATGGTTGAAAAGATTGGTCGTCGCCCGATTCTCATCTTCGGTGCTGCTGGTATGGTCATCATGCAGTTCATTGTTGGAGCGATTGGTGCCACCGCTGGCAAGAACACTGATGACCACCCCGCCAACCCCAACGCCACCCGTGCCATGATTGCATTCATTTGCTTGAACATTTCTGTTTTCGCCACCACCTGGGGTCCCGCTGCTTGGATCGTCATTGGCGAGATCTTCCCTCTTACCATCCGTTCGCGCGGTGTCGGTCTCTCTACTGCCTCCAACTGTAAGCATTCCTAATCCATCTTCAATTTCAACACCTAACACCTTTCAGGGTTCTGGAACTGCATCATCGGTGTTATCACCCCCTACCTCGTTGCCGAGCGCGACGACTCCGCCCGTCTTGGATCCAATGTCTTCTTCCTATGGGGTAGCTTGTGCTGCATCTCTTTCCTCTTCGCCTACTTCTTCGTGCCCGAGACCAAGGGTCTTACCCTCGAGCAGGTCGACAAGATGTTGGAGGAGAGCACTCCCCGTACTTCTCGCAAGTGGAAGCCCCACAGCACCTTCGCTTCTGAGATGCACCTCGGCGAGAAGCATATTGAGATTCCATTGGAGAACATCTCTGCTAAGAACGAGACTTCCGTTTAAGCTATTGAATTACCGCAAGCGAAGTTTCGTGGATGTGAACCTGGAGGATCATATGAGTTATGTGGTACGATGATGGGTGGATAGAAGATGTTGTCTAATTTGAGCTGTTGTATCACGTTTACGGTGGTAGAACAGAGTTTGTAGTCGCATATTATACCCGAAGCCAGTTATTACTGGTCTTCTTTACGATCCTGCACCCGAAAAACTACTGCAATTTCATTGTGCATACCTCGTCGGAGGTCTCAGAAACATGGCTCACATCACTCGCTCCACCATCCAGAGACATGCCATGTTCTAGAAATCCTAGTGACTTTTCTAACTCTCGCTGTCTACAATCATTTTCAAAATTCAAAATTCATTTCAGTACTTCCCCGACATGAATCTCGCTCTACACACGTGTAACCAACGCACGCTCAAATCTCTGTGTAACCGACACACCAGCCCACCGTGTGACCCACCCACCCTCGTTCCCAACGCAGCGTCTCTGCCTAACCATCCGTCACACGAACCACCACCCAATGAAACAACCCACGGTACCACGGAGCCCAAGGCTGATAGTCCAGGACGCACAACCGGCGCGGTGTCTGTGCAAGGCACACTCGGGAGGGAGGACACGAGGAAAGCGGGACGCGAGCCCCAACCTTAAGAAGCGAATCAGTGTTATATCAACTCACGCCCCGATTAAGACAAAACAAAAGAAGCCGTCGCAATGGCTTACCATGGGACGCATGAATACATTGTCTTGTTACTACAGTAACGTTAGCATTTTTATGCGATTCTCGTTCGAATCAGCACTCAGACTTTGTACTCAGATTCATTTTTTCCGTGTAGGCTCGCGCAACTCTCAAGGCGGAGCTGACGTCTGCTGGAATGGCATGTGAATCCATGACCGGGCCTGCGTTGCGTGTTGTTGTCGCACAATAAGGCAAAGTTATGGTTCGCGTTACCGTTTCACACAGGTGTCAGCTCAGCTTGGGTTTGGAGCTAGAATCTACGCGTGAATGCTGTGCGACAAGGCTTTCCTGTGGATGTAATTGGGTGGATGTTGTTTACTTGTACCGATTCCTTTTTTTGATCATTGGTCTCGTGCTCTTGGAATATTGAATTCGAGGGTGTTGTGTATTAGCTGCGGAGCAGTGCGCCGAAGAAGAGTGCAGAGGAGTTACATGTCAGCATGATGTTGCAACGTATGGTGACTCTTATGTGTTGTTTTTCCCTGCTGATCAAGAGCAGTTGTTATATGCCGCATCAAGCTCTCGTACACTCGACATACCCGCATATCCTCCCGTTATATCCCAGGAATTTATGTTCTCCTCAAAACAGCGTATATTGTACACAACGTGAATCAGCTTGCGTTGCTGATTTATAGTATTTCGTGAATCCTGCAAGGAAATTCTGATGCTTCTAAATAGTGTTATAGCCTAGCCAGAACTGGGGCGCCGGACAGGCTCCCCATTCTACTACACTCATGCGAGCTGCAAAAGGTGTTGGATGCGACAAAATTCTGTTAGTAACCCCTTGAGAGGCGTACTGATAAATTTGTACAAGACTTCGTTCGTTCCATGTGTAGTTGAGAGTGGATGCTGTGGGTGTGAGTCCCATGGCCACAAGGATGCCACAGCACTGTGGCTCCTTTCACACTGCTAACCAGGTATTTGAGGTTGGGCTCTTGATCCTTTAATATTATAGGCGACTGGTAGCAATATCACTGTGCCATATATCACTGTGCGATCGGGTAGTTGTAAGATCCACGTTCAAGATGTTGTGTGCAATAATTGCAATCCCTTCCTAAAGCCTGGTTTAATTGCTCGCCCCCTTTATTTCTGCCGTTCCCCTATTGCTGTGTTGTTGAATAGATCAACTCCTTCCTCTGGATAGGCGACAAGTCTGTATAGAACGCTATAGATGCTTGTAACATTGTTGTGAATAATTGGTGATATAGGCGATAGCGCTGACTTCTGCGAGTATTGCCTTGCTGCTAACCAATTTGGAAAATATTTGGCTAGTATTGTTGAGCGCGTTGTTGGTTTATCTCTAGGCTTGAACAGATGTTCGCCTTTTAGATATCTTTCTGGGAAGATAGCATACATAGCTGATATGCAGTCCATAACTGGGCGTGTGTTATATGGGTTGTTGGAGCTTCTGCCTGTTAGACACCGCTATCCAACAAAAGGGGTGCTTTTGTCTGCAATTAACACTCAGTGCAGAGGGCGATGTAACGTGGATAGCCGTGTTTGTAAAACTCTTGTTAAAACTAGCGGTACAATTGTGTCTGGTACGGCATCCTCGAGATCAGGTGGAAGTAATTAGGCTTGCATCTTAGCTACATCAATAAAGATTTTGATTCTGTGAGATATACAGGTTATATCATTTGATGTAATTTGATCGATCCAGAAGCATTACACATCGCAAATTACGTGGAGTAGCATCATGAACAAAGCATTGCATATGAACTATAGCTTCCCACAAGATGATTAATTTCCACGACATACATAGCGCTTTTGACTTTTGTAAGCATCAACGTCCTGGCAGAAAGGAACATTTCAACGCCCTTTCAAAAATGTTCTGCCCTCAGGTTTATCCTGGATCCACGAAGCCGGATTCGAAAAGAGCAAGAAAGTCGAGGAAATATGAAAGAGATTGAGGCCAGAACAGCCAATTCACACTCAGTGACCTAGTGCGGTTATGAAAACATCTACCCCCCTCCCCCCCGCCCTTACATCACAAGTACCGCTCCTCAGTGCTTATCATGATCTGTCTGTCAATACTGGCCAATTTGAGCCAGCTCGTTATTTGAGTTCCCGCTATGAGCGCCTCCGCCACGAGGTTGCGCAAGTCGAGCACCGCCAGGAGTATCACGACTTGAACCGCCGTGACGACGAACGAACACACCACGGGACGTGTCAACACCAATACCGCTGGAACGGCTGCCACTAGACCGAGTAATTCCATGTCGACCGCTGCTAGGACGAGGAGCACCTGCAGACTGTTAGCGATCAGGAAGACCGGCGTTAGCACCAAGACCAGCTGGATGAATCTGACCAGGGCGATAGTTGTGCGGACTCAAGCTATCGTAGCAAGCTATAACAGCTTCTCGCTCGGTACCGCGCAAGTTACGCCTATTGTTGACTGCAGAGGAACCATCAAAGGGTTTGTGGCCATAGGCATGTTCTATGTCGGTCCTTGACCTGCTAGTACGTGCCGTAAACTCGGCACATATCAACGCACGTTCTGCAGCGGTACGCGGCCTGTTGATGTGAGCGAGGCGTTGCGCATAAGCTGCAGAACTGGCTGCTTCGGCGGCATTAGGAAGGTTTCTGCCATTGTTGACTTGGCTGTGATGGTTGTGAGGTCGGGATTGGGGAGAATGCGGATTACGAGGATCGCTGGTGGTTGTAACAATTTGAAGTGATGTTGCAGACTCCTTCGTAAGGGCCTTATATCGAGCTTCGGAGGCTCGAAGCTTCTCCTCAGCCTCCGACATCTTTCTGGCCTCTGTTGTCCGCTCGATATCCCCTTCCTCCTCAGCAATAAGCTCATTCAGATCCCGCTTAGCCTTCATTTGCTTAATTTCGCGTAGGATCTCATCAGCATTCTGCCTCATAGCTTCAAATTCTTGTTCATGCGCTGAAGGAGTACCAATTTGACCTTTCGTGGAGTTGAAATTCCGCTCAGTTTCCAGCATCTCCTCATAGTGTAGTTGAACAGCCAATGACTCATCGGCATCAAGTTGCTCTGCCAACTTCCGCCTATGTTCCCACTCTTCTTGCGCGTCCGCTAGTTGCTGAGCCTCCATCTCAAGCACAAGTTCCTGTACTCGTTGTTGATAAGCTTTGGCCTCATCGAGTCCAAGCTCTTTGAGAATCGCGGTTTGGTTCGCCATATTCAGCCGTTCAGTTGCCTGCTTTTCCTGGACAAGCTTATCCTTTTCCACAGCCTCCGCTTTTTGCTTGGCTGCGGCCTTCTGCTCAGCAGCTGCCTTTCGTATCGCTGAGGCCTCTCTTCTGCTGCGACCTCTCGCTCTGTTATAGCCAACTGCTCAGCGACAAACTCCAGTCTAGCTTCCTCCTTAATCTTAACCGCCAGCTGCTTCTCAACTACTAGCTTTTGCTCTTCTGCTCGATGCTTCTCAATATGAAGTTGCTCCTCGAGGACTTCCTGCTCGACCTCGGTGTAAACTATAGCCTCTTCAAAGGTGGCATCTTCAACTTCACCTTTCTCTGTTTCCTGATCAGAGATCGCTGGCGCTGCGGAAGTCGAGTCCTCTGTATGTATGGCTGTATTGGTAGTATTTAGCGTTGGATTCGGGAAATCTGATGATAGGATATTGACGTCAGGTGTTGTAATCAAGGTACCAGATGCTGCATCAGGCATATTAGAAAAAGGCGTCGAAGACTCTGGCGCGAACTCGCTATTCAGTGCTGGGACCGCCGTAGTCACAAAGTTTGGAGCTGGTGTGGCAAAGCCTGTGGCTGCAGCATCTGGTGTTATACTGGCAGCTTGAGGCTCAATTGGCTGGTCACCTTTCTTCTTGACTTTCTTGCCCTTCTTGGCTGTCGTGTTGAAGCTCGCCGTCTTAGACATGTTTACGACAGGGCGTATAATCCCGCCGATTGTGGTCAGGAGTGGCAATTTAACAGGTACGTGGATTGTTCGAGAGAGAGTTGTGAGTCGAGAGTCGTGTGGTTGTGTGCGTAAAGCGCAGTGTAAAGAAGAAGGCCTGGAGAGCGGGCGGGGACAGAGTAAATATAGAGCGGGGTCTGTAGGTTCTCAGTCACGCAGTGAAGGTGGGATAAAACTGCAATCATGGTCTATGCAACGTAAGCGCAAACGCAGAAGATCTCACTAGACCTGGCGTATGGTTAGTGCTTTTTGATCTGAGTGAAAGGCTAGGGAATAGCTTTCTAGAGCCGAAATCGAGTCCGAAGTGAGTGTAACGCAGTGGAAGATGGCCGTAGTTGACGCTTTCTTCAGCTATCGTAACGAGTCACAGCCGTGGGAGGTTCTGCAAAGGTAACTACTCTTTCACTTAACCACGTCCCATCAGGTCTTGATATGTCTGGCCATGTCCCGTGGGACTCTAGAAAGCCGTCTCTCAGCATCATGGAGCACTTTCACAGGCAGTCTTACCCTGTTGTACCTCCCTCGAACATTGTCGCAGCAGCTCGGGGTTTCATTGTGAGCGTAAGGGGACTGGTCTTCGAGCATTGACCGCTATAATCATCAATCACGTCAGCTCGAGGGAGCGAGCGAGATTTGAACTCTCTTAATCAATTGTGAAGGGCTGAGAGTGAGCGAGCATCCTTATAAATTGCCATCGGCCTCTTATCTTCGTCATGATGCTATCTTTGATAGATTGAGAGATGCAAAGATATTTTTACTGAAATAAGGCAAGCCGTTCCTGACCGTGGCAACTGGATATAATTGCCAATGGGAGACTGACGGAAGCTTTGGTGATGTTGTTTTGCGTAGTGTGGTAAGGGAGGACGTGTAGCTGAAGACTTTCCTTAGGAAGGACGCGTGGTATGCATTTGGCATTCAAGAGGCGCGTATAGTCAGTGTGTATCATTCTACCACATATAGACGCTGTTCATGGAACAATCGAGCATCGAGTGTTGTACCTGGTTGCATCATTGCATCCGTCCCGTCCAGGTTCAACACGGATACGTACCTCGGCTTCCCACGGTTTATCGCGTGTGCTATCCTACCGAGAGACACAACCCAACGGCTGAAGCCTATACACTTAACTACACAACCCAATTCTCTGTCACAAACCAATCATTCTCCTGGAGGTTCTGGTCCACTACAAGTCCCAATTCAGACCGCCCACCATGCTCCTTTTGCGATCGACCCCGCGGTTCCTCCACCAAACAGTCCGACGAACATACGCGACATCACAAGCACCCGCGATATCAGTCACGACTGTCCCAGCACCACATTGCGGTAGCATACGAATCCTGTCGCTAAACCGACCCGCAGCACGCAATGCCATATCGCGACAATTGCTCGCAGAACTCAACCACCAAATAAACAGCATACAAGACGAAGGAGACAATGGCTCGACCAGAGCCCTCATCCTCGCCAGCGAAGTCGACTCCAGTTTCTGCGCCGGCGCTGATCTAAAGGAGCGCGCTACATTCACACCGGAAGAGTACGTTATTCTCAAAATCCCTGCAAAACACCAATGTCTTCGCAGCTAACATACATGTCCACCCCCCAGCACAGCAAACTTCCTCACCTCCCTCCGCAGCACCTTCGCATCCATATCGCGCCTCCAGATCCCCACAATCTCTGCACTTGCCGCGCCTGCCTTCGGCGGCGGCCTCGAATTAGCCCTCACAACGCACCTCCGCGTCTTCGGTTCGAACGCCGTCGTTGCGCTTCCCGAAACACGTCTCGCCATTATCCCAGGTGCAGGCGGTACATACCGCCTCCCCGCGCTCATCGGGCTATCCCGCGCACGCGACATGATTCTCACTGGCCGCCGTGTCGCAGCGCCCGAAGCATACTTCCTAGGCCTCTGCGACAGATTGGTGGAAGTCACGCAAGAGGAGTTGAATCAGGAAGGCGCGCCGCGCAAGAAGGTGTTGAGTGAGGCGGTCAAGTTGGCGAGGGATATATGTGAAGGGGGACCGATTGCGGTTAAGGCTGCACTTGCAGCGGTGGAGGGGTGTGCATTGGGGGAGCGGGCGGAGAATGCGGCATATGAGATTGTGGTCAAGACCAAGGATAGGGATGAGGCGCTTGTTGCGTTTAGAGAGAAGAGGAAACCCGTTTTCAAGGGTCATTGAAATATGATTATATCTTCGCATTACAGCACTGGCTGGCACGTTGGCTTCACATCTTACTCTTGATTTCCTCGAGCAACTTGGTAAGTTCGCCTTTGTCGGCTGGTTGCGTAGGCCAACTGATTCCCAGCCCTTCCTTCTCGTTTGGCTTGGGGATCAAATGGAAATGTACATGATCGACCTCCTGATGCGCTATCCGTCCATTGTTCTGCAGAATATTGTAGTCTGTGATGTTTTGGGCGATCGCAATCTTCTTGGTCACGGAGAGGACTTCTGAGAGCTGGTCGTCGGGTATATCGTGCAGTTTCGCGCCGTGGTGCTTGGGGATGATGAGCTAGTTGGGAATGTTAGAAGTTGTTCGTGGACGGTGGGTGGGCAATTCCAGGCGCAGGGAATATACTAGGCGGATATGGATAATAATGAAGAGTGTAGTCAGACTTACAGAGTGTCCTTTACTCAATGGGCCAATGTCGAGGAAAGCAAGTGTCTTCTCGCTTTCAAAGATCTTCATCGAAGGGATCTCACCTATGATACGTTTAGCCTACCATTGCCGTGTCTCATCGAATCAACCCAGACTTCAGGGCCACCTACCCTTGACGATCTTGCAGAATATGCATGCAGCAGAGGACATTGTGGTACTCAGGGTGGGTAGTACAGTACTGGATTGTGAGAGTAGTGGTGTTTTATTGGTGAAGCGGCAGGGTCGAGAGATGACGGAAGGCCGAGCTCCCATCGGCGAAGTGGGGGGATGTGGGGTAGCATAACCGCGGTTTAGTATAGGCGGCTCTGCCAGTAGAACACCACATGTATTATGTACTATGTCGTACATGTGATGGTTTCGATCTGTGCTTGTACCACACGTTAGTCAGTTGTTCAGTCAATGTTCTTGAATATGGTACGACATCAATCCAGGTGTAGCGACTCCTCATGTCCGTCACTGACCAATATGCGGAGAACGAATATACTGGTGGCACACTGTCCCTTCAAAAAGGTGATTCATGAACTCACTGTAGGAAGAGAGACTTAAAAGCCACAGACACTCATTCCTAGAATTATTTTCTAGGAACCTCTCTCAATGTACGATTCCACTCAGCAAAGATTGGTTGAGATCAATGTTACAGTACTGATTGAAGAAGCATTTTCAACATTCCCCTAACCATTGTTCTATTTCGATAGAACGCCCATATATGCTATAAATGTCCCGAAGCGCAGAGGTTCGTGAAGAGTAATGCTGTGCAAATGGAGTACCGCTTACATGCAAGCAGCACCGTCAATACCAATTACTTTGCCATTGACCCAGTCTCCATCCTTGGAAGCAAGGAAAGCTACGACACGAGCAATATCCACGGGCTGGCCGACACGGTCGTGTGGAGACCAAGTGCAGGCGTACTCGTCGACCTGGTCGTCGCTGAGCTTCTCGCCGCCGGGGATGTACTCTCTGCATCTGTCATGGCAGTTAGCAATGATTCAAAAGCCATGATTTTCAGAATTTGAACCTACACTGCGTGGTACATGTCTGTCTTGATACCACCAGGGGCAACGCAGTTGACAGTGACCTTCTTCTCGCCGGCATCTGGCATTCAATCAGTCACATGAGTTCGTCGAACTCTCTCGGGGAAAACTGACCGATAGCCATGCACCTTGTAAAGGTCTCGATGGCGCCCTTGGATCCAGAGTAGACGGCGTGCTTTGGAACACCCTTGGCCTGACCAGTAATGGACCCCATAAGGATTATCCTGCCACCCATTTCCATCCTCTTGTACGCCTCCTTGGCGACAAAGAACTGACCACGAGTGTTGATGGTAAAGACACGGTCAAACTCCTCTGGCGTTACATCCTTGAAGTGACCGAAAGAAACGACACCAGAGTTGGAGCAGCAAATGTCGAGCTTGCCAAAGTGTGCGACAACATCATCCATTAGCTTCGAGGTCTCCTCGACGTTGCCAACGTTGGCCTTGAAAGCCTTCGCATCGGAGCCGTTGCCTAGTGCCTGGATCTCCTTGACGACTTGCTCGGCTCCTTCGATGGTGTTGGCATAGTTCACTGCGACCTTTGCGCCGCGCTTGGCGAGCTCAAGAGCCATCGCCTTTCCGATACCACGTCCTATAATCGTGTTAACTACAATTCAAAGACTCTCAATAGCTGCGTTCAATTACCTGATCCAGTGACAACGGCAACCTTGCCAGCCAGGCTCCATGTCTGCTCGATCTCGGCCATTGTGAAGTTTTGGTGAATCTGTTCTTGATGGGATTGGTATGGGTGTTCGAGTGCAGTGGTGCTTATGCAGATTGTAAGGTGAGTAGTCGAGATGATGATTCATTTCCAATGGGATTTATCACTGCCATATATACCGCCATGCAATTCGGCACGCCAGCGGAAAGATTGATATCGATGAGTAGTGCTTCTCCATCACACCTTCGGTATCCCAATACCCATACAATTCCCCCATCCCAATGCCGGGACGAAGCATTGCCTGCCGAGCCTCGTGAGCCCTAGGGCTGAAACTATGTTTCTGAGGCGCCGTGGGAGAGCCAGAGCCTCAGTTGCTCAAAGTGGTGATCCGGACAGAGGGGCCGGGTAATGCAAGGCTTGCCATGATTGGCGCGTGTGTGGTAGAATGTCCCAGCAATAACAAGCATATGTTCGTGAAGCTGCTGTCTGTTGCATGAGAGAGATTATGTGTTCCAGACAACAGCGATTCGGGTATCTAGATCTTGGATACGGGACACGCGTGAGATCGATTCAACAACGCGATTGCGACATGCATCTGCACGTGGAACTTAGCCTGTAACTTAGTGCAAACCTCTAGTTGCATTTGCATCCCCGGCTACATCTGACATTACGATCGCAATAGCAAACAAAGTGATAAAAGTAGAATTGTACTATTAACACACGATCATATTGACATGCCCAAAACAAAGAGCCCTGTACAATTATCGCGAACACGATGGCCACGCTCGGACGCGCGGTGTCGGTCCGTTAACCCCCAACACCTAACCCCATTTTTATGGCTCCCCATCGCCAGCACTCAACACTCTAAAGTCTAGGTACTTGGCAACACGAGCTTCGGACAACGGCTGGTGGATGTCGTGTCGTGCAATCCGGCTAAAGGGGGCGGATCAGTGTTTCTTGGTGATCCGGTTTTCCATGGATAGCGGGGATCCGCTTAGGTGCGCATGCGCAATCGCCCTGTCTGTGTACGCTTGACTTCACTTCATCTCGACATTGCTGTACTGGAGATGTTTGAGCAAAATCTGACCTGTTGGTTCTACTGCTTGTTGCGTTTATGTCTGTCTTTGATGGAAATGGGATATCGGTGGTTCTTTTCAATCAAGATGATTGACAGTCACAGAGCACTATTACTCGAGAAATGACCATGTTCAGATACTGAATATCTTGCCTGTAGTAAGTTTAACTCGTGCAGGCAATCGAAGGATCGGTCCAAGAGATTGAACCGCCATCATTCTACTTCTTTGGATGGCGAGGGCGCCCCCGTCATCAATGGCTGCGCAATGGTTGCCCACTGTTGCCTCAGTATTCCAGGTTCACGGGATCTGTGAGTCTCCATTGTATATCATTGGCTTTGGCTTTGGTGAATGAGGTCCGCTTCTTGTGGGAGCATGTCACTGCTGCATTGGTGTGAGGAGAGGAAGTAGTGCGTAATTTACGGCACGGCTACACGCAGCCTCTACAGTCATGCACATCGATGCTTCTGGGAGTATACGAGATGCCTGGGCCAAGAGGTGGAGGGCATTTCTCAATCTATCTCGTTATCTTTGAGGCGTCAGCGGAGGCTTACGCCATCGTGATCAAGTCCTCGCTATGTCATAAGCAGTAAATCGGATATCAAGTCCTCACACTGACATGACCATCTTTCAAGGGAATCATAACAAGTACCAAGACATCAGAATCTCACTATGCTAGAGGGGGTGTCAATTTTCGGTACATTTCAGGAAGTTTATACTATGAATGAATCACCGCATTGTGCTCTAAGTCCCGGAAGATGATTACTTATTCGTGAACAAAAGACGGCCATGTCCGAAAAAGCTTGGCTTTTCCCCTCAGTCCATTCCCCGTAACACAGAAAGCGTTGGCAAAAGCTTTGAATGTGGACTGGCCGTTCCGATTCCGTATCTGTCAACGTCCTTTTGAGCAATTACCGTGGTGGATCCATTACGAGTTTGACTAGGAGCGTGTCACCTACCGTGAAGGTCGATGGGTATTTCTGGTGTATCCATTGACTCTGTGGATGTGTGGTACATTCAATATGCCTGTTGTTGATTGGTATCAGAGCTTGATATAACAGAGCATCAGTGTGGTACATCATATTTTTTTGAGCAATCGAGTCTTAGTAGGAATCCACATCTGGTGAGAGGATCAAAGACGCGTTTCTCTACTACGCATTTCGGGCCTATTCGGCTCAATCTGGATGCATACTATAAGTCGTCTTGACCTTGATAGGAGACTTGTTCCAATGATCTTCAAGTTGCATGATGAAATGGTACCCGCTTAACCAGGGCATCGTGCAAGCCCTGTTCCCATTCACCGTCGTTGTCGTCGCGGCATGTCTAAGCGCCGGTTCCCCGATCCTGGTCTGAAACCATATATTTCTACTCTGGTTAAGGCTACGCTCAAAGATGGGGTTTCTACCCCCAAGTCCGTCGCACGGTCCAACTGTTGGAATGTGTACGGCCTTCGTTTACCGGACCTCCGTAGGCTTGTCCGCACCCTCGTATTCTGTGACAGCCGGAACATTCGATGTATATAGATCTCAATTCAAAAATGTTCTCTCTTATAATCAGTAGTGTGTGCTGTCTTGGAACAAGGCGTTGTGCCACGACATCAAGAATGGGAGATGATGTCAAGTCGACCGTTGGTGTGCCTCACAGGTAACGTCTGGACCTTTTGGACCTGCATTCGCCTCCTCTTTGAGGTGAAGAGCCAAGACGAACGCGTAAGCTTGTCAATCAGCGAAAATGCAAGTCATCGTTCTGATGCCGACTTGCTATCTTTCGGCATGCTGTTGCTGTCCCACCCTGTGTTGTACGTACCTAGTTTGTTAACTCATACATTAACGTTATATGATATACCTATGAGATCTGGCTACGAATATCAATATACTGAGGGCAGATAGATTACGGTTCGCAAGGGGTCCCCGCCTACATGGGCTTTAGTTTAAAACCAGAAGCTCGGAATGCAGTGAAAGTCTTTGGATCGCCAGGCCTACTCTGGGTCGGAATATGGTAGTCTGAGAGTAGTGCGGCGTGGGAACGGTGCGACGGAGACTTGCGAAATGCTTTCTGTAATTCAGATGATACGTACGTATGTGTCGTTGCTATCCCCAGTGCCCTCAACTGGGTTTCCTCCCCTATCTTCTCTATGGCTCACGAGGCTCAAAGAAAACGCCACTCTTACCCCCCTCCCCTCAACCTCAAGAATGAGATCAGACGATTTGTACGACGTTGGCCGTCATATCGGTGCATCCTTGCTCCAATCCTTAACTGCTACTTGCTCCTCATAAGCAACAAGTACGCAAGAGCTACGCAAGGTATAAACGACTGACCTATCCCGTAAGGCACACGTCTGGAGTACCCCACCACAGTAGTGCCGCCCTTGCACATGATACATCGATCTACGATTCCTCATCAACCCCGCCATCAGCCTCCATTGTCGAAGATCACCAATCACATTTTCGAACGCAACACACGCTGGCGTACGCCTGAAACACAAGCGCAGAGACGAGAAAAAGAAAACAGATGATGCCGTGACTGGGCTTGTGGAGGATTAAAGGAAGGGGACAGACCCTGGGTGCAAGGATGAATCTTGGACTTCGCCACCGAAGCCCGTCACCGACCAAATCCACCTCTTGCCACGATGAGCAAACATAACGACAAGTCCGCGTCTCTGAGATGAACTGGCAAGATAAGAATATGGACTAACACCACACCCCAAATCCGTTAGCAGCCTCCATATGAAATGCCCATCCTACCTCATATCGGACTCCATATTTGTAGACTGAAAAACAGGGAAACAAAGACCTCGGATTGTTGCAACAGGTACGCTCATACAACTTTATTATCGTGTGTATCGCGCACATTCATTAAAGTCTAACGGTCTGTATAGACAAGCCACTGTGCAGCTGTGCAGCAACAGCAAATCCTAGGACGACGGGCCGCTCTATCATCAAGACACAAACCGAGCCTTAACGATTTCGGCCCATCCGCCTTTAAACTCCATGCCGGATCATCTTCCTTCTTCCTGGTTATATTGGTGGTCTTCAACGCCTGGGTGGATGTAACCCAGAATGAGCAATGAAACCACACATAAAAGCCGCTAAACAGCGAAGTAAACCACCCACGACGCCCTGAACGCCGGCAACTGATTTGAGGATCGCTAAGAATACAAAAAATTGGGAAGAACCGAAGAGTGAGAAAAAAATGAAGCCCACGAGGGGACTATCCTCTCGAGAGTCTGTCAAGTTTACTGCGGATACCGTCGGAGAACCTGGTTGGAACGCCGTTATCAATCACTTCCACAAAGTGGGAGAGTACAGCGAAGCCGTTGTCTAGCAAAATTTGCTGCCCGTCTGGCTTAGTAAGGACTGGGAATCCCTCCCCACGCGACACGTATCGTCGGATCGTCTGGTGCTCAGGAGGAAGCTGGTCTACAGGAACGGGAGATCCGTGTGATGAATGAGGGGAGTTTTTGACGGGACGATCATTGGTAAACGTTGTGACCCACATGACAAGTGCAGCACGATAGACGGCACCCGCCCACCATGGAGGACGGATCCCTCGAGGCATCTGGCGGATCAGACGAAGGATTTGGCCGGCATGAGAAATGGCTTCTTGTGCATCCGATAGGCACTTCTTGTGGATCCAGCTTGCCGGCTGCTGGAAGTCAAATTCTGGATCGTCTCGCCGCGCAACACGTTCGATCTCGGGGAAGTTCGTGACAGCATTCATACTGATGAGGTGGAACATGACAAGGTTGGCTTGCATCATTGGACACAACGGGTGTGCCTTCAAGTATCGCTGGGCCAGATCGGACCAGCGCGTAAGCAATGCCTGTACCTCCTCGAGACGCACACGAGTAGATGCAGCAGTGAGTGCCCTGTTGCGTGATCTCGAGGCGACGAAACTATCGGAAAAACAGCTGAGTAGCTGACAGAATTGGCACACCAAGGTCTGCAGAGGATGTAGCAGCAGACGTAGGTGCATAGGCGTCAGATGGATTTCCTGTACATCATGTACAACGATCTCATCGTCCAAAAAACACCGGAAGAGATCCTTGAGACTTTGCGGCCTGACTCCAGAGCCCACAGACGAAACGCCATTGGAGAACTTGTGCACTTCGTCAAACATGCCAGACCACTCTGTGGCGGTCCGAGCCTGCCAGAGCTGATCTGTATCAGGCATGGAGACGCCAAACTCGGTTACTGAAAATATTGGCGCTGAATCGTGGAACAGGGAAATATCTTGATCGGCCATGACCCAGGCATAGACGAGGCTATCGAAGCATTAGCAAGTTGGTCCACGTGATTGCTACTGATCCTGGAATCACTACTTACCGGCTTCGACTCTCTTGATCAATCCAGTTCCGCCACAGCCCCTCCGTACTCGTGTGCCCATTCGTGGGTTGCGTTGGTGTTGGCCACGCCGCAAGGACCCCCGCATGACGAAGCATCGAACAATACATGCCACGTTGCCCCATAGCGATGTCCATCTGCCATTTGTCGCCACTCCAAGCTGCCTGAACAGTGAAGAGCAGTGCTGCTCGTAAGACGATCGGATCACTGGCCATGATAATGTTTTTCTCGACAAGATCGAAGAGCGAGATCCGACACGCTTCAGTAAAACCAGCAGTTAGCAACCTGGTCTCCATCGAAGGTATAGTCATGGCACCCTGCGCAATCATCATAAGGATAAGCAAGCTGGAAGCTTTGTCGTTATTGTGCTGCATAAGTCCGTTCGTATCGAGTACACCGCGGGCGGAAGTCGGATAAAATCGTTCAAAAGAGTTGGCGTAAGATCTTAGAAAGCATTCCAAGACACGAGCAGGGGGAAGCAAAATGAAGTTGGAACGAGACCCTGTCGAACTTGGGGACTCGCCACTATTCGATGAAGAATTGCCGTCTCTATGGATGTCGAGGGCCTTGTGTAAGAAACTTTGCGTAATAGCAAGCAACTTATCTCGTGTGGATTCCTGTAGGGGCGCAACCGCGATTTGGCCGCCGTGTTGAAAATCACTTTCGTCCCACAAGGGTGACCAGTTACCCCAGCCCTCCGTGTTCTTGAGGCTGAGCTCCAGACGCTCTACGTTAAGTCGTGCGGTACGAGGACAGGTACTAGAGGAGATTGGTGGCGTGCAACGGAAGACAGTCCAACCATCCTGAGCCGCCACAATAGCACCTAGATCTGGTCCTGAGTCTACTATCGAAATGTGTCGATTTGGAGGATAGTACATCGCTGCAGAACTACCGATCTGAAGATCTGACATGGACTCGTCCATACCTGGCGTGTGAAGTGGGGTCTGCATAGGACCGTAGACTTGTGGAGTACCCATCTCCGGAATCATCCCGAGGATCCCATCAGTTGGTGGACCCATAGTCAAGTCCATATTCATGGATAACATCAAGGCAGGATCGATTCTCATAGGATCGAAATCGGTGTTCATGGGAATAGTGTCCCATGGGTTTATGAAGTATTGCGGGCTCTCGTGTTGAGATTGGTCATGAGAGGTCCGTACAAAATCGTCGTACCCAGACACGGGTGTCGTGGTCATGTAGCCGTTCATACTTTGAACTGGCATCGGCGACATTAGTGAAGGTGCATGCGCGAGCGAGTTTGTGGGAGACTGATCAAAGAAAGGGGGCGAGCCTGGGAGCGCTAGTTGCACGATTGTACCGGCGGGCCTCGCTTGCATGTTGACCTGCGCTGGTTGCGATACGGATGTATTCCGAGAGTGCGACTCTGAGGAAGAGGGCGACGAACCATCTGGTAGCCGCGAGGGATGCTGAGGCGGTGATTGATCGCTGAGCTGTGATTCATTCGACGGAGGGGTAACTTCTGGTCTATTCTGAGCATCCGAACTGCTCCCGCTCTCGCTCGGTGCCCTGCTGCCTTCGTTTGGAAGGTTGTTCAAGCGCTGGACCGTCTTCGATTGACGCCGAGTTGGTCGTGCCGTACACGTGAGATTCCTGGCCTCGCACCGACTGCATGGGAACTTCTTGTCACACTTTGTCTTCGTTTTCGCGCAGTGTTCGCAAGCGATAGGTGTGCGCCCCGCGGACTTTGGGATCATGCCCTGTATTGGATGGCCTTCTTCATTGTTCTGATTGCGGCCGTGGACGGTGTAATGTCTTTGCAGAAGGTCTCTGATAGATAGGTCAGAATCCGATGTGTGATGGTCTGGATGACTTGACTAGGATGAATAAGCGAAGAATGGCAAAGACCTACCTCCGGGCGAAGCTCATGTGGCAGGTGAAGCATTTGAACGGCTTTACGTTTGTATCTGCTCATCAAAGGTAATTAGCACATGAATCGGAAAAGAGGACGAGCGCCAATGAAGTCCAGATAAGGAATAAAACACGACTTACGGGTCAGGATATGGCGTTCGAGATGTTCATCTCTAGTAAAAGACTGCCCACAATAGGTACAGAACACCATCTTCTTGTTATTATTCGTCATTAGTCGTGACAGGGATGGTGACTCGGCGAACAATTGCGTGGAGTTGTTGACGGGATCAAGCAAGAGCAGGGCAGACGGAGGTCTAGACGGCCAGGTACAGAGGAGGGGGCAATGGTGGACAATAGCGATGTCAAGGATTGAATACAGCCAAAGCCTTGTTGACAGTGCTAAGAATTACAACCACCAAACAGAAACTGTGTCGCTGTGGCTGCAGAGGGTAGTCGATTTCCAGGACCGGCTGCGTTCATGGACTAAAGGTGGCCGGCCAACACTTCCGTTTGCTTTGAATATAGTACACACTAAAATGGGCAGGAGCACCGGTATGATGCTAAGATGAAAATGGCGAACGTCAGGTCGAATTTCAGGCGCGGTTCGTTGAGACGTCAGACAGGAAGAGTGTTTCGAGGACGGCTGTGGTGCTGACTGCGACTGCAGCGGTTACCCACTGGCGATGTCGTAAGATGGGCAAGACCAAGACCAGGCCTTGTGTGACGAGCACTGTGCAGGAAGTAAAGAATGTTCAAGTGAGCAAGAGAAGCTCAGGAAGGAGGTGGATCAGTACCAGGAAGAGTGGCGTGGATGCTCAATTTCCTGGAACCTGAAGTAAGGCTAGAACGAACGAGACGTGGAAGCGGGTTGGACTGGCGTACCATTCCCGACAGGGAGGTTGATTATGCATTTGAGCAACGATGAATTCATCAACTGAAGAGAGATCCAGCAGCACCAGAGCTATGAGCTAGTGCTTCGCAGTTACCTGCAGCGCACCATGCCCTTGGGTGGGTCAAAACTGAACCCGGCTAGGTCAGATTCAACTGTGGGCGACCAGGGGTCGCTGCACGACGTTGATGATAAGACTCAGCAGAGGTAGGGATGCATCCCGGGCTCCTGCACCATGGACTGGGGTGGTGAAGGGCGAGGGTTCGGGCGCGCGCTCGACAGGGGGGAGGGGCGCCTGCCGAGCCTGCGTCAGCCACCAGACCCCCATGAACCGAACTTTGGCCAAACGCATGGGCGCCATAGGGAAAAAGACAGCAAGTCTCCCATACACCCGTAATGTATTCTGCAATACGACGGCGTTACATACTACCGCATCCTAGGGGATCTGCATCAGCGCGGCGAATCAGCGGCGGTGGACGCTCCCAGTCCGGGGTCGGAGAGACACCACGCTCTTCACAACCTCTCTCCATCCTCACCACCAGCGGCCAGTGCAGCGCCGCTCGTGATTGCGGCGTATACGAGGCGTAGTTTCGCACATGTTGCTCGTGCGGGCAGTGATGGACAGACAAGAGATGACACGCCATGACGGTCAGCACACGCGGCGCCCCAAGCCGTTCACCAAGCAATGCTTCGCCTGTTTCAAAGCGACATGCGGCGCTGAACATACTGTGGTCGTCCTTGACGTGGCCTTCGGAATGAGCAGCTGGGACTCACAATCATACGTCCTCTGCATCCGCTGCGGACCGTGGTTGCCCAAGCTGTATCGATTCCAGAGTAAACTTTGGCAAACGCGCCGATCAAAGGCGATGGTGGAATCGAGCACTGTCCAAGAAGCCACAAGAGGTTGGCGTGTGTCGTTCTCGTTGAGGTGAGTCGTATTTGCCTCACACTGCTGGAGCGTCCCTGGGACAATATGTTTCGAGAGCGACGGGATGGGCGCGAACGGTGAGCACTGCGTCACTGGCGCTGGCTGCCCCAAGCTATCCAAAAATACTCGTGCGCGGGTCAAGCTTTGTTAGCGCCGCCGCCCCCTCCCGGCCTAGCATACCCGTCACGTGCTCTCAACGCGACGGCTAGCGGGCGTTACTTCTCGTTCCATTACCGCTTCATCGTTGGCGGGCACAGCAGGAGGGAACATGTGCAGCAAGCCGCTGTTGAACCCATAGCGATTAGCGGGCATCCCTCTGCTTGCACACGCACAGTTACAGTGTCCTCGCCCGTGACAGCTACCCTTCCGTCTTGACTGTGACCCTGATGTGCCCGCGTCTTCTTCTGCTCCTACTTCGGTGTCGCCCTTTTGAACCCACATTCAACCGTTGCCGGAACGGAACCTGATGCTGTACCCGCATCCGGCCAGTGCTTATAGGATTCTACTGCAGGTAGGCTCAACCCACCGTACAGTACTCCACACTAATGCCAAGTGCTGCTGGTTACTCTATGATTAGTCGATTGTGTGATGGACAGGCTTACCACCCCGAGTGATCTGAACAGCACAGAGATGCCATACGCCATGCCTGATGAGATGAGCTTCCCAGCGGAATCTGGAGTAGTGTGTTTGCTGCGCGACAATGGCTACCTGAAAGCTCGATGAACCAAGAGTGATCAACAGGTCAGTCATCTTATCGAAGGATCACGCCCCAATGAAGATGCTGCAAGTGTCGCTGCCTTGCTGTACTCTAGTCTCTAGCGATGGGCTGCCATCGAGAGAGACCCCACGCTAAGCCCCGGGCGCCGATCACACACGAAACAAGACGCTCCAGCCGGACTCCGCACTCCCAGCCTCGACGACCATCAATCTCCTTTCAGTAGCCTGCGCCACGACAAGTGCGCCGGAAGAACTTTGATTTCTACATGGGGACTTGCTGTAGATCTCGTTGGATCTCATCCGACGGCATGTATAATAGAGTTGATCACTATGGACGTTTAAAGATACCGCTTGTTTCTGAAAACAGACATCTGCTGTTTGGCCAGCGGAGTTACGATAGCTGCGTGTGTAGTGATTGGAATCGTGGCGGCGATGTCACCATTCGCATATTCCCGCAATCGCCGCAACGCCATCAGCACATCTATTCCTGTTAACAAACCTAGGACTATCGTTTCATGCGCTGTCGATAACCGAGTCCAACGTGCCTGCTATCAAGATGCAACCGCGGGACCGTGGCAATTGCAATTAGGCGCCTATCGTTTGTCTCCAGGTACCATGCCTCAGCCGAAGTAAGGCGGGCCGTGATGCGAAAGTGCCAGATTGACTGCATACATAAACACAGGGCTGTTTCTGTAAGAAGCATGGTAGTTACGGGTCAAGACAAGCCGAAACCCACGTTCTATAATCGCGTGCAGTGCTGACCACTCTGCTTTGCGACTTCTGCCACTATCGCTTCGATTTGAGTTTCGAGTCTTGAGCTCCCTTACGTCTCTGCTGTTACCGGAGCCACGCGCCAATCCTGCCCAATGTCATGACGTTGTGAACGCGGTCCATGGGCTCAGTGGCGGTATGCGGCGCTGCGGAAATCAAACAAAAGTCCATGAGTAACTGTAATCGAATACCTCAACGACCGGGACCTGTGCCGTGAGCCGCACTATCCTCTCAGGCATGGCGTATCTTGCATGCATCTGTGAATCATGGGCCGACTGACTGATCCCATTCATTATGGATGACTTCGGCCTGTCAACGTGCCCAGTGCAGTCCAACTAGACAACACATGGATCTAGGTTCCTCGGCGAATCTCGTGCTTGACGAGAGCTGCAACACTGACGGGCCACGGCTGAGGCGCTCTAGAACGTGAATGCGACCGCTCACAGCTCACTTAGGCCACACGGAGACTGCTGAAGAGCTGGTACATCAATGTCTGATCCATTCGCCTGCCTGTCTTGCCAGACGTCTCGGGTCTGAAAGCTTGTCCGAAGGACTCTCCATGTCGTCGAGCTGAAGGATCGATGCTTACCCATCCTGCGTAGGATTGCGACGATCGCCGCTTGTACCGTGTGGGCTGGTAGGAACTTCCGCTCGTCCTGATTGGACAAGGATTGCAGCGGAAAGAGAGGTCATTGCAGCCGCCGAGACATCCCGCCGCGGAGAATAAATGCTGTACGGACTGTACATGCAACCTCCAGGAAGCAAGTCTCCCACATCCATCCCACCTGATGTGTGTTGCGTCGATAGAACGAGCCACATGCTCGCCAATACGGGTTACTGCACGATAAGAGGTGATGGCTGAAGCGACGCAGTCTCACACAAAGTGATGACAGCATCTCAAAGATGCCGGTTGCAGCGAGCTACGCCGACGATCATGCAGGGCTACTGTGGGATGTATTGGTGGCGGTGCAGTGCTGCGTACCGATTGGGGTTAGCGTGCTGGTTCTTGCAAGCGCACCAGGCGACCTTGGACTCGTCCCGTCTGGCGGCTTCGCATCACCATCAACCAGATAGCAACAGCAACACAAAACCGGGCGCGTCTGACAAAGTATCCCAGCGCAGATCGTGCCACGCAGAGACCGAGTCAGAAATAAGCCTACGTCCACAAGACTCGTAGGATGCCCTTCTCTCCACCTTGCTGAAGCGTATTGCACCGCGCCTCTGGCCACCTGCGCACAGTAGTCCGCTCAAAGCTCGTCGCCTTGGGTATTGGCACATCTATTCAGAGCCTGATCATGGTAGGCTAAATACGGTAAAGGCTTGGTCCCACTGCCCAGGTCTGCCTCGCAAAGAGTCTGGGCGCTGATTACCTGCAGCCGGGTGAGCTGTACCGTCGGTCTGCTCTGCTCGCATTCGCAACAATCTTCCTTTGCCAAGAACTTCCAATCATCTTCCATGGAGTCAAGTGGCTTCAAGGCTACGCGCGCCGACACCATGTTCGAGTTGAACCTGGTCGCGGAAATCTAGCCATGTAGACGCATATGAGAGCGTAATACGTACGTTCTTATCAGCCTAACTTGGGTAATGCCTACCAATCTCCACCTTGTACCCCGAGTTAATTCCCTAGAAGCGCAGAAAGCCTTCAAGCTTCACATCAGCACATGGCACAGAAGTTGCATAGCCAGCCTTATGCGGTGAGCCTACCTCTGCCTCACCATTATCGGTACAGTACTGCGCTGGAGGAAGCTCCCGCCCAATGGCGCCCGCGTACGCCTTTGACAGCAGATCCTTGACTAGGATGTGACGCCCATGTGCGTTTCCTAGACCTATCCCATAACGTCGACTGGGGCACGTCTGTCAGCGACTCAGCGACAATCGAACCCGCGTAGACTTGACCATGGCTACTGCTTGCAGCAGTGCAATGCTGCTCGATGGATTTTTCTCAAATATGCGATTTGCAACAACAGTTTGTTGAACCCCCAACCGTACATACTCCAAATATCCCAGACTATAGACCTATTTTTCCAGCCTAGTCCAATGGTTTACCGATTTGGGGTATCGTCTTACGGCTGCATACTGATTATGGCATCAGCATGTCTACTTCACGCTGCTGCGCGTGCGAGGAACAGCCTGTCAAGATTCGATGTCTCCGTATGTGAGACTGGGCTCACCAAGACTTGACATCGTCCAGCCCCACCTGAATGCTCTACGCGAGTCAAATGATCTGACCAATATGGATGTTCGACCATCACTTGCTGTCCATGCGCACGTACTCGCGAACGATCCCGAGACGACGCTTGCGCTGGCAACAGGGTGTCTTCCTTTGCCTCAACAATGAAAGACGTTCGCTTCGGGTTGAATTGTGGTTGAGGTCCAAGCTTCGTTATTTGAGAGCTCGTGTCCGATAAGTTTGCAATTTAAAAGGTCGTGTGTTCCCGGTATATTACCGTGAAGCTTACAGTCCGCGGTCGTACTTATCCTGACGATGCGCTTGTACCGATCTGGGAGGGCGTCAAAAGGTTAGCCTTATTCATAAGGCACATGGTCAGCACTTTGCTAGATACTTGGCCTTACAAGTCGAATATGCGGTGGAAAGGTACTCTGCATAATGGTAAAAACAAGCTGCGAACGATTGCTCGCCAAAATCCACATCCTTGTTCGATATTGTCATACCACATATCAACTCGTCACTATATGGACACGAATATAACCTGCTCAGCCAAAGTGCACCCGATATTGAGTCAAGCAGGTACTCCCGCATAAGGCGTCGTTCTAGGCCACTGATTACTTATCGCCAGTCTCCTGTCAACGGTCAGTACCTTTAGTCCCCGTTTGCAGCAGATGATATACCCGGCCGAGTTAACAAAGTGGTGATGGACTATAGGAAAAGATTCGTTAGTAGCCCTCTCCTAGGCCAGACCCGCAGCTTGCAGGAGGAACGATATGCTCGAGAAGAATACAGAAGACCCTGCAGCTATACCCTTGAAGATCCAAACGACAGGATACTTCGGCATCACCGGACGTACGCTTCATCCGCTGTCAAACGGGACTGCTGCGCTCGTGCAAATGCGCGCCTCGAAGGTAGTGTAACTAAGCTAGATATGCACCACGAAATTGAGTGCATCAGGCCAACGTGGTTCGGCTGCTCAGCGCGTGGCTAAGGAAGTACAACTTGATCACCTGCTTCGAACCCTTGAAGAACAAGAGACCAAAGTATGTGACCGGCGGTGTGGCTTTGGGGCCCGATCCACGCAGTAACAGTCGCACAAGATCGTGTTTTCGAAGAGGCAACTCGCGCCATGTTAAGCGAGAATGTGTCTGAACAAGTACAAACACCAAACGGGTGTCGCACAGTGCGACTGAAGCGATCACAAACACTCCCTCGAACCCTGCAGGCACGGCGGTGACCGGAGCCCTGCGCCGTCATCATGTCAGACTCGACGAGGATGTTGTGCTCAACAGCGACATAAACATAGTCTTTGTGTCGCTGCCAACCACGACTCAGATCCCGACATGAGGAGCACAATATTATTTGCGTTATGGCTTACCAAGGGAAGGCAACTATCGCTATTGTCGCAACGGATCTGTGGTCTATCCAATTGCTGTGCAACACTACAGCAGTAACACAACACCCTGGCTGCTGTACTGGATGATCTTAATGTGACGAAATGTATGTATGATGCCCTATTGACTCTTGCGCGAGCAAATGAAGATAGCGCAAGGCTAGCACAGTAACTACGTCATCGAGCTCCTGGCGAAGTAACACCAGTCGGCCCGAATCAAACAGTACCTGGGACAGCGTCAACAAGCTGCTGAATTGCAAGATGAGAGCAGACACGATATATCACAACAACAAGCTTTGGATGAGCTGTTGGATAAAGTCCATCGGTGTCAAGTCATGGACAGCATTTCGCTCATAACAGGCTGCACATGTCTTACGTCTAACTCAGCTTATCGTTCTTACCAGCCAAGCTCCAGAGACAATCACTGGCCATAGAGTCCCTTCAGGATCCGCGGACTTTAGAAGTCCAATCGAACATGCTGTGGTGTCAATCCCGCATAGTTGTTACACGCAGTCACTGGCAGCAAAACATGGCTTTCTACATGGATCCAATGCAAATTATGCAATCGTCATCGATTGGAAATCCGAATCAAGTCTGCCGCTTTAGTGCGAACGCTGCGAGATCGATCCCGACCGTTCCACGAAGCCGAGTGCTTGTAAACGAACAGCGAATTCGTAATCATTGAACCAACTGACATGAAGATTGGGCAGGCAAAGACAACATTCGACTCCATATATTGGAAGTGCAACTCTTACCCAGGTAGCACTGGTACCTAGGTATACTAAGTTATCGGGAACCTCTACATGCTAGTTGTTCTGGGCCTTTCGCGGCCTGCGGGCAGACGAAACAACAGCCTTGCACTCAGAGGAGGATCATGATGCTAGTGACTGGTTGCGATGTTGTCCAACGGCTCGGGGCGATTGCCGCTAGCGTGTTTGCTGGCCCATCAAGACATCGTCAGGACCCACACAGCACTCGACAATCTCAGTGAGTCAGGGGCGATCCCCCTTGCGCATCCCATCCAAGCTGTACATGGTATTTTTCGTTTGCATTTATACATGTATCTTTCGCTTATAAGTGTTCAGATACGCGTGAGTCAAGAATTTGTCGAGCGTCGAGTTTGTGACGTTGATCGCTACAAACTATGCCACAGGTGTACAGAGCAAATCATCATCAACAGACAGCTCGGATGCAAACATGCCTGGTGATTCATTTTCACATTCACATCAGCTAAGCCTAGCGAGCACGAGAAACTCGATATAAGATCTCGCAACAATTCTCTCAGGATGGCAATGCGAGAAATCTTAAGCATCTGGAAGGAGAATTCAGACAATGGAATGACGTATAACATACAACTACACCCCCATGCCAAGCGAATCCGTTGGCAGCAATGGCGCGATTTCGGCGATGCGTTTCCAGAACTGGAAGAATACAACAAGATCTTGATTGAGGCGACCCGCTGCGGGCTAATCTTATGATACCCTGTGGTGTGAAGAACGATCCACTCAGGAACAGTGTACCGATGCCTATGGTAGGGTATACGACATCCTGATATACGACACCATTTGCCCAGCTTGCATGGAGCCCCATACGACCGCATATCCGATGGTGGTGGATGAATCCTCCAGTCAATTCAACAAAGATCCATCGCCACAATGTGGTGATGCATGCGACCCACCTCATGCGAGATCTCACAGATCCCCGTCACGCTACAGCTGTGATCTCGTGAAACCCCCAGATGAATGGACTACGAATGGATTTGCTACAGATCTTGAGCTAGTATCGAATCTGCACGAAGAGATCTCGGGTGAATCGCGAGTCGATGCCGGGTGGGTGAACGAATGTCCTTTATTGCAAGGTAGCACATCTGCCTAAGTCCACCTTGATCCCAGAGAGCTAGACAGGTATCAGTATAGTCAAGCTCCAGAACATGTCACGGTCGGGTATTCGGAATTGAACAGTGTCGCTTCGCTTGGATAAGACGAAGTCTTACCCATGGCCACGGGTCGAGGTGCTTCTTGCACACAGCGTACGCGTCAACGGAAGACATGGAAGCTGCACATGTGGACGATTCAGTCTTCGGGTCTGGATGCGACCTGAATGCCTGACACAGCGTGGATGTCGGCTCTCACATGTCGACATATCGTCGGGCCTGGAGAGATCCAACAGTGAGGGGCCGAAACTGCAGCCAACCTCGCATAGAGGTAGATGCGATTGATCGCTACGCAGAGACCATGGAATGTATGGCTAATGTAAGATCGGGCAATGGCACTCCACAGCTTTGTGATGTTCTCACAACAACCGCTTGCCATGTATGGCCCAATAGCACGACCGAGTGAGCTTTGTTCTGCTCTACAGTTCGAGAGAAAAGGGCGAACACAGCACTGCGCTTTTCTAGGTACCAACGAATAATTCTCTACACGTTTTGGATGTGGCTCGTAAACTTGTCGTGCTGGATCATTAGTAAGACACTGAATTGCAACAACGGAGATGATATGCCAAACCTATACTTGTGTCACGTGGCCCCGCCCGAACTCACAAGTGCTCAGGAAAGAGTCCGTGGGATCAAGCCATGCAAAACCTGTATGTCTTCGCAGTGTCTCTACATCAGGTCTCACAGAGTGGTGGCTCACCAGAGTCGCCGATGGAAAAACTGGCGGTCGACTGGGTCAGGCTTTGAAGGAACTCCGAACAAGCAACACCATTCGCGCCTACAAGCATAGACAATGGAGCTCCGCCGGTTCGCGATTGTGAAGACTTCATCATCGTGGGGATGTATAGCGTTGCATGCTCAAATTAGAACGAGCTGTTCGCTGGAAGATTATTCGCAGTAGGTACCGGTACATCCCGAGGTCGTGCCACAAGGAACAGATCATCGGACAGCCAAAACTGTATCAATTATAACTTTATATCTAATCAGAAATTGAGTTTGCATAATCGCACTCCCTGCAACATGGGTTCCGCGCGTAAGACGACTCGCGATGCCACCGTGGTGGGAATGTCCAGCTTACCGTTTCACCGCCGGGGCGGACGATCCTCAAAGCTTATTGTAAGAACACAGATGTCAGAACACGCCGCCTACCATTAGACAGCTACAAGACCGTGTCTGCTGCATGTCAAATCAGTGCGCTCTTGCACATGGTAATTCGCGCTTCAAATGTGGCGGTGACTTGCCCGCTGACATAAGCGTCGATCACCTTCGGAGGTGCGGGGCCGCAGTTCTTCCAGCCGCAACTTCCTCACATCATTGATTGTGCCATCAGGAGCGTATCTCAGCAACGTTCGACTGATTGCATGTACGGAATACCCTTGAGCTGATCACCATCCTAGACAAGAGCAAATGATACAGAACAGATGCAGTAAGATCTTGGCGACCACATTCGAGCAGACGTCGCCTGCCAGCAGCAGCCGCTTGAGCATGCAGCGGGTATGATGGATCTCTGCGTCGTCAGTGGCTCAGCGGGCGTCTGGGGCGCGCGGGTGAGGCACTGCCCCCAGTCAATTTGGTAATTACTCAGAGATACCCTAGCGATGTCGCGCTCTCAACTGTTCTTATACGTTCGGAGACGCGTCGAGAGCTTCGGCATTGGGGACCCCCGGATAACACACCATGTGGATATGGCATACACTTGGAAGATCGTTCAGCTTTCAATACGCCGACCTAATGTTGGATCAATTGTCGGCATCCCGGTCGTGGAAATGCCCGTATACCGCGAGACAGCTGTCAATAGCATGTCAGTCCTAAACTCCGCCAATTCATGGCGCCATCTCCTGGGACTTAAAGATAGCTCGACCTGACGTGGACATGCACAATGTACATCTAACCCTGTCATGTTATCTCAGCCGACCCGGATCGCCGGTGCTTGGTATATCGCACAAAAATTCAAGACGATCCTGCGCCTCTCTCCCGAGACGTGAGCCTTGCCTCGTGCTAGTCGAAACGATAGGCACGTTTCCATTTCACGAGACCGAGCGGGGTCTCCAGATGCTTGGTGGATGCCATGCACGCTGTGACACCGACATGTCTGTTCCATGGGGTTGCCATGCTTCGTGGGCAGGTGTTATCAGTTCGCAGAATCTTGGCATATCAGATGGTATCTCAACTTCGAGTCAACTCCGGTTATCAATCCCTTAATTCAACGGCTATTATTCAAAAATACGGGACAAATCTTGAACGGCAAATTGCATTCAACGCATATATCCTAATTCCGGACCTAGAGGCTGCACTCGCTCCTCAGACAATTTCATGTCCTTGGACGCAGTACCTCAAACACCCTGGAGTACTAAGCGACCTCAGCACGTCGTCCCATTCTGATTGCATCGATCTAACCCGAAAACTTTGTGGTAATGCTGTAGTTGATAGCAGCACACACGGGCCATTCCACGAACTCGGGGGAGGGGAGGGGATCCGTCTGCGTTAAGCCAATTTTGAGACAGCGCCCTTACCATCAAGGTCCCTACGTCTCATGTTTGCTATCATCCGTGACGCATGGGCGTAATATAGCAGCTGCGACTCTACACGCCTAGTGTGCCAGCTGTAAATAGGTATTGAAATCTTACTCGGGGGCGCGCCCGCCTGCTGCGCGCCAGCCACCCTCGGACTATGACCATGCTAACCAGGAGCAGCGTTAGTCCGTGCTCCACTCAGGCTTTCACGCCAACATGCTGCTGTAGTACATCGTTCCGCAGTACATGGGTAGGCACAGATCCGGTACGAATGTGCTTGTCATCGTGCCATCCACGCCAGGGCCACTGTAATGTCTTCCATGTCGGCCTTTTGCACATACATATAGGGGTACCGCCGAGTTCAAACTTAGGTTCAATCCAGTATTCTTCTCTCCAATCCCCGGGTCAACGCCAACACCTTACATACACTATACTGGCCATACAACGACAGAGGCTTTTACTATACTATATACCCCCTACATACTACCTCTCTTCAGGTAGTTGACGGCGTCATTGCTATCACGTCGCGCGGCTTCAGTGCCCTGCACGTCACCACTCTCCTGTGGTTCTTTGTTGTTTCAGATATACCCTCGTCACCATGAATCTTCTTATCTTCGGTGATCAGACATCTGACCAGTATGCCCTACTACGAAAGGCATGCACGCTGAGGAGCAACTCCTCGCTCACGACATTCTTGGATCGAGTCAGTGTTGTTATTCGGGAAGAAGTGCAGAAACTTCCACGAACACAACGAGATCTGATCCCTGACTTTCTAACAACATGGGATCTTGTCGAAGCGTACTTCGCCAAAGGCGTGAAGGTGCCTCAGCTGGAAAGTTGCATGGTGACAATCGCGCAATTGGCACATTACATTGGGTATGTTGCGAGGACGCGGACTGAAATCCCCCGCTAAACCTTGCAGGTACTATGCAGAAAACCCCACAGAGCTACCAAGTCCCGCAAACACACGCGTGGTTGGTCTTTGCACTGGTCTGCTTGCAGCCTCGGTCGTGGCATCCGCGCGCTCGCTCAGTGAGCTGCTACCGCTTTCGACCGAGGCTGTTCGCATCGCATTCCGGGCCGGTTCTATGGCGGGAGGGGCGAGAGAAGCACTCGAGCTGGTGTCGAACTCTAAGGAGACCTGGTCCTATGTGACTGGAGTTTCTGAGGATGCCGCCAAGGATGCTCTTGCATCGTTCCACGAACAACGGCGGATACCATCCGCGGCGCACGCCTACATTAGCGCGGTTAGTACCATGGCTATAACGATCAGCGGCCCACCATCCACAACAGATCGACTATTTGCGGAGGTCGACGCGTTCAAAACCAACACCCGACTACCAATTCCCGTCTTCGCGCCATATCACGCGCCGCACATATACGTCCAGGCCGACATCGACCGCATACTAGATAAAGACGCTATTAGGCATCTGCAGCAATTTCGACCTCTTGCCCTGGTCCACTCCGCCGCCACTGGAAAATGTATAGTCGCGACCAACACTCTCGAATTAGTCAGAATCGCTCTGGGCGAGATCTTTCTCGAGCAGGTGCGATGGGACAATCTTCTTGGCGAGATCGTATCTCAGGTGACTGCTGCTGGCAGTGCTGAGTGCACAATCACTGCGATTGGCGTCACTGCTATCGCAAACAGCATGGCTGCAGCATTGAAGAATGGAGGCCAAAAGTCGATCTCGATCCGCGACTACAACCATTGGGTTTCCACAACCGACAGGAGTCGCGGACGTACGCAAAACGACAAGATTGCCATCGTTGGCATGTCTGGTCGCTTTCCTGGTGCTGCCAACCCCGACCAACTTTGGGAGTTGCTCGCGCAGGGCTTGGATGTGCATCGCGAGGTGCCCGCCGACCGCTTTGATGCTAAGGCGCACTGTGATCCATCTGGCAAGGGCAAGAACAAGAGTCACACTCCCTATGGGTGTTTCATCGACGAGCCAGGTCTGTTCGACCCCCGCTTCTTCAACATGTCGCCTCGTGAGGCCGCGCAAACTGACCCAATGGGTCGTCTTGCTCTTACCACTGCGTATGAAGCTCTGGAAATGTCTGGCTATGTTCCTAACCGCACTCCCTCGACGAAGCTGCAGCGCATCGGTACGTTCTATGGTCAAACATCCGACGATTGGCGTGAAATCAATGCGGCTGAGAACATTGATACGTACTTCATCACTGGCGGTGTGAGAGCATTCGCGCCGGGTCGCATCAACTATTACTTCAAGTTCTCTGGCCCCTCGTACAGCATCGATACTGCCTGCTCATCTTCTCTTGCTGCGATCCAGCTGGCATGTACATCGCTCTGGGCAGGAGACTGCGACACCGCTTGCGCTGGAGGCCTTAATGTCCTGACCAATCCGGACATTTTCTCTGGACTCAGCAAAGGCCAGTTTCTTTCAAAGACAGGTGGTTGCAAGACCTATGACAACGATGCGGACGGTTACTGCCGTGGTGACGGATGCGGCTCAGTGGTTCTCAAGCGCTACGAGGACGCCATCGCGGACAAGGACAACATCCTTGGCTGCATTCTGGGTGCCGCGACCAATCACAGTGCTGAAGCTGTCTCCATTACCCACCCCCACGCTGGTGCGCAAGAGTTCCTCTACAACCGAGTGCTTTCCAACGCTGGTGTTGATGCGCACGACATCAGCTATGTGGAGATGCACGGTACAGGCACTCAGGCTGGTGACGGTATCGAAATGACTTCCGTCACCAATGCGTTTGCCCCGCGTCATCGTCAGCGTCGTCCTGATCAGACTCTTCACCTTGGTGCCATCAAAGCCAACATTGGACACGGTGAAGCTGCTTCAGGTATCAACTCTCTTATCAAGATCCTTATGATGATGAAGAAGAATGCCATCCCTGCCAATGTTGGCATTAAAGGCGTCATGAACAAGACCTTCCCCAAGGACTTGCTTCAGCGCAATGTCCACATTGAGACCACCATGGTTCCATGGCCTCGTAAGGGCGCAGAGAAGCGCAAGCTTTTCTTGAACAACTTCTCTGCGGCTGGTGGTAACACTGCTGTCATCCTGGAGGATGGACCTCTTCGTGAGGAGCCCCTGGGAATCGACCCCCGAAGCATGCACGTTGTCACTGTTAGCGCTAGATCTATCGCATCACTCAAGAAGAACATCGACAACCTGACCCAGTTTCTCGACCAGAATCCGGGAACCACGCTTCCTAGTCTGGCATACACTACGACCGCGCGCCGAATCCAACACAACTACCGCGTCGCCATATGTGTATCGGAGATCTCCAAGGTCAAGGAAGCTCTCCAGGCTCAGTTGAAAGACAGCTACAGCCCGCTTCCCATGGTCCCCACAAAGACTGCCTTCACTTTCACTGGTCAAGGCTCGCAGTACACTGGTCTCGGCCAGAAGTTGTATGAGCAATTGGAGACCTTCAAGGCTGACATCGATCAACTCGAGAATCTTGCTCGTCTGCATTCGCTCCCGTCCATTCTACCCCTGCTGACAGGTGCGGATGTCGCCACCCTATCACCCGTTGTCGTCCAGCTCGGCATGGCCGCTATTCAGGTTGCTCTAGCGCACATGTGGGCTTCCTGGGGTGTCAAGCCCTCTGCTGTTATTGGCCACAGCCTTGGCGAATACGCTGCACTTCACGTTGCCGGCGTGGTCTCTGCCAGTGATATGGTTCTCTTGGTCGGACGTCGCGCTCAACTTCTCGAGCAAGAATGCACAGCCAACACCCATGGTATGCTCGCTGTGAAAGGCAGTGTGGAATCCATCAAAGCCGCGCTTGGTGACAAGATGACGGAGATTGCTTGCATGAACGGTCCAGACGAGACTGTTCTTTGCGGCACTACTGCGGTTGTCGAATCGGCCAACGAAACTCTTGTCAAGAAGAACTTCAAGGCTACGAAACTAGCTGTGCCCTTCGCGTTCCACTCCGCCCAGGTTGAGCCGATTCTAGAGCAGTTCAAGGCGGTCGCAGCATCCGTCATCTTCAACAAGCCTGAGGTACCAATCATGTCGCCTCTCACTGGCCAAATCATCCGCGAGGCTGGTATCATTGGTCCGGATTACCTTGCCCGCCATGCGCGTGAGACTGTCAACTTCTGGAGCGCTCTTGCTAATGGCCAGGAAGAGAAATTATTCGATGCGAAGACTGCCTGGGTCGAGGTTGGTGCTCACCCAGTTTGCAGCGGTATGGTCAAGGCCAGCCTTGGCGGCGCACCTTGCACGGCTGGCAGCCTTCGTCGCAACGAAGATCCGTGGAAGACCCTTTCCAACAGCATCGCTACACTATACCTCGCCGGTGTGTACTTCGACTTCAATGAGTACCATAGAGTGTTCAACGATGCGCATGAGATGTACACCCTGCCAACCTACGCTTTCGACAACAAGCGATACTGGCTCGACTACCACAACAATTGGACCCTCACCAAGGGTGAGATCCGCGAAGCTGCGCCCGAAGTCGTCGCCATTGAAGCTCAAGTCGAGGATGTGCCCTCCAAGCTTTCCACTACGTCTTGCCACAAGATCGTTCGAGAGGACCTACACGCAAATTCAGGTACTGTCGTTGTACAGTCCGACCTATCAGACCCTAAACTTAAGGCCACCATCACTGGCCATCAAGTCAACGGCACTCCTCTGACGCCTTCGTCTTTGTATGCTGACCAGGCCATGACTGTGGCAGATTACTTGTACCAACAGTTGCGCCCCGGCATGCCTACTCCTGGTCTCAATGTCTGCGCCATGGAGGTGACCAAGACTTTGATCCCCCAGTACCCTCCACCTGCTGGCGGTCAGCATTTGCAGATTGAGGGAACTGCGGACCTGGAACTCGACCAAGTCAGCATCAAGTTCCGCACTGTTACAGCCGACGGGTCCAAGGTCCTTGTTGAACACGCTGTTGGTATTGTCAAGTACGAGGATGTCAGTGCTTGGAAAGAGGAGTGGGGTCGGATTCAGTACATGGTCCAGGCCCAAGTTGATGCTTTGAAGCAAAAGCTTGAGACTGGGGCTGCTCACAAGGTTCTTCGTGGTATGGCATACAAGCTGTTCAAGGCTCTTGTAACCTACGCCGACAACTACCGCGGTATGGAGGAGGTTATTCTCGACGGCAAGCAGACTGAAGCCACAGCCACAGTTCAGTTCCAGACGACTGTTGCAGATGGAGAATTCCTCTGCTCCCCATACTGGATCGACAGTCTTGCTCACCTGTCGGGTTTCATTGTCAATGCTTCTGATCATCTTGACTCCGAGAACTCGGTCTACATCTCCCACGGATGGGGCTCCATCAAGATTGCAGAGAAGCTTTCTCCTGAGAAGAAGTACCGCTCCTATGTGCGCATGCAGCCCGCTCCTGGCAACATCAGTGTTGGGGATGTCTACATAATGGATGGCGATCGCATCATTGGCATGGTCATGGGACTGAAGTTCCAGAACATTCCTCGCCGTGCGCTCAACATTATGATGCCACCCGCGGGTAAGACTGCCGCTGGCCCCGCTTCCAAAACCATCGCCAAGTCCACACCAGTCAAGGCGCTGCCAGCTGCTCCCGCCAAGGCCGCACCAGTCAAGTCAAAGTCTCTTACTAAGAGAGTCATTGTCAAAGCAGCCAAGGTGCCCAAAGCCGTCCGGATTGTAGCCAATACTGGTGTCACTGCAAAAGTTATGAAGATTGTCGCCGAGGAGATTGATGTTGACATGTCTGAGCTTGTCGACGATGCCGCCTTTGAGAATCTGGGTGTTGACTCACTCCTCTCGCTCACCATCTCTGCTAGGTTCCGCGAGGAACTCGAGATGGACATCTCTTCTTCCCTCTTCACCGACTGCACGACTGTGGGTGAGTTGAAGAAGCACTTTGCGCAGTACGATGGAGGAGTTGCTGTCATCGACGACGATGCGGCATCTGACACTACCGATGAGCCGTCTAACTCTTCCACCCCGCATGCTACTACCAGCACCCCTGCCAGCTCTGCTCCAAGTGATGATGGCAAGGACATCGATGTCGAGATCTCTACGGACATGGTCGCGGGCGAAGCTAGTGTTGCTCGCAAGCTCGTGGCTGAGGAGATGGGTGTCGATGTCTCCGAGATCACAGACGACCTCGACCTCACTGACATTGGCATGGACTCCTTGATGAGTTTGACCATTCTGGGTTCCATGCGGGAGCAGACTGGAAGAGACCTTCCCGCAGATTTTCTTGCCGACAATGTCACAATCAAGGACATCGAGACTGCTCTTGGTATGCGCCCCCAGCCCAAGCAGCAGGTCAAGGTCACGGCAAAAGTCGCTCCCAAGGTTCCTTCCAAATCACCTCAGCTCGCTGAGGTAAACAGGAAGCTGGCCAAGGCTATTGATGTCTCCCATCTGCCCCCTTCCACTTCAGTACTACTGCAGGGTAACCCTAAGGTCGCCAGCAAGAAATTTTTCTTGGTGCCTGACGGTTCTGGCAGCGCTACTTCCTACATCTCCATTCCCAATATTTCCCCAGACATGGCGGTGTACGGGCTCAATTGTCCCTTCATGAAATGCCCTGAGAAGTGGAGCTGTGGTGTTGAAGGCGTCTCGGCTCTCTACATCAACGAAATCAAACGCCGCCAGCCCCAAGGTCCTTACATCCTCGGCGGCTGGTCCGCAGGTGGTGTCATGGCCTACGAAGTAGCTCAACAAATGGTCAACGCCGGCGAGAAGGTCGAGAGCCTTGTTCTCATCGATGCTCCCTGCCCTGTCGCACTTGACCCGCTTCCAGCACGTCTCCACATATTTTTTGACCAGATCGGTCTTCTTGGTACTGGGAAGCCAGGTGGTACCCCGTCGTGGCTGTTGCCTCACTTCGCATCCGCAATCCAGAACCTGAAGGACTACGACCCAACACCTATGGATCCGAAAGTTGCGCCACCTGTCCTTGCCATCTGGTGCACCGACGGTGTGTGCCCCAACCCTGGTGATCCTCGCCCACCCCCAGGTGAGGGAGAGGACCCAGCACCCATGACGTGGTTGCTTAACAACCGCACCGACTTTTCTGACAACGGCTGGGCGCAGCTGTTGCCGAAAGAGAAGTTTGAATATGCCGTCATGGGCGGTAATCACTTCACGATGATGAAGGGTGAGCATGTAAGTTGACACCTACTCAATATTGCTCAGGATTGGTCACTAACGAATACTACAGGGTGCCACATTAGGCAAACTTATCCAAAAAGGCCTCAAATTATAGACCAGGCTCCCTTTTCTAGATTGTAAATAACACATACATTTTCTTGTTCAAGTGTTGAGCACTAGGATGTGGGAGTTGATTTGGTTTCTTACCGTCATACAAGTTGGTTTACTTTGTCAGGTCTTGTTTGGTGGCAGCGTTTTTCGCGGAGCTTGGGCGTCTGTTGCATATATTTTGTCTTCCTGTTTCTTAGCGGATACACGCCCCGTTCTTGTTCTACACTGTTTACGATTGTATGTGTTATTCGATGATAGCTAGTCTGCACCTGGCTATCTTAGATACATAATAGAAAAGGGGTATTTTTAAACCACCGCTTCTGAGTGATTTTCAATGCCAAACATGGGCTGGTAGCAGCTATCTGGTCACCCCATTCGCTGAGGCCAGTGCCTCGTGGAAAACACCGGATCTGTACGGTTTTGGGTATGAGAAATGTCAAAACAATCAGAATTTCAACATCAACAACACAACTGTTGACCTCACATAAGCTACACGACCCAACCCCCAACCTCCGCGGCTCTCAAGACCATGCAACCACCATAATACCCCACGTCTCCCCCCCAGTAACCCGTGCAGAATCTCCAGAACGGCATGTGGTGAAACAACACCAACCAACCCCACCGCCACCTCCCCCCTCTCCACCACATCTCACCTCCCAACGCCCCCAAAGCCGGCCCCGAACACCGCCACTGCACCCACCCCCCCTTCCAGAAACAAAGCCATGCCCACACACCCCATGTCCAACCATCGTACCTGTAACCCACCCCACGGGTAAATAGCCTTTGCATCGTGCATGCATGAGCGCCCCGTCGCCCCAATAAGACGATACCCGTTGATCCGTGTCCGGGATACCGGCTCTATGAGCTATATTAGATGTGTCAGTGTGTATGGTGTGTTCTATGCGTGTTCTAGAGTTGACTCAGGTATTTAGGCAGGAGGGGGGTAGGATGGGGTGTGCGTTCTGCAGGCATGCATGCATGCAAAATGTATGTGTGTGTTGATGCTGATGCTGATGCTGATGCTGATGCTGATGCGGCAGCGAGCCGGTGCGGAAAGCCGGTGGGCGGGCGGGTCGATCGGACGGGGACCGGGTAATCGTTTCTTTTTCACTTGTGTGGATTGTGTCAAGGGGAGGGATGGGGGAGGGATGGGAGTAGAGGTCCGAGGAGAGGCGTGTGAGTGCGTTTTGGTTGGATGGAATTTCGCACCATAACAACAAGGTGCGTTTTTGGTTGGATGTGGGTTTGTTATCGCCATGTGAAGTAATGTGCAGGGTGGCTTGGGGATTGTTATGCGGCTCGCAAAAGATGCTGGATGCGATGGTGTTGCATTTTGGTGGGCTCCGTGGAGGCAAGGCTGAGAACTGTGGTTCTAATGGTCACGGGGTTGGATGTCAGCGTGCTTGACTTAGCCAGCGAGTCGGAATGCGGTGTTGATATTATGATTACGAGTACATCTGCCTGGACATGAGATCTGATGGTCATGGTTTATGGTACTGGTGGTACACTCGAGGATGTGTATGTGACGGGCTATAGTAGGTGGCGTGTGGTGATGATGTAGCATACTGGACTAACGGCCTATCAAGTTCAAGATCTCAGTATATATTTGCGCAAGATGAACAGGTAGCTACGAAAAAAAAGTAGATCTATTTGTCATGATCCACCTAGTAGTGTAATGACTGACAGATCCACAGGACCAGTTTTTGGGTGTGCATCAGCAATATGAACTGGCACATTACACAGCTTAGACACTATCTTCCAGCTCTAGGGCGGATATGGAGACTTACAGATGTCCGCGGAATCTTGCATGCTAACAAGAACCAGCGCATGTCACCAGGAACCACCGGTGCCGTGTCTCTGGCTACACTCACTCTTCAGGATCAAACTTTCGACAGCATATCATCTGCCGTATGTTTAGAAACATCATTCGTATGGGTGATTCCGCAAGCCAAGCACCCTGTGGAAGATGCACGCTCGTAATATGTCAATTAGTGATCTCGATTGTAGGTAAGAAGTAAGCTTCGGAAATTGAAGATGTTGTTGCTTGACGCGGCTTCGCAAGTGACTGCTCGTGTCCGTGTCGTAATATGAATAATCTATTCTCGTCTCGTTATAGGTGATGAGTTCCTTCGTTAGGGTTCAGCTGTGACCGAAAACGCCCGGTACGTCATACCGCGGCGTGTGAGGCATCGTACTCTCAGCTACTTCCAACCACTCAATTTTCAGGAGATAATGATTACCTATGTAACAACACCAATCTTGCTTTGGGGTTGAGAACTTCGAGATAATAATCAGCGCGCGGATCGGCATCGGATCCACGCTTGGCAAGCCATAGCGCCGTGCATTCAACATGTGTATCTGCACTGCAGCGTGCTGTGATGATTGCCACGTTCAGTAATACCAATGCTCTGCCCTATAGAACTGTCACCCGTTTCAGGCAATTTCGTAGTGCGCGCGCGTTGATCAGCTCGTGTTAGGACATACACTACTTGCATGAGGTTTAACGAATGGCATCAGGGCCCCACGACAGCTGAGCTATAATTCTTTTCGTATTTTTAAGTTTGGCCGCTGGGACTAGCCAAATTGCACGTCGGATCTGTGGCTGTCTCGTCAAAGGCGCTCACCTTGCATCCTTCCAGTATAGAGTTCAGATGCCTGGCCGACACAGATGTCACGCAAGGTTCAGCTAAGAAAGCCTACCACTGAGGCGGCCTGAAGTCCTCCAAGAGGACAGGTCCAATGCGCTGGCAGGAGTCGTGGTCGGCGATACTCTGTCGGAGAATAGGCTGAGGAGTCCCGTATCTGCAGTATGTCAGCTAAGCCGGGGGAACAGCCTCGAGCAGACGCGGCTGCAGCCGCCGATCGTATCCTGGGGTGGTGTATGGCTTACGGCCGAATCTTTATTTATATTTCAATGCTGAGTAAAAGCTGACGTGTAACGATACACTGTGCAAGACTGACAGAGAAATGCTACGCTGACCCGGAAGTGGCGGGGTTGCATTCGGTGGAATTGAGGTGCTAGACAGTGCCCATCTGGCATCGCGATTTATCCTTGCAGGAGGGCCGTCTTTCGATAGTTCGAGAAGACGTGAATCTCCACAGAGGCAAAGCTGCCGTTGCACTAGCTTAATCACTTACCCGTACAAAACATATACTGGGGATAGTGCTCGAGGTCACGCCCTCCGAAGCCCCCCGACTCAGATAAGCGCTTATGAGCGTGACGGCAAGAGCGAAACTCTGAATGCGATTACTTTGAACCTAAGGATTGCACTTGGATTTTTCAAGTACTCTATTATCAGAGTTACTAGGTTGCCTTGATATTGATGCATGAATTGTACCAGGTTGCCCAACATGGTAAACTCATGTGATGTAGAGAGATCGCGGGGATGAGATCGACTTCTTAAAGTTTGCAAGGGTCGGCGCCGTCCGGTGTCGTGAAGTCATCCATCTGCTGACTGGCGGCTTGGCTAAATTCTACTGCGCCACGAGAGTAACGCCACAGCGTGATGAGGATGAGTGAATGAGCGGAGCGGAAGTTTATTGCCAAGAGCGGAAATAATGCCTGTTGGAAGTCCGCCAAGTCAGACTGTTTGACGGTGGCTAGCGGCTTACTGATAGAGCTTAGTGTGAATTGCTATCGATAAGCCACTCCTCCCAATTGCGCAGGCCGAGTATCAGAAAGCGGGGACAGAAAGTGCGGTCTCAGAAACTGATTACAATTCACGATGGCAACCGTAGCCAAATCGGAGAGGTGAGCTCTACCCGATACACATGAAGAGTCTCAACGCGTCGATCGCACGCGTCTCCGCATAGTCAGATCTCCAGGGACGCCCATCTAACACGAAAACACAACCAGTACACAACGTCATGAATGTCTACACGTACTGACAATTATACTAGTGCACCTACAAATGCCCGGGGCATACCCTATGCGCCCTTTGTGGATAGGTAGCTACTTTTGAACTCCACATCTACATCAACCATTGTTAACACGACCCAGAGTCGAAGACTATGTCAGCGACCGCTCACAAGTCGACACAACCGTAAACAGCTTCAAAGAAATGATCTCGTACGTCCATGCCACCCATTCCCAGTCCACCACTCTCAACAATACCCCCTTCACACCTCCTATCCCGTTCACAAACCCCCAACTAACACCCTCCCGCAGAAAATACCAATTCATGCAACAAAACACCCAACGCCGCGCCGCAGGCCTCAAAGACAAAATCCCCGACATACGCAAAACTCTCGAGACAGTGCGCTTCCTCTCTACACGCTCCACCTCCACCTCCCCCCTCGAAACAACCTTTGAACTAAACGACACCCTCTACGCCAAAGCCTCGATCCCGCCGACCAACGAAGTGTACCTCTGGCTCGGCGCAAACGTCATGTTGGCGTACCCGATAGACGAAGCGGAGGAGTTGTTGGAGGGGAAACTCAAGACGGCGAGGGAGAGTTTGGGGACGTGTGAGGAGGATTTGGATTTTTTGAGGGAGCAGATTACGACGTTGGAGGTTGCGTTTGCGAGGGTGTATAATTGGGATGTTGCGATGAGGAGGAAGGAGAGGGGGGAGGAGGAGGGGAAGGGGGTTGAGGCGTAGATGGTAGGTGGTGGTCATGTGAAAAACAAAAGGAATACGAATGTGGACAACGCAAATGTGTGAGTTCAGCGGAGCAAATTTGAGATTCAATATGATACTACTACTACTGCCCAGGCCGAAGTCACAACGCCAAAATGCTTTGAGATGAAATTTATACATCAACCTTCAAAGCACTGTCATCGTGAATTTCCAATCAACCAACCAACCAGTGCGAATTCTCAATCTCCAACTTTGTTTCTAATATCCACGTCAAAAACTCAATCTCATCTAATCCCAACCCTTCCCCCCCCCCTCACCACGTGCCCTACCTAAAAACCCTAAAACCCCACCACATCCAGCTAAACAACACCTGACACTTGACCCGCTCCATCAGTACACCCAATTCAACCCCTCTACAATCCCCAGAACTTGCAACCCGTATGGCCATCTAGTACACACCGTGTGCACAGGCACATAAGTGTAATCACTGTGCTTGTACCTGGCTAGCATCACTGTTGTCGTTTATTTACATGACGTGAAGAGTTACAAGGGGCGGTTAATGTGAATGAAGGGGCGGTGAGCATTGCATACAGATGTAAACCAACTGTATATTTTACAGGGTTAACAACTACAACCGAGACAGAGAGAAGAAGAAAGAGGAAGAGTAAGAATGCAGATCTACAAATGCACAGGGAAAAAAAACGTAATAGTGAGCTAGAAGATCCTAACATCCTAATACTAAGAAGCTGAGAATAATCTAATGTTACAAGAATAAACCGAGGGGTTTTTGGCGTTGCGTTTCGTTTCTCGTGTCGAGACTCCCTTGCGCCCCACGAAAAGTGAAAGCGAAATGAAGTAGGGTTTTGAGCGCAGAATACTAACGAGAAAAAAAAAACTAATATACAGAGAAAAAGTGGCGACGAATTAATTTTTTTCATGGTCAGAGAGTTGAATGTTTTGCAAAAAGTCCAACACGCTTCAAAAGAAACGCGGTGGATTTTTTTACACGGCAGAGTATACAGCCGTACATCCCCTTCCACACTCGACTTTTTGCTCCATGTCCACTGTGCGCCCGCCGACTTTCACCCTATTCCGCGGTGTGATTTGGAATCTGTGCATTTCCTTTTCTCTCAACTGTTTCGCTACGCTGCCTGCCGCTACATTGGCCGCTCGCTCATCCTCCGCTGCTTGGTCGAGGGGCTGGATGTACGCTGGTGTGGCGAGGTTACTGCGCTTCCCACTGCCAATCTGGTAGTACTCGTTGTTGCCCCAGAATAAGATGTCGCGACCCCAATTCGTGTCGTTTTCTGTTAATTTACGGGATTTGCCTGAGACGGCAACGCTGGCGACGTTGTCGAGGACGGCGGCGGCGTGGGAGGCGCCGACGGAGATGGTGTGGAGGCGGATGGGGATTGCGGTGTGGTTCTTTTCGTCCCATTCGAAGAGGCCGGAGAAGGCGGGGATTTTTGTTGGATCGGGCTGGGTGTGTACCCAACGCCCTACACCGAGTTGGCCGGTAAGACCGAAGCCAAATGACCAGGTATCTGCTGTTATGCGGCCGGTATCGGGCTTTGTGGACTCGGTGGCGAGGAAGGAGGTGTTGCCGCCGGCGAATACGTTTGTTACTTTGCCTTGGGCGCTAGTGTAGAAACGCTGTGTGGGTAGGAGCGAGGGCGCGTCGACGAAAGGCGCCTCGACGTTGAAGGGGAATCCGAGTTGGCCAGCGGTATTGTCTCCGAAGGTGAAAGCGCGGCCGGCGGTGTCGCAGACGATGCTGTGGTAGTCACCTGTTGCGATTTTGGTAATGGAGAATCCCTGGAGAGTAGTGATTTCGTGGGGGATGTCAAAGGCGCCGGGAGGTCGAGTCTCCCATCTTAAGCCTGGAATACCGAGTTGGCCTTTGCTGGGGTAGTCTTGGGAGCCAGATGCGAAAGAGAAGACACGACCGGCGGAGGTAAGCATCAGGGCGTGCTCGAGACCGGATGAGATGGCTGTTACTTTTTCAGTCCAGCCCAAGTTCTCTGGTGTGCGATTGCGGTAAGAAACATCGTTTGCGCTGCCCCAAAACGGTATATATGATTTTGATGCTGGCTTTGGACCCTCCCTCTGCTCTGCTTGGGAGACAGGTATCGACAACACTTGACCGCTGGAGTTGAGTGCAATGATGCGGTCCCTTGATATGGCCAGTGACTTTAGGTTCTGGCCCCTCAGCGTCTTTGTGGGCTGCTTGACCTCTTCTGAAAAAGCAACCCCCCATTGCAGAAGATCTCCCTTGTCGTCGATAGCGGCGCCAAAGTTGCGGTCCAGCTTGATATCCCGCAACAGCTTGCCGTCGAACCAGGGGATGCGTCGAGGCGTCTTTATGTACTTCTCGTCCGAGTCTGGCGCAACGGTCTTGCCAGCATTTGAGCCCCACGCATATACGCCGGGGTTCTCCCAGCTCTTGACGACTTGCAAGTGCTGTGAGCTGATGATGTTCCGGTTGTCGTCACTCGAGGTCGCCTGTCGTCTGGGTGTCTCAAACTGGAGTTCGACCTCATCCTTGTCTGGCTCCTCGGCGTGCGCCTCGCGTATGATGGAGTCGCCGTTGTTGCACCATTGCAGTGCGCTGGCAGTCGCCCAGAGTGCAGTGACTGCGGCAACGGACCGGACGAAATGCTGCTGTCGGCGCTGTGCATACGGGTGTGTTGCGGCTCGTACCTGGGGCCGAGGCGCCCTGCTGGCGATGTTCCTACATGACTGCGGGGCATGCGGAGCTCGAAGTGTGGCGCGTGAGAGGCATCTGGTGTTGAGCATCGTGAGGCGTACGTGGGAGGGCGCGTGGGCGTGAGTTGGGCAGTGGACAGGCGACACGATACGGTGCAATCACAGAGAGGACATTCCGCACACCTCAAGGTGCCTGCGACGAGAGGAGCGCAATTGGTAATTCCAGGGCCTCGATGGACAGCAGCAGCAGCGTCGGCTGTCGAGAACGTCATGACCGGTGCGGGCAGATCGCTGCGCGGTCGCCGTAGCTAGCGCCGTGCTGCCCCACGGCGGACGGGCGAGCTCCAACGGCGTGCGCAGGTGGGCAGCGGCCCGTTCGAGCAACGCCTGGAAGCTGTAAGGGACGCGCAGAGGACACGCAGCACAACACGCCGCGCGCCAGCATGGAGGGAGAGTCGTGGTACAATGCCTTTGTCCCCCGCGCGGTCAAGCCCCTCGACCCGGGCAAGCACCGCCGCCGCGAGTCGCTGCTCAAACAGCCCAAGGTAAGCCCACCATCTGCTGCATGGGTACGTCGCGACGCCGGTTCTGATGACTGTCTGCGCAGGAGAGCCCAGCTGACGTCGAGCGCGTAGAAGGCATCGCAGAGACCCTCGAGGAGCAGCCCGGCAAGCTGACGGGCCCGCCCCCGGCCACCGTCGCCCGCCGCGCCACGTCCTACAGCGACTTCTACACGGTGGTGCGCGCGCATCTGAGCAAGGAACGCGCGCTGGAGAGGAGGAAGTCGCGCGACGACATTGCCACCGAGCTCGAGTTTGCCGAGTGGTATGGCGGCGTCAACGAGGAGCTGCTCGAGGCCAGCCACGACGAGTACCGCCTCTACCAGCACCAGCTGCTCCTCACGCGCAGCCACCTGGACAACATCATCTCCGACACCACCGCGACCCTCGACATCCTCTCCTCGCTCTCCGACTCGTTCAAGATTGTCGAAGCGCAGACCAATGCTTTCCGCACGCAATGTGAAGGTCTGATCGACGACCAGAAGCGCATCACCAAGCTTGCAGACGACATGGAGCAGAACCTGCGATACTACTTGTATCTCGAACCGACGACGAAGCGCCTCAATGCGCCAGGAGCTGGCAAGATTGTGCGTGGCAAGGACTTTACCGACGTGTTGGCCAACCTGGACAGCTGTCTCGAGTACATGCAGGCCCACGCAAAGCATCGCGAGGCCGACACGTACCGATCGAGATACAGGCTGCTTCTCACACGCGCCCTCACGTTGGTCCGAGTCCACTTCACCGAATCGCTTCGCGAGATTGCCGCCGATGTTGCGAAACGAATAGCCGATAGACAGCTGAACGACACGACCATGTCGGCCTTGCTCTACGCCAAGTTCCGTGTGGGTGCGCCAGAGTTGAAGGCCATTGGTCTGGAGATACAGAAAAGGGCTATCCTTCCAGCGGGTGCGGCACCAGGCTCGGAAGCCGAGTATCAGAGCTTGATGAACGAGCTCTACCAGAGCTACGCAACCACTCGTGGCCGTCTTATCCTTCCCATTGTCACAAAAAGGATTGGGGAGATTGCTCAGGCGCCAAGCACATCGACGGATCTGGTGGCTTTCGCTCGCAGCAGTATCAGTTACATACGCGGAATCTGCTTCGATGAATGCGACCTGTGGCGCGAATGGTTCGATGGTGACGGGGGCCTATACGACTTCCTCGAAGCCATGTGTGAACCCTTGTACGACTACCTCCGACCGCGTACCATCCATGAAACGCAAATCTTGAAGCTGTGTGAGCTGTGCACCATGATACAAACCCGGTATATGGAGGAAGATGAAGATGACTCACCAATCGAAGACGACAAGCTTGACTTCTCGGTCATTGTACATCCAGCTTTGGAGGACGCTCAGAACCGACTCGTGTTTCTTTCACTAGCAGTACTGCGAGACGACATTGAGCGGTACAAGCCGAAGCCTGAAGATTTGGATTACCCTACAAAGAACAAGAAGCTGACTGGATCTGGAACGAAGTCTAATCAGCCTGCACTCTCTGGCAAGAAACAGCCAAAGACAGATGTTCCGCCAACACCACTCTTGCCAAAGACACCTACTGTTGTCGAGGAAGACGATCCAGATGCTCGTTGGAACTTCAATACCGAGGCTGCCTTCAAGGACTGGTACCCAACCTTGAGGAAAGCAATCTGGTTGCTGAGCAAAATTTACCGGCTTGTACATGTACGTTGTATACCTTGATAACCTCCCCGACCCAGATACTAATATCACTAGTCATCCGTGTTTGACGATTTGGCCCACCACATCGTCCACAGCACAACAGTCTCCCTCACTGAAGCTAGTGCTCTCCTCGCCAAATCCACCTCACCCACCGATGCCGCCCTGTTTCTCATATCTCACCTTCTCCTCCTCAAACAGCAAATCGTCGCCTTCGACATCGAGTTCGTCACTCCCGAAACAGAGGTCCATTACAATGTATCCAGCATCACAAGCACCTTCTGGGAATTACGTTCTCGCGGCGACCTCTTCAATCCGCGTAAGCTCGTAGGCCTGCTTATTCCTAAAGTTGTTGAAAACATGCTTGATGCCAAGGCCGAGGTAGATGCACGTCTACGTCAGGCTATCAACGACTTCACTGGCCAGTTTGTTACCCGGATGACGGCACCGGTCGATACGAAGAACGGTAAAAAAGTGCCCATCGCAGAAGCGCCAGCCCGGACCAGCAAAATTCGCCAGAACATCGAGCACGAGACGCCGTTCCTGAGAACAAAGCTGGAAGAATACATTACGGATGCACGAACGAGGGAGATGCTCGTAGCGGCTGTCATGGAGTCGGTCACCCAGACGTACGAGGATTGGTTCGACACATCATACTCGCCTTCGCTTTCAACACAGAACGGCGCAGGCAGGAGCACAAAGGGCAAAGGGAGAGAAGATGGTGTCTGGGATCCTGACGTGTTCAGTGAGTGGTGTGCAAATGTTTTTAAAGTGGGCACACTGGGTGTGGGTTTGATGAGTGCAGAGCAGGCTCACTCAGACCGCGAACTTAGTGACGAGAGTGATGGCAGTGAGGCGGAAAGTATGGGTGCTGTCAGTGGGCGGACGGGAACAGAGAGGACGGGTGGATTGAGGATCAAGATGTAACAATGTGGCATTATTTGAACAGAGTCACTGATGAGTCCGTCACAGACCAAGTAATCACATCGATCAAACCACTGAAATCGCCAACATTGTCCAAGCTAGCCGTGAATCAGGAGGAACTCGGGTTGTGATGAGCCGCCTTGAACCACCGCTGACGCTTCATAGGTCGTGTTCATGGCTGGTGTGCGAATGCTCAGCACGGATATCCAACAGCGATTGGCCAAACGCGCCGTCTCCACTGTTGCGCCACCATGTGAAGACACCATATGCCCTTCCGAGCCTGGTGTACGTCCTCAACATTGACACCACACCTGCAGTCTCGCCCTGGAGCCATGTGACATGGCGATGGCGCCACCCGTGGCTTGCTCAGGTGTACCTTTCCCCGACAGCCTCACCGCCACCCTCCCCCTCGACCCCCCCATGATCCCCCACGATACGCTACAAACAGAACAGATCGTACGATCCAGGGCTTCTCCGCCATCACGGTGCGCCGCTTCTCACGATGCAGTCCCGTTTGCAGACCGCTCCGCAGGGTCTGCTCAGCCCACCACTCCACCCTGGGAGAGCGCTCCTGCCTCACCTACGATCCGTGATGAGTCAATGAACGGCTGCCTGTCAGGCACCGACGTCGGCTCCTAACATGATGCCCATTCCGCTGCAGCGATCATGATATTTATGTGTGCCTGTGCTCACTTTCGCTTACATCACCTCCTGTCCAACTACACCACCGACACCCACAAGCTACGTGAAGTCAACACCATGGCAGACGACGCGAAGCATGACTACCATGCCGACCTGGGTCTCAAAGCCGGTGCGACCATCTCAGAGATCAAGGCTGCGTTTTACGCACTTGCCAAACAACACCACCCCGACAAGACCGGTGCAACCGACTCCACCACCTTCCGTACAGCCCGCGAGGCCTTCGAGAAACTAACAGATGCCGAATCCCGCGCAAAGTACGAATGTGACCGCCGCTTCCAGACACGACGCCCTGGTACCGATGTTGGTGTCGAGGAAGAAGACTCCTATGGTCCTACGCGCACCGAGCAGTTCGCTGCCTGGGAAGAAACGCTGAGAAGATCGCCACCACCTTACAAGCCGAAACGAGGAGCTCAGGAGCCAGGCTGGGCCTACTTTTACGGCAGAGCATTTACAGCGTGGGTAAAGAGGGATAAGGCATGGAGAGCGAGACATCCTGAGCCTGAGGGGTATAGCGAGCAGTCGTACGTTTACCCCTCCAAATGCTAATCCTGCATCTCCATGACAGGAACAGTATACTGACACTGCAACAGACAAAGTGCAAATATGTCTACTTGTCGCGCCGCGCATGGTCTTCGTGTTCAGATGAGTGACCACCCGGCTACAAGCGAGATCTGCTCAAGCACCACGCAGAACTGGCGCGTACAAATTGGCGGCCAAGATATGTGTATTTTCTGTGCTGTTATGCATACAGGTTGTAGCCGATGTCCTGCGTGTCAGGCACTTGCTTGCCCATCTTGTCTGCGGGAGACTTCTGTCAAGGAGAGGGCTGCGCGACCGCCATGGACTTCGGGTTTCTCGTACCGTCCTAGTGAGGGATAGAGTTAAGGGGATTATGAGGGGCAAAGGGGTTTGGATGAGCATCATGGGTCATGGAGTTGATTGGGCACGTGGGGCGGTGTTCATTACGGAGTTTCTTGCTGGTCGATTACAGACTGCGGATTATGGAGTAAGAGCATGGTGATACTGGAGTTTGTCTTTTACCAATGCATTTGCTCGGCACTCATGGGGCGTATGCTGAGACATGGAGAAGAAATTACCACGGTTTTGACTATCTACCTCTGAAACCCAATTTCCTCGTCTCAACTTCAGCTCTAAATCGCTACTGTTCCACTTTGTGTTTTATGCTGTATTAATCATTACTTCATATCTGTGTACATGTATATGTGTGCATGTATGGCAAATGGACAAGTCCTATGGACAAACACTCGAGCTGCCATTCCACACACGCCCATCCCCTTCCCCCCAAAAAAGAAAGGGAAATCGTCCATTCCACAAGGTCACTACGCCTTTTCAATCTCAGTCATGAAGATGCGTTAGGCCAAACGTAAAGGGGAGATATCAGGACCTTTACTTTTAGGACTAGTAGGATATGTGGGGTGATATTGTAATTACACAGGGTTACTTGAATGTCAAGAACACAGACTGGTGTTTAAGGAAGAGGCTACAGTGCATTGAACGGCGGCATTGTGTAAGCTATGAACGAGCCCATGAAGGGCACCGCGAAACTTCAGTGCCTTACATTGGTACTGTATACTCGTGTCTGCACGAGTAGCACAAGTACCAACTGACAGTGCTTTCACGGGTTCAGAGAGGTTCCTGTGCATTAGCAGTACTATCGTGAAACCGAAGCTCATAAATGCGCAACCATGATGCATTTTAAGTTCATGCTGCATACTTTGTTGGGGTATCATGGTTGATGTTCTGTCATGCGTCAGGGAGATAGCTGGAGACGTCTGTGAGCGGTACGCGCCAAGAGCGGGACGGCGCTAATTCGCACGCAGACTCGCTTAGAGGACCTCGAAATTCCCATCACCAGAGATAGCTTTCACGACACGACCACTCAGGCAATTCGACACACACATCCGTCGCCATGGCCAGTACGTTGCGACCCCGCCTGCGATCACCAAGTAGTTGTTGACAGTCGCGCAGAATCCAAGAACTCGTCCCAGCACAACCAGTCGAAGAAGAACCACAGGAACGGGTACGCTCTCCTCATCCAGATCCACGGCGCATGCGCACGATAGCGCGACCTACGATACAGCATTCGCTCTGGCTACAATCACTTGACGGCGATATGCTACCGAGATAGATGGCTGACGTGATGGCATTTTAGTATCAAAAAGCCTAAGACGCACCGTTACCCTTCGCTCAAGGGCACCGACCCCAAGTTCCGCAGGAACCACAGGCATGCTCTTCACGGCACCATGCGCGCTCTGGTGCGTTCCGACAACACCCCCCGTACCCGGCTACCAGCCCGCTAACAACCATGCAGAAGGAGGTTAAGGAGGGCAAGCGCGATGCGGCATAAATGCAACGACAACGAACGAGCGATGATGGCGGTTTCGATTCCTTCATGAGACATTTGGTCGGCGTCAATGGCATTCGGACTTCATATGACAGCCTCGAGCTTTCGAGCCCAGAGGAAGGGAGCAGTACCCACACCAGCCATAGGCAGGAGATGTGGCAATGAATAAGTCGAAAAGTCAGCTTCGGTCCCCTCCAAGCGCGCGACCGTTCCAGTGATGCAAGGCGACTGGCAGACGATGCCGGTTACGTTTTCGTAAGTGAAATCAATACGAGGTGCAAACCTCAAGGCTTTAGTGTGTACAGCATTCAGAACCTACCCATGTTCGACCAGCTGAAGGAAATTCTTCGAGCCAAGAGAGACCCACCCCATCATTACCAAACACACTGTCTTTTGCCTCTGTAGGACAAGTGTGCATGAAGATGGGGTTACATATCATGTACTGACATGCAGCATTTTGAACAATGTGTGATTAGTTCAATGACCTCGGAACGGGAAGAATCGCATCAGCGATCAGTTCGTGAAAGATACAACCTCAATACATTCTTATTAACACCTTACAACATGGCTATCAACTCTTGGTGAGGCAACGACGATGCGTGTATGAGAGAAGGCTTCTTAACACCAACAGCAAAACAGTTAGTAGTCCATAATTTCCGCCAGCAGTTTTTTTCGTGACATATTTACATGACCAGATGTACAGACCACCAGTCCTGTCAACAACCGCTACTTGTATGGCTATCTTGTCGGAACACTTGGGCAGGTGACCCGAAGGCGCAGCGGGACCTGACCTATTGCACCTGCAAGCCTTACCTTGGTCCGATTAGATAGCGACTTACCGCGGATCTAGTCGTCATCCCATCATATCCACGTCAAGCACAACTGCAACACCTCACTTTCGTTTCTCCAGTCCCTAATACCAACTTCCATCGCTCTCCCGCCAACGCGTCGGCGTTATCCAAGTACCCCGCAGCCCCGCCATCCCATTTCGCCCACCATGGCAACCCAAGCTCACTGCGCCTTCTGCTTTGAAACCTTGACCGCAAGCCTCGAGAAACGCCCCGCGCTCTCCCTCCCCGAAGTCGAAGCTCTTTGGTCAAAATATCACCGCTCACTCACTACAACTTCGCCCACCGACGCCGCGAAGAGCGATGTAAACAATGGCTCGACCTCCTCCACAGCATCGTCCTCGAATACGCACAGCGGCGTCTCGACCCCCGGGGATGCCGCAAGTGGCGGCAGCAGCGCAAATTCGAGTACCAGTAGCTTGAATGAGGAACATCCGCTGTTCATAACATACAATACCATCACTCCTCGCGGCGACAAGCATCTCCGGGGCTGCATCGGCACGTTCTCCCCCCAACCTCTCCCCATCGGCCTCTCCTCCTACGCCCTAACCGCCGCGTTTGACGATACACGCTTCAGCCCCATTACTGCTTCTGAGCTCCCTACACTCGAAGTTGGCGTCACACTTCTGACCAACTTCGAGCCGGCGAAAGACGCGTTTGATTGGGAAGTTGGTGTCCACGGGCTGCGGATCTCCTTCCAAGATAAGGGTAGGAGGCTGGGTGCAACATATCTTCCGGATGTGGCCAGGGAGCAGGGCTGGGGGAAAGAGGAAGCGGTTATTAGTTTGATGCGGAAAGCGGGCTGGAGGGGAAAGAGTGCGGATTGGAAGAGTGTGGAGTTGGGGGTTACGAGGTATCAGGGACGGAAGGTTGGGTTGAGCTTTGGAGAGTGGAAGGAGTGGCGGGATTGGGTTGACGAGGATTTGGACGATGCGTAGAAGGGTAGTGGGCTTGCGGGATGAGATGCTGGGCAGACGAGATGATCTGATTGAAGATCTTTGTTCCCGGTATTGGGGTTGCAGAGTAGAAGGCTTTTGGGGTGAGAGTAAGACATGCATGATATATCCACGATGATGAAATAGCGTTTTCATAGCCTTATAGACGATACACACGATCTCCTACTTCACCCAGCCTGGCACTTCGATAATCACGATATGGCCCCAGTATGAAGTTGGGACAGTGACTGCAGGTATCCGGATATCTCTCCGAGTCCTGTCTCCTAACGCAGCGATGATAGAGCAGAAACATGTGAGTTACTCGATGCCTGAGACAGCAGGTCAGCATCTGCGCAACTAGCTCTGTTAAGGGACAGCAGCAATGGAGGGTTACATCAAGGAACAGTTTATCCATCAGTTTGTAGGCGCTACAATAGATGGAAGAGTTATGATCGAATCATCTCTCAATTCTCGTAAAGCGAAGTGTTATGTAACTCATGTTGAAGACGAAGCATACACAAGTTGGCCGAGGCCCACGGCTTGAGGCAGGACCCGTAATAGCCAATGACAGCTTCCTTACTAAAGGAGACCCTGCATCAACTTGCGGAGAACCGTGCCAAGAAACGGTGGGCTATGGACAGACATGCAACTAGATCATGAGGCAATATTGATTGTGAAGTTAAAGCTTTTGTCTCAAGGAAATTACATGTGCGTAGGCTTGAATCGTGAGGGAGGTAGATTGGTCTGCGACTAGCCCCGTTTGTTCGTAGACAACCGCTCTTGCTCAGTTCGACATCTCGCGCCCAATGACGTCGGCAGTTACCTCCAGGGCTAGGTACTAGTCAGACCTCCTGTCACATGGTCGCGCTCTTCCTGTCCCCCCTACACTCTACAAGAACTTTTCAGAAGTCTACAAACCCATCACGAGCACAATGACTGCCAATGCGCCCACGCTGATCAATCTCCCTCCTCCGCCGTCTGAATCAGACACGCCTGGCGAAGCTCCGTAAGACACCTGTATACGGCCGGTGGGGCTCACAATAGGCGCAACTAACAGTGCACTTTCAGGGGAACTCCCAATTCGACTACCACGTCCATGTCTGAGTTGTCTACGGTCGCAATCAAAGACGGACATCGTGGCCATTTCCCTCATCATCGCAACCCCGCAGAGGCAGAGCGGGCCGATCGCATATCGCGCCTTGCCGGCCTGGAGCGAGTCGCGGTCTCAGGTCGCAATCCCCAAGGCCTCGCACCAGGCAGTGCCGCCAACCCACCTCCTGGCTATTTTGACTCCAACAACCAACCTCAGATCTTCCGCGAGCGCAGCACAGTTGGTAGTGCCAGTGCAACGGGCTCTGTTGGCGGCCGTACGACATGGGCAAGCGGGAGCGATGTCTATGACCACGATCGCATGAGCGAGGACCAAGACGTCGAGACTTCGAGCATGGGGGGCTTCAGCGATGAGGCAGCCTCCCTCGTTGGTTTCGGTGAGGGCGCCAGGACACCTGCGCGGCAGCACAGCCAGATCGGCAGCCCTGCCATCAGCAAAACCAGTGCAGTACCGGGTTATCTGAGAGATCAAGCCGGTGCTAGCCCACTGAACCAAACCTTGTCTACAGAGCAACAGAGGACAGATGCTAGGAGTTCCGGCAGTATGAATTGTGATAACAATACTGCCGACACCGCCAGCAGTGGTCGTGATGGAGACTCAACTTCAGAGCACGCCATCCGCGAGCGGATGCGCCAGCACCAATCTGGTCAGGCGCCGGACTACGACAAGCAGAGGGATGAATAGGCAGGCTTCGGGGCGAAGATTATGTTGTTGCAGGCGTACGCAGGAAGTACGTTCTAAATGGGTCTGTATGACTACACTGCTGTTCACACACGGCGAAGCTACACAGATTGAACATGCCATGTAGCTTTCTTCATATCGGTGATGGGACCAATAAAACATGGCGAATTATGCTGGATGATGGTAAATACCAGGTCAATTTATGAATTGTGTCACTGTTGATTTGCCCTTTTGCTCCAGTAATAACAATGACACGATCTGTACAGAGCATCTACAGCTCAAGCATTATGCCTCACATGAAAGTGGTTATGGAAACAGCTTTTGTTCTCAAGTTTCTTCACCTCTCGTTGCAATATATACATAAGCACTCCAAAGCGAGCAGCAAGCACAGTTGATTGGTGTTTGTTGATTGGAACCGTCTGAAGCGGACAACGATGACGTTGCGGCATCACAGGTCTCCCCGCGCTCACATCTTGAAGAATGATGCTCGATCCCAGCAACGTGGTAACGCTGCCCTTGCGCTATAATGATCATGATGGGCTGCTACTATCGGACCGTAAATGTAGCGAATCACATGTCGTGAGGTTACAGCTTCCAGCCCAAATGGGTGCGAACAACTGCTGGGCACCACAAGCTCTCCACACCGCATGCTCCTCCACTCGAAAACACATACACACAACTGCCTAACTGACACCACACTGCTGCAGCTTCGCAGACGGCTCCACCACCAAACCACCTTCAACGTAAGACGAATCCCAGCCAATCTTCGGTGCGCGCACCTCCCACGACACCCCGCACCTCCCGACACACACATCTGCCTTTGCGATGGCGGGCTACGCGGGGTCTGCGAGCGGGAAGAATGACGCCTCTGGCACGTCCTCGCCACTACAGTCGCTCAGCAGCTCGGTCTCGTCCATAGGCCGCTCGCCGCCACCGCCTGCGCTCAAGATGAGCTCGCCAAACCCAACATCGTCGCACCGCTCGAGCTTCGCAGAGCACATGCGCGGAACACCCACGTCACCGCGCGCCTCTCGTCAGCCGTCCCTCACACAACAAGCACTGCAAGATCTGCTCAACAACCCACCGACAAAGGCCGGTGATCCCCAATTTCAGGGTCGTGATTGGAGGTCAATCCGGCTGGGGGAGATTGTAGACCCCAAACTGGTGAGGTTTGTCGAGTACGATACAAGCGTCGAGGACGCGACAAGTGTCAGTATTTGAGCATCACATTGATACTAGAGTATGGCTTACAAGCCTAGATCTTAGTCAAGCACGGCGCACCCAATGTCGTCCTGCTCCGCGAAGACGCAAACACGCGCCATGCCACAGGCACTTTCGACTATAGCGATCTAAACGCCTATCTCCTCCTCGTCGTCGGCCTTGCACATCCAGATGAAGGAGACATTGCGTCCTTTGACGAGCTCGCGAAGAAAGGAAGGGAGGGGAAGCCAATTCCGCTCAAAGATGTCAAAGAGGTCGGCGGCAAGAAGGAGCCACTGATTACACTTCCCAACACAGCAGACCTGACCAAAGCCATAGAAGTCTTTGGCAGTGGAGTGCATAGGGTACTCGTGGCAGAAGAAGGCACCGCAAACGTCATTGGGATCCTTACACAATTGCGTCTGGTCCAGTTCTTCTGGGAGAATCGACAGAGCTTCCCAGCAGTCGACCAGCTGTATCCATACCAGTTGAAGGATCTGAATATTGGATCCAAGAATGTTCTGGCCATCAAGTGAGTTGCCTGGGAGGCGATGATGACTTGACAGCTAATATTCTATCTAGTGGTGATGCTCCCCTGGCACAAGCTCTTGAGCTCATGAACAACGAGGGTATCTCGTCTCTACCTGTTCTCGACGCCCAAAACAATGTCATCGGCAACATTTCACATGTTGACGTTCGAGTGAGTATCCCCTAAATTAGACGCAGCCTCAGGCTCTAACCTTTGAACAGCTGCTCACAAAGTCAACATCACTGCCGCTACTGCGATCGTCCTGCATCCATTTCATCTCTGTAATTCTCTCCGAACGCGGCGTCAATGACGGCCAAGATTCGTTTCCAGTCTTTCACGTCGATTCCTTTAGCACGCTTGCGCATACAGTTGCAAAACTCGTTGCTACGCGCTCACATCGCATGTGGGTTGTAGACGCACCATCTCCATCATCTTCAGGCCCGTCGACACCAGCGCTCACACCATCGGTTGTTGTACCTCCGTCGCCAATCTCACCCATACCCGCCATTATGAGCGGTCCAACGCCCGTCAACTCCACAGCCCCTACCCACCTGGCAGGTACAAATGCAGTGGCTCCAGCAATATCTGCCTCTGCTGTTACCGGGGCTCACCTGTCCGGTAGACTCAGCGGCGTCATCAGTCTCACGGATATTCTTAATCTCTTTGCCAAAGCGAGCGGTCTACGGCCCCATGACCCGGACGAAGCACGGCGTGCTAGGCGCAGGTCGAGCTCGAGCAGCATGAGGAAGAGCATGGACAGTTCGCGCAGCGAGAGCGTGTCTGGTATTGCGGGTAGACGGAGCAGTGTGAGCGAGAACCAGAAGAATATCCAGAGGATGGAGGTTTTGGGCATCTCGAGGGGGCGTGGGACTGCTGGTGAGAAGTGAGGGTTCGATGTTCCACGGAAGGACAGTACCTGGACCCCAACCTATCGCCGACAGAATATTAGTGGCTAGCATAGTATGGTCAATCTTCTTTGAACGATGCAATGAGTTGTCTTCCGTCATGTGCGACTGGTTGTGAGCTGGTGGCTGTCTTCGTCGAAAGTAGATGTATTCTTCGTGTGCGACTCGCTATCAGTAGGTAGCTTCTTCTCCCTTCTTGGTCGACAGTGACTTTCTGAAATGAGTATCGACATAGACAAATAAGATAGAGCTGCCACTTTGGGATATCTTCGTAGGCCCCAGGACCGCAATGCCTGCGAAGTGGTTCGCGTATCCTTGTTACATCTTGCAGAACCCCCTTGGTCACAGCTCTAGGGGTTAATGACTGTCTTGCCATTCCTCGACTCCAATATCCAAAGCAATGTGCTGGTCGACGGCGACATCCTATGCCTCGAGGCGGAGCATCTCCGTGAACCGCAAAGACGGACGTTGTTGAACAAGAGCAATTCGGTACGAATGCGCGTCGCGAGCGTCGCAGTGCGATCCTTACATATGCTTTCCCTTTAGGTATGACGAAGCTAACCCCTAACATGACATGCCCAAACACTCCCCCAATCTCGCGGAATGCAAGAGGACCGATGTGTGACGACGACCACGGACAACACAGGTAGATGATCAAACGGCAGTGGGCACTTGGCAGGTTTTGGCGGTTCCGCGGCTCGGCTGCACATGCGTGCCCGTGCTGCGCGGGGGGGGGAAGGTTGAATCGGGCCTATGGTGTTTCCCATGCTCCGCCCGCTCCACATTTTGAACACGCAACAGGTTCCATTACCCGCTGACGTGCGATGCTGCACTGCCTGCCAATCGCAATACAGGGTGGGTCGCTGTTTGCGGGATCAAGTGCGTGGTGGCACCGCGGCGAGCCGGGGCGAAGAGCAGGACGGATCCTGAGGTGAAGGAGGTGGAGGCGGCCTGAGGTGATGCGTGCGTAGGAGTGTGTGTGGTGTGGTGGGTGAGCAAGAAACGAGGACGTGTCAGCTTTGATTGTCGCCTTCTTGACATTCCACGGTCACTGACACCGATTTGTTCACACCACATTTCCACACACTTTCCAAACACATTCACGGGTCAACGGACTGGTTCCCTCCTCCCCCCCTCCCCTTCTCTCTCTCTATCTCGGTTCTAGCGTTGTTCCCCTCGTTTCTCTTTCTACACTCGATACTGTAAACACACCACACTAGATCACATCACACCACACCACATCGTCTGTCGCTATTGGATGTCCGCACTACCCGGCTGAACAACTCCCCCCTTCTCAACGACAGAAACAAAACTCCAATTCAACATGGATCTCTATCACGCCACCTTTGCCTGTTCGATTGTGCTCAACAGCCTCGTGCTGTACCAATCGCAACGTTCATCGAACAACAAGACCCCCGAGCCCGTCAGCCCGTCCAAAGGCGAGCAAAAGGATCGCGTCGAAGCCGATCGCGAGGCACTGAGCAAGCTGAAACGAAGGTTCTTCCCGATCTACCTGCTGGTTAATGCGGCAGACTGGCTGCAGGGGCCGTATATCTATCCGATCTACAAAGGTGAGTGATGAAGAGTATGGTGGTTGGTGTTGTGTTTGTGTGCCATGACGTATTCTGAGTCTTTTGGTTACCCCATGATTACAGATTGCTAACATGGACTCTGAAACTCATAGATGAAAAGGGACTACCAGAACAAACCGTCGCCTTTCTCTTCATGATTGGTTTCGTGTCTGCGGGCATCTCTGCATCGTTTGCAGGCACGTTTGCAGATCGCTATGGGCGTAAGACTGCGTGTCTTGCGTTTTGTGTGATTTATTCGCTTTCTTGCACTACGCTTTTTACCAACAACATTAACTTGCTCTTCCTCGGTCGCGTTCTTGGTGGTGTCTCGGGGACGCTACTGTGGAGTGTGTTTGATAGTTGGTTGGTGGCTGAGTTCAATCAGCTGATGCTCCAGGATGCGGAGCCGATTCTCAGCGCCATCTTCAGTACTATGACTACAGCCAACACGTGTGTTGCTATTGTCGCGGGTATTTTGGCAGAGTGGCTTGTGCGGAGTGCTGGGACGGCGGAAGCGCCATTTTTGGCCTCGATTGCTTGCTTGGTTGTTGCTTTTGTAGCCATCTCGAGACTTTGGGTATGTGTGGTATCATTGATATGGGACTAGTTCCGTCACTGACTTCCTCTAGGGCGAGAACTATGGTTCTAGCAAACACGACACCGCTGAGGATGCTACGCTGCTTCGACAGGAAGAAGCTGATTCTACGCCTGCGCCTGCTTCGCCACTGCGCATGATCTTGCGTGGTAAGTTTGCAAGGCAATACATCATCAGAGTCAAATGCTAACAGATTTTGGTAGACCGCAACATCATGATCTTGGCGCTGACTTCGTGCTTCTTTGAAGGCTCGCTGTTCTTGTTCATCTTCTTCAAGTTCCCGGCGTTGAAGTTGAGCCATAAGCTTTCAGGCTCCACCGAGGGTAAGCCGAATTTTTCTTTGCTCAGACTCGAGATCTTGGGACTAACAAAACCAGAATTACCCTTCGGTCTCATCTTTGCGATTCTCATGTGCTCCATGATGTTTGGATCAATGCTGTATAAGCGCATCTCAACATCTGCCACACCGATGCCAGCACCCAAGATTCTGACAAGTCTTCTTGCACTCGCATCTGCATGCTTCTTTGTCCCAGCCTACTTTAGGGACGAGCGCATCACACTCTGGTGTTTCTGCATCTTCGAGCTGTGCTGCGGTGTCTACTACCCAGTCATGGGCTCCTTGAAGGGCAAGCTCATCGACGATGGCTCAAGAGCGAGCATCTACGGTATCCTACGTGTTCCCTTAAACGTCTTTGTTGTCCTAGCACTCAGCACAACACAAGAAGGTATGTTCTCTACAGTCCCGAAGATGTGGATAATCACTAACCACTACCACGCAGGCGAATCACACCGCAACATGGTCTTCACAACATGCGGACTACTCCTGTCTGTTGCAGCAGGCGTTGTGCACACCACACTAACATAACCACCCTCTCCTAAATCTTTCCACGCGTTCCTTATTTATGATGTAATATTATACGCACCGAGATGGTGATCTTCCGAAGGCCTCGCAAGAGTTCCACAATTAAGCCGCAGAATAACATGCGCAAGGCCCGTCTCGAGACAGAAACCAGGACAACATATATAGATTCACAGATTCGTATATTGGTGTAAGTTTGTAATACCCATCAATCCAAAACAAATACCTATACCGTGGACCCGTGACGTGCACTGGCTAAATAAAATAACCACTCCCCATAATATATGAAAGTTCCAAGACAATGGAAAGAGAGCAGAGCGCCCCCAATAATAAAGATGAAACTACGCCTGTAAGATCAGCACCACGTCCCCCTAGCGTAAGAAAAGCACAGGACAAGTACTTATGTGTACCGTATCGTACCCACCCACCCCCGCAATTTCTCAAACGCCACCAACGCCGCCCCCAAAAGACCGCAACCAATAACGCCAAATCGACCAGGGCGACGACGACGGCAGGCCCACACACCAAAGACAAGAAATGTGGAGAAACCTGATTACTGTTATTCCCTAGTTTGGACGTTTGCTCCGATTCAACATGGCCGTCCCCCGCCCCCGTTTCACCCAAGGCCGAGGCTAAGAATAATGCATCCGTTACCGCTTTCCGCAACCGTTTGGGTGTGGAGGCTGTGTTTGATTCGCAAACGTATGTACGATGCCAATACACGGCTCATCTGGCACCACCCACACATGTCTGATGATAGGTTTACCAACGTAGCAGCGGTATCAGAAGAACCCTGTTCCTGTATGTGAGACGCCCAGAAGGAAAAAAAAAAAGGGGGGCCAAGTAGAGTGTTCCCAGAGTCGCAGGTGCGGGATCAAATGGAGATGCGGATTTGCGCGTGTTTGCGCGTTTTGGTGTACACAGACGCCCCCCCGTTCGTGGGAAAGCCCTATCTGGCCTGGCATCTCTTTTTCGTTTTGGGGCTTGGCGAGTGAGTTCTGGAATGTGTCATGTCATCATGGGAAAACTCCCTTTGGCGTGCTTAGCGACCGTGACCGGGTTGATTTGACTGGATCTGACCGTGTGTACCTTGGGGGGCCTACTGCATGCATATCAGTCTTGCTGGGTCTAGTGTTTGGTTGGTTTTCCCTTCCTTTCGATTGTGTTGGGGGGTCCAATCTCTCTTCTTCTCTCTCTCTCTCTGTTTCTGTGTGTGTACGTTGTACTTATCTCACTCTCCTTTACGCGTAACGATCCAGGTTTCCAAGCATTCTTGACGGGGTTTAGGTCCGATTCAACTCGGGCTTTTGGGTTCTTGGGTATATTGCTTGCCTTGTGGACAGCTTGGTGTTTACCCTACTCTACGCTGTCACGAGCTGTGAACGTTGTATCTTTGGAATCAACATGATGTCTCGCATGTCTGGAGGTTCGTTGCCATTCTACTCCCCCCTCTCCCCCCTCAAGCTACATTCATGTATACGATACTAATCACAATCGCCAACAGGACGGCTCATCGCCGCAGTCGCGGTCGTCATCTTCCTAATCCTCATCTTCCACAATGAGCAACCCGCGGCCTTGCTCCCCTACCTCCCCACCCTCCCTACAACCAGCAACCCAACCCCCCACTCCAAATCCACGCCTGAGCAACAAGCCCTTCTCCGCGACCGCATGGCCCTCTCGGAAAAATCCTGGCAAAAATCCGTCATCCTGCGCGACGAAATGGCAAAACAACACCACGACTACCCCCACATCCCCTTCTTCCCCACCGACTTCCTCCGCTACCCCTACACAATCTGGGACTTCTTCCCCTCAACCTGGACCTGCCCTCTCGACCTGCAGCGCGTGGGCCGCCTCGGCGACGGCGGGAAATGGGTCTGCGGAATGAGTATTTACGAATCGCTGCCCGTCCCCGAAAAACACGCTGGCCTCGATGCATCGCAGGCGCCCGTCACAGCACCACAGGATGGCCTCGTAGTCTACAGTTTCGGCATCAATGCCGAATCCAGCTTTGAAGCTGAACTGCTCGAGCGCGTTCCCAGTGCGCGCATCTGGGGCTATGATTTCAGCGTCGACGCGTGGGGTCCCCAGATCAAAGAGCAATACCGGCCGCGCACGTATTTCAAGAAAGTGGGGTTGGGAAAGGAAGATGCGCATGCGAGTGACCCGCCCTTTTGGACGCTGCCCAGCTTGATGAAGGAAAACGGACACGTCTATATTGATATTTTGAAAATCGACATCGAGGGGAGTGAGTACGATGCGCTGGATACCATGATGGATGCTTTTGAATTCACGCGCTCGGCTGCTGGGAATGGCGTTATGCCCATTGGGCAAGTCATGATTGAATTGCATCTTGGGGATGGCATTAACCTCGCTGGACCTGGGGGCGGTGGACACGTTGATTTCCACAGGTTTCAGACGTGGTGGGAGAGGTTGGAGAAGATGGGCATGCGGCCTGTGTGGATGGAGATTAATCTTTTTGCGGTTACCTTGGGCAAGGAGAAGAGTGATCCGCGTTGTACGGAGTATGTGTGGGTGAATGCGAAGGATGAGAGGAGTGTGCTTTGGAATGCGTAGAGGGGCTTGATGCTTTGAGCGCGTTTGGTTACTACTACTACTACTACGCAAATGGAGGGGATTGACGCAGGGCGTTTCTTTTTCTTTTTTGGTGTTTACATTTTCCGGCGTCTGGGGCCGATGATTGGGGGGATATCCATCTCATCACCAGCCCATCTACACGCCTGGTAACTACCCAGTCATGAACTCGGGTACCATACCATACCACACCATACAATAAAGCACAGCATATATCCAAACCCCAATTCCCCCCCTCTCTAAACCACTACACCCACCCACCCAAATCAACACGAAAATACCACCATCACATCCAGACTGTGGTTGAGGTTAAGCACTTTCCCACCAAGCCGGTCACTCGTTACACCACTTCTCATTCGCTTAGCCTGTGGAATTAAAGTTGAGTCCAGCTGCACGCTGCGGACACAATCCCGGAATTAACATAAAACGGTTTCCCAGAATATAGGGTTCTGCAAGGTTAGCGTTGTTGTTTTGCAGATTGGCGCGCATGGAGGGCAGAGCAGGGGAGGGGAGGGAGGGATGGCACGTCAGGCGCGGTCGCGTTTAATTATGTGTACCATTTGTCGACATCTGAGGTCTGTGTCATTGGGTCGTGGTTGTGCGACGACTCTTGAGATTTTACGATGGTGATGGTCGTTGCTTTGGGACGGTTTTCGCGCGCCCTTGCCATGTAGCGAGATTGCTTGTACGTTCGTGTGAGTTTGTGGACATGTAAGGTGAGGGCACAGGGATTGGAGATAACTGGGTATGTGAATACTACCAAGTTGACGAGAGACCTGCATTACTTGATGGCGTTGAATCGAAAGCTCGCCATCGAATATCAGTATGCAAAAGAAACTCTGGGGTATCTTATTCGGAAAACCTTACTACCACATATACGAGTCTAGTACGACAATCCTTCATGAAATCCATCAACGCCCGCTGCCTCTAACTCTGTCTTTCTCACCATATACAGCTCGCATTGCATCCCGTGACACCCTCCACGGCTAGTAGAACGCATCTGGATTATCGTTCCTACTCCCTCCATACCCACCATCAACATCGTCCAGACTCCTATACTGTGACTGTCCACCACCACGCCCCCTTCCACGACCACCGCCGCCACGATCTCCGCGATGCCCACCACCCCTTCCCCCTCTTGATCCATACGACGGATTCCTGTGGTTTCCGCGACCGCGATTCTGATTGCCACCACGGTAGTTTCCTCCCCGATTATCGTCTCGTCCGCCTCGTGAGTTATGTTGTCGATTATCGCCGTGCCTGTCGTGTGGTTCATGTGATCGACGCTCCTTGCGATGTGATTTATTTGGGAAATAGCTCTCGTATTCGCTCTCATTTGCTATTTCTTCCTCTATGCGTAGCATCTGCTTCTCGCCGACAACACTTTCGAATTCGAAGGCTTGATCTTGCGGGACTGGGTGCCAATTTGAGATGCGCGCGGCGTCTGCGGGTCGACCGTTCTTGCGTATCGCCAGTACTACTGTCGGTACTGGGTTTTCCGAGTAGTACTTTGTGGATTTTGGGACTGGTTCGACTCGTGCAGCCCAGAGCTTGTTCTCAAAGCAGGAGATGGCCGTGACTTTCCACCTGACCTTTGCGCCGATACCACCTACTTTGTCCAGTATACTCTTCGGGCAAGGCTTCGGCGTGATCAATATACTGTTCGCGAGGTATCGCACGTCGTCGCGCGGTGCGCCCTGGGGTAAGGAAACAAGCGACGTCAGCTTCTCGGTGACTGTCGCTGGGATCATATAGCCAGTATAAAACACTGTCTTCTTGATCTGGTAGGGCGGTGTTCCTGCTGGCGCATTGCCCGACTTGACTTGTATGTTGTGCGCATTGATCATCTTCTGAATCTCTGCAATCTCGTCAACCGGATCAAGCTGGGTTGCGTTTTCGGCAACTTGTATGACGTCGGTCGTGATCGGTTTCCGCGATGCCTGAGTTCGCGCGCGCATCAGGTCTTCATTGAACTGGAAGAAGAAGTCGCGGAAGCCCTTTGTGTGCTTCACCCGGTCTTCGTATATATTCAGCTTCTCCGCATCCTTGTAGGTGTATACAATGTCCTTCAGCAGCTCTTGCTTGAACTCCATTGTATTCCGGAACTTCTGCCCCGCAGGACCGATTGCAGGCTTTAAGCACACCATGTCGAAGTCTAGGTTTCTGCTCTTCGCGATGCGCTTCACCAAGTCGGCGAAATTTGCTTCGCCTCGGCCTGTCAAGAGTACACTAAGCGCATCCTTCTCGGCCATAGACGTCTCGACGAGTGTGACGATTTGTTCGTTCCACCAGCCCTTCCAGCCCCGAGGTTCTTCCTTCTCCACGCCCTCACCGGTGGCTGCCAGTATGCTCGCATCGTGCCACCAACCGCCGTTGAGGAACATGTCGGGTGATCCAAGCTGGCCTATGGTTGCGCTATTCCATAATTGTTTGTTCGGCAAAGGACTCGCGAATACTGTACACGTTAGCTTCATTACATGTGTGAGGCTGTGGTAGACGTACGTGTATTGTCGAAGTCGTAGATATGTATAGACTTGATCTCAGAGACGGGAGGTAGTTCTTTGTCGTCACATGACCACCTCTTCAGTGCAGTCACAGTGTGGTATGTCGCCTTTCCATTTGGCCCTGCAACAGCGGGACGAGTCGAGGTTGCTTGCATGGTTGAAAATGAGCGTGAACAAATGCGACTCGAGGCTGAACGCAGCATACAAAGCGAAAGAAGATGGCAACTAGGCCGTGTACGATGGCGCTGGGCTTTCCGCAGCGAATGACGCGGTCGTCTTGTATGTCCAGAGGCCGTGTCGTGTTGGAGGTGAATGTGAAGCTGGAAAGGCTGCGATTCCTAGATGGAAGTCGCGACCACTTTTGGGGGGCCCGTGCGACGCTCCGCAATGACTTCCGAGCCATGAGCTCATCATCGGAACGGGACCGTCTCTATTCACCCAAAAGTCCACATCGGCGTATGGGAAGTACCGCCGGTTCGAGCAAAGATAAGTCTGAGGACTCGTGTGTCATATGCCTGTCGTCGGTGACTGAGAGAGCCATCGCGGTCCCATGCAACCACTACACTTTTGACTTTGTCTGTCTGGTGAGCTGGCTGCAGGAGCGCTCTACTTGTCCACTATGTGAGTAGCAGCTGTTGATATATAGTATGCCTCAGAACTGACTTGTGGATAGGTAAGACACAGATAACGGCTGTCCAGTACGACTGGCAATCCCCTACCGAGTTCAAGTCCTACGCAGTTCCGCAGACCCACGTAACCGCCAGTGTTCAAGGTATCGGTGTCAGCGCGCGCGCATCCCTCCATGCTCCCTACGGACTCCCAGGAAGACCACGAGGAGCCCGGCGATTATACTCGCCTCCAGTCGAAGATGCTGCGCTCCGTAGACGGCGCGTCGTGTACCAGCAAAAGCTATACTCTTTACACATGGGAAGCAATCCGTACTCTGGGTACCGTGATCTGACGCCGCAAATGATTGCAAACTCGGATGACCTGCAATCACGAGCTCGAACTTGGATACGGCGTGAACTACGCGTTTTCACGTTTCTCTATACCGATGCCGAGGCTGCATCATCTGGAAGTGCAACGACAAGCAGCAACGCCGAGTTCTTACTTTCGTATATTGTGTCCATCCTGAAAATGGTGGACATCAAGGCGAGCAATGGCCATGCCGAGAATCTGCTCGCAGAGTTCCTGGGAAGAGAGAACGCAAGGCTGTTTCTACATGAGCTCAGTGCTTGGTTGAGGAGTCCGCATACAAAGGTCGAAGATTGGGACAAGGCAGTGCAATACCGGAAGATATTGGACGAGTGATTTAGTAGATGGTCATGAATACGATTCCCTGCTTGTGCCAACTTGGTATCGAATCGAAACATCACGCCAAGCAGTCATTCCAAGTGGATCTTGCGGGGTCAGGTAGAGCTCAGTGGCTAATCGTAAAACAAAGTAATCATGCCTTATCAAACAAAATATGCGAGAGAACACATTGACCTGAATATTATATTGTGTAGCTGTAGTCTGGAATGTTCAAGCTTGATGACAGAGGACCAGCATGCTGATTAACTGATGGATATTGCATACGTTGCGAAGAGTGCCTGTCCAAAGAAGTGGTCTCTGCTGATTCAGTATTCGATACAAAGCTTCCTCCCTTGAGTTCATAGCATTGGTCACTCAGAGAACTCGGTGCGCTCTCCTCTCCTTATCATCACCGTCTCCATGAAAGTATCAGCCTTGTTGAGCATCGCGGACTAGACGTCGAGTCCTCACCGCAGAGGTGCCCAGGACAGTTCAGGGCATATGTTTAGTCGTTTTTTCGTTTTCTAGATACGTGGTCGCATCTCCAATGTGTGTGATATCCTCAGAAGGCAGAGATCGCTTGGCCAACAAGTTGAGGGCCAGCTCCTGGAGGAATTGACCTGTCAAATGGTTCGGACTCGCGGAAATGCATCTGACACGGTATGTATAAAGATCGACTATGAGTCGGCGCATTGTTCGAGCCGTCTGGAGTACCTTCATACACAATCTTAATAGTCTCACGACCTGGAACGCGAGATTGTCCATCAAACTTCTTGCGGCAGGCTACCAGCATTGCCTCAAGTGCAACGTTCTTCGTTGCTGTGTCTTGTAGCTTTTCGGCTAGGACATATAGCTTCGCCAATTTGAGCCGTTCTTCAAGCCCAGCGTATCGTGCGGGCACAGGGTCTGGAACAACTGCAAGTACACCAGTGTACAGGAGATTGACGTAGACATGGAAGGTGTCTGGGTCATCCTCTGGCAGGTTGACACGACGGTCATCGGACTCCTTCCATTTGCCAGACATGGCCAATTTGAAAAAAAGCGAGCGTGCAGTGATCAAACTTTCATGAATGTCAAAGCAAACTTCAGTTCCATCTTTGCCGACATGAACCTCAATGAAGCCGCGATACCTGTGACATGAGCGTTAGTGAGGATGAGAAATGGAAGCAGGGAGCGTGAGGCCTACCTCGCAAGGCCTTTCTCAGACGCACGCTTCTCTTGTAGGAGTGTTGTAACTACCGGTTCATCCACCTGTGTATGTGCATTGGTTGGTGTGAGCGAAACAGCTTGTGTAGGTGAAGCTGCTGCTGTATATGGGTCTGCCGCTGCTGAGAGTTGATATGTAGGACTAAAGAGACTTGTTGATCCAGGTGCAGCCACTGGAGCAGCCATTGGTGCGTAAGCAGTTGCTGCGTTGAATGAAGGCGCTGCAGGCGGAGCCATTGATACTGATGGTACTCCTGGTACCGGCACCGCTGACGGAGCATACACAGGTAGATTCGCCCAATAAGACATCTTGGTGAAGGGCCCGAGTGCAATGTAAGCGAAGTGTCGAGATGTGAGTGAGGTGTTTGAAAAGATGGTGTGTACAGCTAGCCGGTGAGGAAGGAAGGCGCACGGCACCCACTGCGCCAACAAGTAAATAAGCCTGACGTAACACTCGACTATAGCGGTAATGAGGAAGAGACCATACCAGCGGAGCAAAGATACGGCAATGTACATGCGGGTATTTGCGCGCATTCACCCTCACCAGGGCATGTACAAGATGCCTGTACCACAACACCTAGATAATATACTATAGATCATGTTCCATAAAACGGATAGCAACAGTGGTAGTTTACATCATTAAGATATACAAACCTCCACCGGACGAAGACTCGCCGCGATCGTCCCGTTAAATTGCCTCACCAATACCATACACCGCACCACCATCCGACCTACCCACGCCAGTGTGACGTCCAACCGATCCCACCGACATCGATCGCCCCAGACTAAATGGACTCGCAAGCGGCTGAGGGTGACTGATACTATCTTTCCTCACTATACCCGTATCTTTACTTTCCTTGTCGCGAAGCTTAGGCATCCGGATGACGGTGCGAATGCTACTTCCACTGACCGTTCGCGAATGTGAGGGTGTATGAGGGCCTCGCTGCCTGGGGCCAGTCTCTTGCTCTGCCGTATTAGACAGATTCTCCGCAGCAGGCGTTGCAAATATCGAGCGTACGGACGGCACCATTTTGGGCTTGGGTGGTGGCATACCGTTCGATGCATTGGTGGGGGAAACGGGCGATGTGAGTGGGGTGGAAGAAGCCATTGTACCGCCAACGCCAGTCCTGGCTATAGATGGGTTGATTTTGAGAGGTGCATTACGTGTGATTGAACAAGATGTGGGTCGATATTCTGGGGTGGGAGTGATGAGGGCGGGGTCGTGTGGCGAGCCCATACTGCTGACAAAAGGTATGTTCGCGATGGAGACGGCACTTGGCTTGCGCTCTAGTGGAGGTGATGTCTCCATATGAGGGTTGACGACGTTGGACGTAGCAGGTACTACCTGAGGGTCGGTCGTAGGTGATGGAGGCATTGTAGGGTCAACGAAATCATGCATGGCGCCCTGCCCAGGTAACAGTGGGAACTTGAACTCATTTTTTGAGGTTGAAAGATCCCTCTGCAATCTGTTATCCCCAGCAATATCATCTGCTTCCGGAAAACGCTGCATATGGGCGTCCGTCATGTCGCTCTGCGGTGTGCGAGGCCGAGTGACGCTTGGCTTACTGGACGCATTAGAGAATCTGAAAAGACCAAGACGCGGACGTGAAGGACGACCTGGTGAAACATTGCTGCTGGCCGCGTCGGAGAATGAGGCTGATCGCTCTCGGTTACTCGTAGGCTTTTCCTCATCAGCTGAGGGTTTATTATGTTGTACTGAACTCGACCTTTTGGGCGTCCCAATTGTTGCACGAAGCTCGACTAACGACTCGCTCATATTACGTGGGACATCTGGTTGATGCGGGGGATCTGGTGTGGTTAAGGGCAAAGGAGCTAAGAGCTCTCCAAATGTATTTTGACCGCGCGCTGAAGACTGTAGTGGGTATCAGCTTCAAGATTACCCTCAGATAGGAGATTAGTACATACTGTGGGCTTCCTCCTCTCTTCTACGGATCCTTTCGGACCTGGTGGAAGAGCACCCGTGTCACTATCGTTACAAATGTCTTTCGTATGGGGGGGAACGATCGAATCCACCAAGTTTTGCGGATTTATTTGCGGAGTTGTGTATATCTTAAGACCAGGACGCTGTCGCTCGGTGCGATCAGAATGACTCGCTGAATCTGGTGGCGTAGGTACACTATTAAGCTCCAAGTTGGCCATTTTCGGAGTAATGGGCCGTCCACTTAGCGGCGACATACACATCGGGCCTGTTGCAATAGGTGATGTTGTATTTGAAGGGCCAAGTTCAGGAGTGACAGAAGCGAATCGGGATCGACTAGGCGTTGGTACAGGTCGTAGTGAAGATGATTCGGAATCCAGGTCGCTCGCACGAGTCCCATAGCTGCTGAGTTGAGAGGTAATCCGCTTCAGCTTTCGGATGTCGCTCTTGTACCCTCTGATATCGAGCTTGTAGTAGATGATCTCGCGCACGTAGAAGTCGACTTCACGTCGCAAACTCTCGATTTCTGCTCCATGCTCTGACAATTCACCGACAGTTCCTCCTGCGGGTTGATTCTTTTGTAGTCGTCGATTGAGGTTGCTTATCCATCGATCAAGATCTTCCTGCTTCGCAAGCGTGGTAAGCGCAGGCAAAGCCTCGTCTTCCACACCCCGAGCAAGTTTTACTTTGGCATGTCTTCGTATTTCCGCTTGCAGTAAAAGCTTGTGTAGGTGCAATTGTCGTTCTACTGCTCGCAACGATTTTTCCTTCTCGCCAATGACGGCTTCGCGGTCGAACACGGACGTTCTCAGCCGTTTTATATAGGTGTCGGCCTGTTGCGACTTTTGTAATAAATCAGCTTGTATATCCGATCGAAGCGTGACTTCATTGTGCTCCACCTGCAAATGTGCGTACTTCGATCTCAACTCTTCTATTTCTCGGTCAAGCTCGAACATCCGGGCGTCCTTTTGTGTGACCTGGTCCTGGAGGCGCTCGATGTGTGTGACAAATACTGACAATGTAGAAAGCTCTTGCGCCTCGTCATCTGGACTGCTGGGAGATGCGTTCGAGAAGACTGTACTCATGCTCACGTGCGGATTTTGGGTTGCCTGAAACGAGTCAGCAAATACGTTCGAGCCTCGACGAAGCTGCCGAACGCAGTGTTCCACGCTGCTCACCATGTTTGTTCTGAGAGAAGTAGTGATTGGAATACCGAGTTTGGTGAGGATCGTGTCGAAGGGTGACCTATCGGCTCGCATATTGCATAGCTGCTCTTCAGCATCCAAGCGTGCAGTGTTGGCTATCTCAAGGCGGCTCTCTAAATGGTCAATGGTGTTTTGAAGGGCTTTTGTACTCTTCTCGAGCCCGTTCGCTTCGTCTGCTTTGGCCTGCCATCCCGCACACTCCTGTTCTGCTTTTTCACATGTTGCTCGTGATTCGCGTTCTCTTTTCTTAGAGTCGTTCAATTTCGCCATCAATGATTCAATTTGCTTCTGTAGAGCGACATTGTTCTGCTTGTACTGGTTGAGCTCTGGTAGAAGATTACGACTGGTGGGCTCCGGTCGGCGAGTACTGCTGAGCTTGCGTTTGAGATTCTCCATCTCGGGACTGTTGCGCAAGCGCTGGGGCGATCGCTGCTGCTTTTCTTGTGCGCTTTGAAAGGATGGCGTTGAATTGGAAGAGATGGTGCTTGCCGTGTCATGTAGAATGTCGCGCGTGGGTGTCTGCGGCGACTCGGTGGACTCTACCAGGAACAAAAGATTGTTACTAGACGCTATGTATACATCAGTCGAAGTTTGTGTGTGGTTACTGGCGCACAGAGTGACGAAAGCGCAAACCTGGGCCAATGGTATCGGCTTCATCGTTGTACAAGCAAGCGTAGTGGAAAGGTGTTGGAAAGCGCATCGGTGATACTTACTTTGATTGTGTAAATGAAAGTTTTGCTGCTCCTCGAGAACACCTGCTTCAGTATCCAACGTTGTGACTTCCGCAATATGAGCGTCTACCAGACTAGCGACATAAGGCTCGTTTGAAGCTTGCAGGCTTTCAAACAGGGCTTGCAGGGTCGATTTCGTGTGCTCTTGATTTGGGATACTAGTATTTCGGTCCTCGGTCGGCGTGCTGGGTACAGTGGTCGGCGTTGGCAATACACTTGGACTGAGCTGGAGAAGTTAGCCCAGCCAAGAACTGCACACAAGCGATCAGAGTAACAGAGATTTAATAGATCTTCTCCAAGACCAGATTTATGCCATGGTAATGTCAGAATCCCACGAGCGCGTTGATGAAGTCCTGAAACATTCGACGGCACGTTGTTTTTGTTAGGGGCCACGCCATATCCCAGAAGCGCATGACAACGATGTGGCATCGGTCAAGGCGCGATCTTTATTTCCGATAACGAATCGAATTTACCTCAGGCGCAGAATGTCCCATCGGTGTTGGGAAGGTAGATGTTCATGACATATGAAACCGTTTCGTTATGCATGCGGCATAGGAGATCGTTTGACGAGTAAACGAGACAGAACAGCGAAACAATTGACACTTACATCATCTCGTCGGCGATCCTGGCGCTCCTCCGTACTTGCATTCCAGACATCACTTGCTACACTTAACGGTAACGGCTGGGGACACTCAACCGCATCGACTGCATCTGTTCCGATCCTGGCTGCGCACTGCTTTGGTTTCTTTTTCCTATTAGACGGTGGCGTTTGAAGATCCAGTCGTGAGTATCTTCGCGCGCTGGTCTCACTCCGGATTCTCTCATGTTGCACACTCGATGGGCTAGGCACAGTAGGGTCAGACGAAGTCAGCGTGGCCCGGCTATGAACATTGGACATTGTACTGCGTCTCATGTTCAGGTTTGGAACGCTTTTGGTATGTGTCAATGGTTCTGGAATCAGAGACAAGCGATCCAATCGACACTCCTGACTGAAGTAACGGTCCGCCGCGCAAGTGTCCCTTGATGTGGTTCCTGGAATCTGTGGGACTTTCCATGAAATTAGGGGAGTATATTCCGACGGATATCCTTGATTTTCCAGTAATATTGAGCCAGGCAGTTCAGCGGGGAGCTCTGGAGTCGTTGGCAGGGAAACAGAACGCGGTCGACTAGGGAGAGGCTTTTGTATGGACGCGGACCTTGCGCGACCAGCATCACCTGGTGCTGGCGAGTGCAGCATGTCGTTGAAGGCGGCCTGCAGATTGGATGCTGCACTGCTCCATGCTGCATCATACTGAGCAGATGTGGGACTAAGGGCGGAGTGCGTGCTGATTGGCGATGTAATCTTGAGGGAGGATGGTCGCTGGAGTAGTCGCTGTATTCCAGCCTCTGCGGTAGTCTAGAAGGCATGGTCAGCGAATGGTGAAGCTCCACAACAGCTGCATGTCCCTTCCCCCTGCACTTGCTTCTGATATCCCTCTCGTAAGCCCTGTCTTGAGGGACCACGTCGATGCGCCGTGCCAGCACATCACAATTCTCTATAGATCTTGCCTACCTTTCTAACCGACAAGGCGTCACCTGATGTAGAACCATCAGCGTCAATGGGCAGTAGTCCACCCGTGCGGTAGTATGGCTCTGAACTTGATTGGCGTTTGGACCACGAGAACATTCGTTTGGAACTCATTGCGACGCGCCCATGCATCTAGTGGTCATCCTAGACATGGCGGACCTGTGGGAACTGACGGAGGAGACAGTGTGATACAAACGATGGCGTGAGGTTGACAGGCGCGAACAATGAGCAAGTAGACAAGGAGAAGGATAGAAAACAAAGCGCAAGAGAGTCGCAAGGCGAAGGGTCACGGTCTTCTACTGGCGGGTTTGCCATGTCTTATCTGGCGTCTGCTTGGCTCCCATAGGTAGCCTGCTGTCATGTTTCGGATACGAATGTGAGCCACGCCGATGTTCAGGAGTGCTGAGCACACCTTGCTTGCAGGGGCCAGGATGCCCGACTGGGTGAGAGGCGGCGACGGGTACTACGACGCCTCGCATAGGCGCCTCGGGGCTGACCTAAGAGGCGACACGACAGAGGGAGCAAATGGGCATGAAGACGGCAAGGCGCAGAGGCGCCGCAGGGTGAGGGCTGCTGCAGGAGCGCTCGGACCTCACGCGCTTCTGGGGAACCTAGGGCTGCCACCGACCATCTCCAACCTCTTCCACACGTCGCCAATCTCGTGTTGCAATTTATTGGAGAACGGCGCAAACGTTTTGACGCCGCAATGCAATAGCTGAGACTGCCTGTTGTGTTCACCCCTCCGCTAAGGCTGATCGGGCTCTTGCTCACTATTGCGCGTCCGACTAGCGAAAAAAGCTGAAACGTCACCGCGCCGCCCCCAATTGCAGTCTTACAGGTATCGCAAAGGGTATCGCAAAGTGCAAGTGACGCAAAGATGGCAAGGGATCTGTCACCTTACAGTGCGCGACTACTGTTGACGCGTCAGCTGGCCGAAGGAAAGTCTGCTACACCGCAGCCAAGTCCTCGTAGACATGCAAGCCCCCCAGTGGCACGAAATGAATCTGGACGACCGACCGAGGAGTCAGCGGCCATGGCTCCCCGTCGCTCGAGAAGCAGATCAAAGGAGAGGAGACCAAGAGCCTCTCCCAGGGATCGCAACCCTCGCGATGGGATAGCAGACGCCGGCACTGTCACAGGTGAAAGGCAATCCTCTCCACAGCCGTACAAACCCCCACGAGACTCGTCTGTGGAGCGCAAACGGGGGAGCTCGAGAGATCGGAAGCGCGATCGGTCACGAGACAGACGTAGAGATCGATCACGAGAGAGACGACGCGCCAGATCTGGAGAGCGGAAGAAGGGACGCTCGAGGGAGAGGCAACGCGATCGCTCCAGAGAAAGAAGACGCGATCACTCAAAGGACAGAGTCGGTCGAAAAGAACGTTCGTGCTCGAGAGATCGCCGGCGCAAAGACAACTCCAAAGAGCGACGACGCTCACGATCGCCTATACCCTACCGCTCCCGCAAGCCGCGCACTCGCTCTCCATCCGCGTCTGCGTCTCCTCCACCCAAACGCCGTCGCAAGACCCGGTCGCCCTCTCCCCATCAACGCACCAAGAAAGCTCTTCCATCACAAGAGATCTCGTTTCGTGGTCTCGACGATTCTGCACAGGCACCCACCAAGTATGGCGGAGCGCCGCCTGACAAAGAAAAGCCCAACTTCAAGACCACGGGCGCACTTGCAAAAGCCGCCAATCGCGTCGAAGGCACCAAGATATCATTAAAATATAACGAACCTGCCGAAGCTCGCAAACCTCCTCCATCACAACCCTGGCGCATCTTTGTGTTCAAAGGTGAGGACGTCGTTGACACGATTGAGATATGGCAGAAGAGTTGTTGGCTTCTGGGCCGCTCGCACGAGGTGGTCGACTATGTACTGGAGCACCCGAGCTCAAGTGGACAGCATGCTGTAATTCAATTTCGCTACATACAAAAGACCATCGAGGATGAGTTTGGAGTCAAGACCAAGCGTGGCAAAGTCAAGCCATATATTATCGATTTGGAGAGCAGCAATGGCACGGAGTTGAATGGGGAGACTGTGGAGGCGAGCCGGTATTTTGAGCTCAGAGACAAGGATATCCTCAAGTTTGCTGGTAGTGAGAGGGAGTATGTAGTCATGCTTCCGCCGCCAGAGGCATCACGCTAATTTTATCTGATCTGGAGTATCTTGTGGGTATTGCCATATATCAACAAGAAAGATTCTGTCCGTACTATAGTGGGAATAAGAATATGTAGACTCACATGGGCATTCTCGACAAGACTGATAAATTGAGAATTCTTCAAATTTCAGCATGAATAATCCCGAGCTTTCTAGTTATTACCTGTGTATGATCTAATGCTTGGGTTGTCTTGGTGGTAGATTCGTGAGTTTCTAGACTAGGCCAGGCACCCTGCTCAAGCGCTCACCAACCTAGCCGGGGACCCGTCACAAACTATCAGATTGTCAACCACCACGCCGCGATAGTTGTATCATACCACTCAGAGCTAACCAATGTCATCTCTAAAACCCTCTCTGAAACATATCTCATTCTACTCCAAGCGCTCGATTCCGCAATGTTTTCGCAACTTTTCACGACCATATTCCCAGGCCTTCCGCTTCCTAACAAGATCAATATCAACATCTTCACACACCTCACATGACGATTTCTACCGATACACCAGCGGTCGCTGGCTATGGGATGAAGAGACCCAGCTCAGCGACCGCTACAAAGCATTCAATGTCGCAGAGTTGAAGCAACTCGCTATCAACAGCGTCGGCGCAAACAAATGCCTATCCATGATCAAACTCGCCGAAGGTGGATTCAACAAAGTTTTTCGACTCGTCATGGACAATGATTCAGTGGTTATGGCGCGCATACCCAATCCCAACGCTGGGCCGCCATTCATGACGACTGCGTCGGAAGTTGCTACGATGGAATTTGTACGTGATCATAGTCGAAACATCGTATTTGGGGCTAATGCTCTTACATGATTCAGGCCCGGGATTTCCTTGACATTCCAGTACCCAAGGTCTTAGCATGGAACGGGAATATCGATAATCCAGCTGAATCAGAATACATACTAATGGAAGCGGCGATCGGGACTCAGCTCAGCGACATCTGGGAAGTACTAGAACTCTCCTCCAAACTCAAGATAGTACAAGACATTGTCGCGATTGAGCAGAAGTTCCTTTCTTTATCATTCACACGGTTAGTGACTCTGTGAATATCTTCAGTAAACAAATCAATTAATGGCCCGATACTAGATATGGAAACCTCTATTTCTCAAGCGACGCCTTTCCAGGCTGCGAAAAGGCTAAGATCATAGGTGATCTGCCTCTATCAACGAAGCAGGAAATAGAGAGGCGCTTCGTGATAGGCCCAGTAGTTGACCGAGACTTTTGGCACCGAGATCGTGCGTCTATGGATATTAGTCGTGGCCCTTGTAAGTCTGCCTGCTTCGAGCGGATATTTCACGCTCACTCACAATACATAGGGAATACCGCTTCAGACTATCTTCGAGCAACCGCCAGACGAGAACTCAATTGGTTACATCAACACGCCGCCGCCAAACCACCAGGGGGTCTAATCACGCAGTCAGAGGCGCAGCGAACCCCGGAAGCTCACATAGCGCTATACGAAAAATTCCTAAAAGTAGCGGACAGTCTGTTACCGAAGGGCGAACTTGTGCGCCCCACACTTTGGCATTGGGATATCCACGCTCCCAATATGTTTGTCAAAGACGGTCGTGTTACCAGCCTTATCGATTGGCAGGATACTTGGATTGGGCCACTATTCTTACAAGCCAGACACCCACGACTTGTGAGATACGTCGGTGAACTCATGCTTCGGCCCCCAGAGAGCTTCAAAAGTATGGAGGATGGAGAAGAGAAGATGCAGATCCAGACGCAGGTTGAGAAGTCAACCGTAATGTGGTCGTATGAGACTGAAACTAAGCTGATCAATCCTCTCCTTCACGAGATTCTGCACATATATCAAGGACAGACGAGACGAGACACTGTTGATTTTGCGACTAACACCTGGGATGGGGATATTATTCCATTCAGACAGTGCCTCATTCGTGTAGCGCGGTATGTACAGCCCTACAAATTCCTTTCTGGCCAGAGAACAAGCACTAAATAAGACGATTCAGCCACTGGGACGAAATCGATGACTCGAGACCCTGCCCAATCACATTCAGTACTTTGGAAATCCAAACGCATCAGCGAGACGGCGAGGGCTGGAACGATCTCGCAGACTTTTGGGACGAGCTCGAGGGCTTCGTGCAGAGGGATGGGTGGACATTGAATGAGAATTACGAACGAGCGTTGGAAATGTTTGCGCACCTTCGAGAGCAAGGACTGCTTGATCTTAGTGGTAAAGAGAGAGATGATTTTGAGAAGAGTACACGATGGGCAGTGCGATTGTAAGATTTACTTCGTTCTGTTGTTTGAAAAGATTTCTGGGTTTTTCGTGGATATGAGCTGGTGTTGCGATTTTGGACTTGGTGTTGAGGAACATTGGTGTGGGTTGGACGTTTACATTACTCGGCGGGATTAGCACGAGTTGTTTGAGTATCGCTCGGCTTGAATGGAGATTTGGCAAGGCATGGAGGGAACAATTGGCCGCTCAGGGTATCGTTAGGTAATTCAGTGATAATTTAAATAAAAAAATAAAAACGCCGTAATAATGCTATCGCGTTTCTTCACCCAGCAACATCCATCAAGAACGCCGTTTGAATCACAAGTTGCCGCGTCATCTATGCGTACAAAAAGCCTTTCCTCTTCTTACACATTCTCACTCACTCTGGCCGCCTAAAAGGATGGGCCTCGGTATTCAGCACCCACTCATCCAAACTCACTACATCCTCCTCTTCAAAAAGCAGATAGAAATACTTCAACGTCTCCGCGAGCCAAAAACTCTCCATCTCGTCGTTGAGGGTGGGGACGAGCTTCGTAATATCGTCGATAGCGCTGTTACCGTACTCGGTGGATGTGTGTGTGTTGATGGCTTCGAACATGCGCCAGCCGGCTTCGCGCCAGTGGGGGGAGCCTGTGATGCGGTACATGTACCACACGGATTCTATGGCTTCGGGGCTGGTGCAGTTGTAAGTATGTGTGGAGTATAGAGGACGGGGATGGAGCGAGTGAAGGAATATAAGAAGGGGAAATAAGACATACCGGAGGATATAAGATCGTCCACTGATCCTCGTCACACCCGGGGGAAGACGCTCCTCCTGTATCCGACTCATGACATAATCCTTGTGACTCACTGGTGGATATGGAGAAAACAGGAGTGGAAACTGAGGCAATGTGACGCTTGGATGTGGGGCCAATTCTGGAATGTCTGCTGATTGGACTTTTGTGGGGGGACCTTCCCCTTCTTCGGATTCGCCGCCCATGACGGAGTTGCGGTCTTGGTGAAGAGCTGGAGGAGGAGAGGGCATGTGTGCGATCTCGGAATCGTCTACAAGGTCGGGGAGTTGCCGTCTGTCGAGCGTGTCGGCCCAAATGGTCGTTAGAGGTGTGGCTTGGGCGTCAAAGACGGCGGCAGGGGACGGGACGGGTGCTGCTGTCATGGCAGCGAGTTCCGCTTCGTACTGTGCGGAAGCAGAGGCTAGGTTTGACTTGTATACTTTTAGTTGCGTTTCGTAACTGGTTTTTCGGTATTCGTGGGACGGATCGAGATGTTCCCAGTATGCGGTCTGGTTCCAAGGGCAATGCTTCGCGTCCTCGCAAGGGATAACTTCAAAGGATTCTGGCATGATACCACTTGCTGTCATATCGTAACTCCACACACAGCCCTCTGTAAGTTTCTTCGCAATCTCAAGGTCCTCGGGACGTTCAAAGATCTTGGCGCCCATTCCTAGCATACCACCTGCGAAACAAGTGAGATGTGCGTTCTCGCCTGTCAGATCGCCGGCTTTGGTCTTGTCGCTGGACGGTACACTTAACATGCCGCTGAATAAGATGTCTTCCGCGTCTGGAAGCATTGGACGGAAGACCAAGTGCTTCTTGACAACGTCTGCGGACGCTTCGTACATAGTACGGTACTTCTCGACCTGGCCACCAAGAAGAAGATATTCTTTTGGCAAGTACTCGTACGTAGAGTCAGATTCACCGCCGAGGGTGTACTTCTCGCGCGAATATCCAAGTGGTGCTTGGAAGCCTTGTGCTACGCACTCGGGGAGAGTTGGCTTAGCGGCTGCCGCAGACGATGCTTCCCCAGACGATACATCCTCAGCGTCCAGCACTGCCGTCGGAGGTGAGCCGAGATCAACATTAAGCTGTCGCCTTTCCATAGAATCCTTGGTGGCATCACTGACATGACGTTCCTCAGCACGCTTCGACGCTGTCGTGCCTCCGACTGACACATCATGAGAAGCATCCCAATTATTGATATGACCTTTCGCAGCAACCCTTGATTTGGCCATATCTGCGACTGGCACATCGTCGGAAGTGATGAGAACCGGCTCGGGCAGATCCAACGGAATGTATCTCTTGTCGTCTTCTAAAGGCTTGCCCTCCCAGTTCTGGATCCGACCCTTGGCAGCGCCGTTTAATCCTGGGTCTGCTTTGGTTGGAACGTCGTCATTGGCAAGGACCACGGGTTCCGGTAGATCCAATGGAATGAACTTCTTGCCATCTGGCGAAAGCGATTCGGTTGCTGTAGGAGCTGCTGCAGCTGCGGCTGCCGCATCTTCGTTGAGTCCATGACTGAGATATCCCTGCGGCGGTGTCAGGGGTGCTTGTGACAGTGGATTAGTCGACAATTTGCTGCAGCCAGAGATATCCAGACTTGTCGGCCACATTCCTGGAAGGTTGCTCTTCATCTGAAACTCCTCAAGATTGTCGGTGATGCGGGCGATTGCATCGTAGTACTTCTCCTCTCCTGTGAGCTGCGCAAGCCTGGTAAATTCCATAGAGAGCGATCCGACCTCAGCAAGGACAGCGTTCAGACTAGCACGGTGTGACTGAGACGCGAATTGGGGTCTCCAGTAGTAGTATAGTTGTGGCATCCGATTCGGCGTATCAAACGCACTGATGAGAATTTCCGCAAGCTCTACAGCTTTGTCAAGAAGGCTCTTGTACTTCTTCCCGCTAATATCATATGCCGCAACCAGCCCACCGAGGTAGCGGATGGTTGTCTCGAATAGAGGAATGTCTGGACGCTTCGTGGTCGTGAAGTCGATTTGGTCCACGGCTTTTACTGCCTCCTCGAAGTCTTCTTTGAGGCCCATTATCCACAAGGTATCCAGTGAATCCACTAGAGTAGCGCCCCAATGTGCAAAGGGATCTCTATATGTACCAGACATGGGCTTCAGCTCATCGTGAAGCCATGCGAATTGCTTGTATCCATCCCATGACTTTTTCGCAACAGCTTTGATCATAGCCAGTTTGGCCAGTCTGTCTGTCTTCGCCGCGGCGCTTTCTGGCTTGAAATCGAACTGGATCTTGGGTATTGGCTTCGGTTTGCCGGTGGGCAGTGGAATTAACGATTTCGAAGGGACAGGGAATTGTTCGGGTAGCTTCGACCAGTGGATGGGTGGTATGCCAGCCGACGACGAGTCCAAACCATCGTCTGGGATCGCGCCATTAATCGGTTTGCCATATCGCTGCGGCTGTATCTGCGAGGGGATGCTCGGCTTGTCGTCACTTTTCGTCGCAGCAGGACTAGGCGAAGTCGAAACCGACGAGGACCGCGCGGGCAGCTGCTTCACCGGGGGCGGCGTCTGCAGCGCAGGTGGTCTTGTGGCAGCGGGGATGTCGAGTCTCAGACTCTGCGTCTCGTATGCCACAGCGGGGCGTGGCTTCGTGTCCGCCTCGGCCTTGTTCTCCCCGTCGCTCCTGAAGCCGGCTGCGCCCGCTGCACTCGATGCAGCGTCTCGCCATGCCGCGCCCGATGTCCCAAATTTGTATAGCGCGACGACGGCGATGAAGGCGAAAACTAGGAAGACGCGATACCGTCGGATGCGCAACATGGCGAAAGGAGGGTATGGGGAACAGAAAGGTCGCGTGCGCTACGTGTCGCAAAATCGGTACAAGGAACGTCAACAAGTCGAACGGCGTTGAGAAGTCGCACTTGCCATTGGTGGGAGGCAGACGGAAGGCTTGGAAAGCACCAAGGTAGCGACTCTGGACAGCATGGATTGGCAGACAGAGTTGCTGTCTTGTGTCAAGTGGCCGGCTTGGCTCTTCCGCAAGGCTGTCATGCCATGCACGCCCTCGAGCTCAGTTTTGCCCAACAGACTTGCGCGTATCGAACAAGTGCTTCCGGTCATGGTGCAAAGCATACCCGATCTGGTGACCATCGTCCCAACAGCGCATGCAATCCTCTCACCGTCGTGCATGCTTCGCGTGCACATGGCAGCTCTGCCCATTGAGCAATACGGCATCGCGCGCCCCCGCACTATCGCTAGCATCCGCACATCCGTCCTAGCGGGAGCACTAAGTTAAGCTTAATTTACCCTGGTACTGTATTTCTGCCTGAATGAGCGCAGTGCTTTCACCCCAGTTGGCTTTGTCCAATCGGTACATCTTTGCACAATTGCAACACCCTCCTTCGCGCCACACCAATTTTGATGTCCCTATAGAGTCGGAGCGTAAGTCAGACTATAAGAAGTTACACAGTACCCACAAGCATGCCCTGTAAGAGGCCTCGAAAGCTTCAGCTCCGTGGCAGATGAAAAGCAGCCCCGACGCCATGACAACTCCACACTTGACTTCTACATGGATGGTGGTTGATTAATCTTCAACACACTTACACATCAGTTGGATCCTACCTTCGTTCGTTAGTTATCTTCTGTAGGTACCTTCTTCATGGTAATCCACCTCCTCCCTGGCGAAGTAGTTATGGTCGCCATCTCAGCGATGATGCAAATTAAAGGTATATCAGTGTTGCGATATCATCTTCGTGCTGGCAATGTATCCTGTTATGTACTTCTTTGTACTTCTTTATCACTCTACAGTAGTACTGTAGGTTAGTCAACAGCCAACCTTTTCCACTTAGTATGCACACGACAGATACTCATTTTTTCCGAGAAGGCTGCTTAGTTAGCGCTTCCTATATTCATTCGCTCAGGTGAAGATTCAATCAGACTCGCACTCGTTGCAAAGCGGTCATGCTACCAGCATCGGACGAATCAAGTGGACAATTGGTCATCATGTGGACAACTGGTCATGGCATTCAATCTATGTTGACAAGGGTGACAGTGCGTAGCACCTCATGCCACAGCTAGTTCAACGCAAGACCTTAGGCCTCGTTTATAAAAGCCCGACATGCTGTGATGGCGCCTTTTTAGTATGCGCTACATCTGCTAGGATGCTCTTGCGTTGCCAAGTGCATGGAATCTGCTGTCGACCTTATTATTGACCTTCTTCACCACCTGGGCCCGGTTGTCGTCCCTACACTAGTTAGTAAGAAGTTTTGAGTGACGCGAAGCATCGAATCATACCATTTGTCGTGCCTTGAGCATCTCGTCACACAGCAACAGGTTGGAAGCAATGCCAGTGGCAGATGCTATACAGTTGCGGAGCACACGGAAGGAATCATAAACTCCTTCCTGTGTGGGGTCCATAGCTTCTCCTGTGGAAAGATTGAGTCCGACAACATTGCCCTCAGCGTGCTCGTCTTGTAAAGCGGCAACTGAACAATAATTAGCAGGATTCGCGGATATGGAGATTGAAGCTTACGCGAATCTTGGATATCGTGTCCCGAGTTGGCAGCTAGTGTCTTGGGAATAACAAGCAGTGCGTCCGAAAATGCTGACACACCCCACTTGGCCTTGCCCTTCACTGTCTTTCGGAACTGCTCACTGTTGAGATGGGCGGCGCAGGCAACCTGGAAAGCACCGCCACCAGGGACTACACTTCCATCGACAATCATATTGTAGACACTCCTCAAGCCGTCGCGAACCGCATCCTTGATTTGAGAAATCGTGTGCGAATTTGGACCCTTGATGAGCAATGTGACGGACTTCGGCTCCTTGACGTCCTCCTAGATGATGTGAGCATGTGACAGACATCATGTGCGAGATGACTTACGATGAAGGTGTACTTCTCCTCTCCGAGTTGGTGCTCATAGACAAGACCAGCCCATCCAAGGACCTCTGGTGTCATGTCATCGACGCTGTTTTGGGACGTTCCGCCACAGACAAGTTGCAGGCGCTCCATGTTCCTTCTCTTTGCTCTCCGCAGCGCAAAGATGCCGTTCTTGACAAGTACATCCAAACTCAGGGGGTCAATACCCTTCTGATTGATGATAACGAAGCCCTTCTTGGGGTCGTCTCCGCACACCTCTTTTTTCAATTCTACAATCTTCCTCAGCTTGTCGTCAACGAATCGTCGTTCGCTCTCAACAAGCTTCTCCCTTTGCTCCGCACTGGAGTAGTAAAATCCGGAGTTGATTTCCGACTTCTCGTACTCCAAACTGACGTTCAGGGTCAGGATGTACGCGTTTTCCACCCGCTTCGCCATGTCCGGATGCCTCGCGCCGTGGTCCAGAGCAAGACCTCGGATAAGTTGTGTGTCCGCCGCCGTGCGGTGTTGCATTGTCATAATCTCGACCATGTGAAGATCTGGCTTCGCGGGTGCTTGGTAGATGGCGAGGACCGCGTCTACGATATCGGGAGTCAGCTGTTCGGCGAGCGAGCTGTCGAGCTTTGTAGATAACGATGTACGTGCGACGGATAGGAGAAGCTCTCGGTCGACTTCCTTCTGTAGCTTGAAGTCATCGAGGAACTGCGTTGTGTCAATTCTCGACCGTGCACATGGAATACAAACCTCCTACCTTGAGCGCCTCTGTCTTTGCAATGTCATATCCATCAGCAATTACACGAGGGTGCAATCCCTCGGCAATGTACCGATCAGCCTGCTTCAGCAGTTCTCCAACTAGAAGAACAACTGAGGTTGTGCCATCGCCTGTAATATCGTCCTGTGCTGTGGCTGCGCGTGCGATCATGACCTGGATTATCTTAGAATCGAACGGACGTGCTGGAGAGCAAGCGACATACGGCAGTAGGGTTTTGGATTTGCTACTCGATTGTCAGCTTTGCAGTTATTCGTGCGGGCAGTGTACCCACCATCTCCTTGAGCAGAACGCTTCCATCTTTTGTGAGTTTGATCTGTTTAGACCGGTTAGTGTCGCCCCCTCTGTAATCAGGCGTGTACGTACTCCTCCGGCACCGTCTACAAGCCTGTCTGCCGTTAGCGATCGTGCCTGGAAATTTCGCGGAATCTCCTCACATTTTCAGGGTACCACGGGGGCCCAGATTTGAAGCGAGTACCTTTTGCATGCATTAGTCGGAAAGACCTCCATACAATCTGTCATAGGTGCCATACCTGCTGTAGGCCCTCACCCGCCGAGATGTTTACTCGGAGAGCTTCCCCGCGCCTCTGTGTGATTGTTAGTTTTGGTATGCTTTGCAGCTGTCTGGGCGGATTCCTACCCTCGACTCGGCCTTGGGGTTGAGAAGCTGTGCTGCCGACATGTTTGAAAGGGTCGATTAGGGTATCAAACAGCAGTGTATGGTCGTAGAGGCAGTATGGTGGGGCAAGTTGCTGTTTTCGCGTTGCCTGTCGCGCGTCCCTCTTCAGAATTCTGGCGGCCAATCTATTGGCCGGTGGTGCCAAGCCTTTTTTCGCAGCTTCCCAAAGTTTTTCCAACGCACTTGCACATTTGCAACCCTCCCAAGTACCGCGCCCAACTCGCAACGCCGACACCCGCGAAAGACTCCCGGGTTACAATCCAAGCCTCCCTCGGACGCGGCGACATACAAGATGTCGATCGACTATCTCCTGCATGAAAGCCCTGTCGGCTATGCGGTACGTGATGGAGCTCCATAGCTCATTGCGAAGGTGCAGCTGCTAATATGCGATGCGCAGGTATTCAAAGTAGTACTGCAGCCCGACACCATTGGCAACCGCCTTGCAGAGGTCCAGAAAGCTGTACAGGATCTCGACAAATTCGGAAAGACTGTCGAACTCGTCGGTCTCGCACCGTTCCAGGGTACCCAGGATGCGCTGCAGGAGATCAACGATATCTCCGAGGGTATACTGTCCGATTTCCTTCGCGCGACGCTCGAGACCAACTTGCCCAAGGCCGGAAAGAAGAAGACCATCACTCTGGGTGTGAGCGAGAAGAACTTGGCAGGAAGCATCAAGTCGTCTTTCCCTAATCTGTCCTGCGAGACGAGCGATACCTCCGAGGTTGTTGCCGATCTGCTCCGTGGCCTCCGCCAGCACTCTGGCAAGCTCATTAAGAAGCTCCAACCCGGTGACATTGACCGATCCATCCTGGGTCTCGGTCACGCCTACTCCCGCGCAAAGGTTAAGTTCAGCGTTCAGAAGCAGGACAACCACATCATCCAGGCTATTGCCACTCTTGACCAGGTCGACAAGGACGTATGTTACGCACGCTCATAATATCACGTCCTCTTTACTAACACCTTGCAGCTGAACCAGTTCTGTATGCGCCTGCGCGAGAACTACGGATGGCACTTCCCAGAACTCTCCAAGATTGTGTCAAGCAACGACCAATACGCCAAGGTCGTTCTCAAGATTGGCGACAAGTCGCGCCTCACTGACGACGACCTTCACGACCTTGGTGCCGTTGTTGATGACGATGAAGGCGTTGCGCAGGCTATCATCAAGGCTGCCCGCACTAGTATGGGACGTGATCTTTCCGAGGCGGACATGGAGATCGTCATGGCTTTCGCAAAGCGCACAGCATCACTCGCTGCGTACCGAAAACAGTTGTCAAACTACCTTGGGAGCCGAATGAACCAAGTCGCGCCTAACCTGGCTGCTCTCATCGGTGACACCGTCGGAGCGCGTCTCATCTCCAAGGCCGGTTCTTTGACCAATTTGTCCAAGTACCCTGCCTCAACTGTGCAGATCCTGGGTGCTGAGAAGGCTCTATTCCGAGCGTAAGTCACTTGTAGTCTCGGTTGCGAAACACGGACTAACAGACCCATAGATTGAAGACGAAGGGCAACACACCTAAGTACGGTCTTATCTACCACTCTTCTTTCATTGGCCGCACTGGTGCCAAATCCAAGGGTCGAATCTCGCGATTCTTGGCCAACAAGTGTTCCATCGCGTCAAGAATTGACAATTTTTCGGATACCCCAACCTCCAAGTTCGGTGAAGCTCTCAAGCGCCAAGTCGACGAGAGGATCGAGTTTTACGCTTCCGGTGCTCCACCTGCGAAGAACTCGGCCGTCATGCAGGCCGCCATGAACTCTGTGTTGGCTGATATCGGCACCGAGGACCCCACAGCAAATGCCGCTGAAGACGTCGAGATGGCCGACGGCATCACCGCCACCGCCACCGAGCAAGCTGTCCGCAAGGAGAAGAAGAAGGAGAAGAAGTCTAAGAAATCCAAGGATGTCGAAGCCGACGAGGAGGTCTCGGAGAAGAAGTCGAAGAAGGACAAGAAGCGGAAACACGGCGACGAGGAGGTCGGCGAGAAGAAGAAGAAGAAGAGCAAGGCGTGATTGTATCTGCTATAAGATGAGACGTGTATCCATACTCTTCTTGCATTTACATGTCGGCGTTTTGTGAAAGGGACTGGTGTTCTTGGCGTTTGTAGTGGTTTCGTCGTGGTGTGGCTTTGGATGAGTCTTTGGGCAGTACCTACGACGGACGAACATGGTTTCGCATATATCCCTCGAGCTGTTATAAAATTCATGTCTTCAAAAGTTGATCCTCCTGGTGTGCCAAGTATGGTTTGTGCTGATTCGAACCGTGATCGCCGGCGGATTGCTGTACTCGAGGCTAGATAGAATACGCAAATAAGACTACTGTTTTATTCAATTGCCGATTGATTCAATGCCAAGGAAGAGCGACGGACGATGAAGGGGCCTTGGCAAGGACACGGTCTACCGACAAGTCTGCTGTCTTGTCCGTACATTGCACCACTAGTCGACGACGTGACTATGCTTCAACAAGCAGCCGCTATTGCGAAACATGGTAGTGTATGTGTTGGCAACCGAGGTACCTAGGTAGGCATTCAGCGCACTTCTGCTAGCCCTAACGGTGTTCTCGTGTGTGTTCCTGGATCGCCAGAACCCCTACATTTCTGGCGAATCAGACCCCTGGGCGAGATCGGGCACAGGCCATGCAGCCACAAGCCACATGCAGCCCACTCCAAACCGCCACAGGACACCACGTTGGGACCACCATCCATGAAACACGGCGACTTGTGAGGAGACGTAGGTTTTATATTGGCACTGGCTCTACAGCACCTGCATTGCACTCAGACACTGCGACCACGTTCAAAGCCGTGGAGCCTCCATCATGATGACAGAGCCACGCAATCAACGTCAGGCGGCTAATGCGCCTCATCTTGCGTCGGAAGAGGTATGATCGTGCTGGGGTGGCTCTCCAGATGAGCAAGATGGCCCTTCTGCTCCCTTGCCGTGTGACCATGCAGGGCCCGGTGATGGCTGGCAGCAGCTTCAGCTTGATGCGATGGAGAAGAGTCGACGGCCCTACAGCTTGGGCTTGGGAATACAGCAATGGGGCATGGACGAAGTCGACGGGCTCGCGAAGATCTGATACTTCCAACTTAACATAGCACACCCCCCCGGCTTCCCGCCAGGATCTCATTCACAGATTTGGCGGTTGACTTGCCCGTGAAGCCCCGGACGTTGTCTGCCCTCTGGCGTGAACTGATTTTCTGTTCTAGGGCTCGTCGTAACCAAGCTTTGGCCCGCCTGTCCCAAATGGCTCTTGCATGCCTACTTGAGGCCCTCAAGCCCCCCGAAATCAACGGAACACGTCTCTTGCTCCTTCTTTCTCTCCTGCTCCCTTCTTTCCTGTACAATTTCGCCCACCACAGTAGCTATTCCATCGATCCTGCGCGTGCGGCGGTCGCGGCCATCAAACTTTTGTCAGAAGGCCAACTTTGGTGTTCCTTTGTGTGCATCAGACGCCGTTTTACCAGCACCCCGGCCCGACACCTTGCTGCACGCCAACTTTGGTGTTCTCAGCTGCCGTCGCAGCGGCCTGCTATCGACAACGTTTTGGTGTTGAGTCTGCCGACACGCGCAGCCCGCCAGCCCCGTGTACAGTCTACCTCGCCCACCGCCCCTCCTGAGACTGTCCGCCGTCTCTGCGCATCATCGACGAAACCTCCATCTCCACTTGCAGTATTACAGGGCTCCAGACGCTGGATCGAACTTAGGGGCTGCGACTGTTTCCGTGCTCTGCAACCATGGACGTGGATGACGCCTCTTCGCCAGGCAGCCTAAGCTCGCCCCCGCATTCGCCCGAACAGGGCAGCACGCCAAACTCCCACATGCGCGCAGCTGCAAGTGGTGTTGGTGTTGGAGCCGCAAGCGCTAGCACCCCCACCCCTGCCACTGGATCGCCGGCGCCACGAGGCTTGACAGCTTCTGGTCAACCTCGCAAGAAGCCCGGCCCGAAGCCAAAGCCCAGAGACTCAAGTGTGCCAGAGTCGGTAGAGAAGAAGGTTAGGAAACCTCGGAAGCCCGTCGAGCCCAAAGACCCCAATGCAGTGCCTGTGCAGCGCAAGAGGCGGACCAAGGCCTCTCTGGAGGCACAAGCAGTACCAGCACCACAGGTTGAAGACGTCAAGCCCCCTGTGCAGCAGTCGCCTACACCGCAACCGCAAGCAAGGCCCAGTGAGCCCGTTCCCGTCTTGAAGTCTGAACCGCCACCGCCTGTTGTCACGCAGCCGCCACGCGTACTGAGCAACCCGGAGCCTACAATCCACAGCAACCCCAACTTGTCTCATATCAGTGTTGCACCCTCAACACCACGGCCCTCGAGCTCGGGTCAACGATATGACCCTATCCGAGGTGATGTCCTCGACGCAAAGCCCCAAGCACCCGCAAGTGCACCTCCACCCGTTTCCCCCCCACTGAACCGTGCGAGCGCGTCTCCATCGATTACGAGTCTGATTGACCCCCCGTCAGCAAGCAATTCGTTCTACACACACCCGGTGAAGCTCCAGCAACAGTCCTCAGTCACCTCTGCACCTGCCTCACCTGCTAGTTTTTCAACACGACCTGGATCGATCCTTCCAACTCAGGACATCCCACCTCAACCTCAACAACAACCACAAACCTCGCACATTCAGCCCCAATTGCCGCCTCAGCCCCAGTCTCAACCTCCACAACAGTACCCCAGCATTCTGGGACCCACGCCGATGGACATTGACGCTGAACCAAGCAAGCCAACATCGGTGCCGATGACCAAGTCGAACTCTACTCACTCCGGCACACCCAGTCACTCCAACGCGCCAACGCCGCCTGCTAAACCTGCGCGCCACAAGGAGGCCCCGCCACCGCTACCTACCGGCAGTGGACTTTTGTCTGGGACAGCATTCGGCTCAATCGGAAATGGGGACAGTACAGCCGAGACCCAGGGCGCCAACATTTACCTCACATTCGCATTGAAGGGCCGAGAAAATGTCACCATCAACTTTGCTCAAGAGGTCGAGAAAAAGTATGGATTCGCTGCTCTGCATCCCCGCATTGCGGCTCGCCGCGAGCGTCAGCGCCAAATCACGGCCGCCGGCGCTGCTTTGGAGAGGGCTGCTGGCGGTGGCTCCAACGACGACATGTCATTAGACTTGTCGGAAAATGAGAGCAACGTTGAGATGGGTGGCATGGACGATGAGACGTCAGCCCGCGAGAACGGAGCCAAGAAGCGGCGGAAGAGGAAGCAAGAGGACTATGATAAGGAGGATGACTTCATCGACGACACCGAGCTTGCCTGGGAGCAACAAGCGCTCATGGCGAAGGACGGCTTCTTTGTGTACAGCGGCCCTCTGGTCACCGAAGAGAAGCCTACTGTTGAAAGGTATGTAGTGTCTGCACCTTGAGTAAGCACGTGCTAATGATGAACAGAGCCGATGGTACCGTTAGACGTGGACGAGGCCGAGGCCGAGGTGGAGCAGTCCGTGGAGAAACCACAGGACGAGGTCGTGGACGTGGCGGTGGCCCTGGATCTCGTGGTGGTACCACTGTTCGCAAGCCTCGGGTGACGAAGGCTGATCGGGCTATGATGGAACAAGAGAAGCAGCAACGCGAAAGCATGGCCGCTAACATTGCTTCCAAACAGCCTCTTGCAGCGATTGCTGGCCCTCAGAATGCTTCGTAAGCCGGGGCGTCACTCGTGCCTCGCAGGTGCCACCATGTTTTCACTAACGATGGGTAGACTCGGAGGCTCGCAAGGAGCATAACCCTTACTTGCATTCATGCGTGTTCATTTCTCTCTGTACAATACCCTTTGTGCATGCTGCCTAGGCCTACGGGCAGGCATGGGCCATTCATAGTGTCACGGGAGGGCTGCTCTCTCTGCATAGGCGTTACCAGCATTTCTGGAATAGCCTGTAGCCGTACGTAGAGCTATAGGACCTCTCTTTCATCATTTACTTGCTCTCCTGTTTGTGTACACACTGCGTCACAATGTTTCCTTGCTACAGCGAGGTCCGCGACTACCGTTTGCGCATGGCGGTGAGCGCGCCTTCACCTGCTCGATGAGCTGGGGCGCTCTTTCCCTCTATAGCTTGCCGGACGGAGACCTGCATGACAGTTTTCTGGAGCACTGACGCCACTCTTTCTCTTTGTATTCTCAGTCAACAGCTCTAACTGCAACACCTTTGTCGACTCAGCACCAGCACTCAACAAGTGCGCCTTGTGACATCGGTCAATCCAGATCGGCGCATACCATATTCGTACCTCTAGCACAATCTCGCGAGGCCCGCATCTGCAATCCAACATGGCCAATGTCAGGGATATTCCAGGTGTTGCCTTGGATCTGAGTGAGTGGTCACAGAAGTTCTACAATGGCACTTTCAAGTGGGACGCGGAAGGCTTCACAGACGACAAGGGAGGCAAGTGCAACCCAGCATATTTCGTCATTTCCTCATACTAACCTGTCAGTATATCGCAACTTCGATTGCTATGATCCTCTCGCACGCGCCCCAACTCCCTTGCCGCCTATCCTTCTTGACGACGAGGAGGGGGAATACGCAACTGAAGACCGACCTACGACACAAGAGACGCCTGCGATCGTCGATGAAGTAGTATTGTCCCATTCGGATGAGCTGGCTGTTCGACAACACGATGTGCTGCGACTTCCTTTTGGGAATTGGTCAAAAGTCAAAATTGGGTCGAACGCCTCCGACCCTTTCTTCTCTACCTCTGATAGAGGAACAAAGGTGGTGACGGACAAGATACGCAATGATTCGATCTTCTCCAGCGAATCCGATCACGAGGTAGTGACAAAGGATACCAAGAGCGATGATGGCGTAGCTCCAGAGTAAGTTGATGTGAACGTTATCAGCCAAGTTATGTGTATCGGTAGGTTCTAGTGATCCTCATAGACTATTACGAGCAAGGTCAAAGGAGCCAAGAACATTTTAGGAACTCAATAGTCGTATTTGAAAGTTTACAATCAAGCGCTGACCCAAGTTATAGACAAGAAATGGGCGCATCAAGTCCATTGGCCAATCACGGTTCGCTTAGCCTTCCTCAAGCTACCGCAGCGGCAGGTACGACGGATAAGGTCATGACTACGCCAACTCAGACTCCGGGCAGGGTGGACATTTTCGGCAAAGGGGACCGCAAGAACACAGTCAAGCATAAGGTATCCAATGTATTGACAACACCCAACACCACCAAAGTCATGCCTAAAGGTAGTGAGCTTACGTTTCGATTGTGCCCTGTTCTGAATGCTGACACATGTATAGGAAGTCTGACCGCTCCTAATACCTTGTCGAAACTACTCTTTGACTCATCTCCTGGCTCGGAGATTTCTAGCTGCCCGTCGAACATATCTGACGCAGGTGTTGAAGAGCGCGTAAGTAAAAGACTACATGAAATCACTTGCGTGTCTGCTAAAATCAAGTGCAGATGAAGGCGGGCACAGCAACACCCAATGGAAAGAGCAGGGAACCTAAAGACAATAGTGAACAGGTCAAAAAGGCAAGAGTGGATAGAAAATTGGACGCCAATATGACACCCCGGAAAAAGGGGGTTGCGCAAAAGGTGATCCGTAAGAAGGTGGTCAAAAGCCCAGTAATCAAGTCGACAAAGAAGTCGACGGCGAGAAATGCGACAGATGAATCACGAGGACTTCTAGCAATACACGAGGGTGCGTACGCCTTGGACGAATTTGACAGGCGACGGTCGACACGATCAACACGAGGGAAGAGAGGATGATGACGGTCTCACGACTTGGAAGGCCATGCGGAAGAAAGTTTGGATTGGCCGAGACGAAGACAGGGTGGCCATGTGCAGTGTGGGCAACATGCTGGATGATGGACATGATACCCAAGAGACGGCACACTGATGTACCGTGTGGGGTCTCACAGTCTTTGACACTACGAACCCATGAATATACATGATTGCTTCATCGACATCATACACCATTCTTGATCCTCCGTCCCGCAAATCCCTTCCCCGGAACGTCCAAAATCTTTAAATAGTACAGCACAGTATAATACACTCGATCCTTCGCCTCCTCACGACCAGCGAACCTTCATCTTCCACTCCTCCACCTTGGCCTGCCACCAAGTCCGCTTGGGCGCCCTTTCAATCTCCTCCATCAATCTCGTATAATGCTCGGGCGCAGACTTGGGCTTCAGTGCCTCGGGCGACAGCGCATATTTCTTGGCGTACCGGTTTTCAAGCAGGGAGAAGAGAGCATTTATGTGCGGGATTTCGAGGTGGGGTGCGTTTGAGTTTGAGTTTTGTGGTGGTGTTGATGATGTTGATGTGGAGGTGATTGTGGAATTCGACGGGGTTTTTGAGGAGGGCTTGGAAGCAGATGGTGTTGAGGAGGGAGACGGTTCTGAGGGTTTTACGCCAAAGGGCTGGCCGCGGTGTTCGATTGCGCGGGTGAAGGGGAGGTTTGGGCGGAGGGCGTCTTTGGGCCAGAGGGCGAGGAGGCGGGTGTAGTGTTTTGCTATCTTTTGTTTTTGGAGGGTTAGCTGGTGAGGATGGGAAGGTGTGGTTCTTTGTGTAGTAGGGGCTTACTGGGTTGGCCATTGTGGATGTGTGTGTGGATATGTGCGTTGACTGCTGCTCTCATTGCGCGCGGCCATGCAAATGCCCATCAAAAGTCGATGATGCGCGGCCGGCTAGCGTGGACAAGGGTCTGGGTCTGCCGAAACTGGTGCGTTAATGGTGCGGCTGCCTGCTGCGCCACCGCCCCCATTACCAAGTGCCCCCCGTCTGGTTCCTCTCCCCCCCCAAAGGCGGCCTGGACTCTTCTGCCGTCGTGCTGTCGTCTGTCTCCTCGAGGGCCCGTCTGCGCCTGCCTGCTGACAACACCGTCTCCTTCACCATCTCTGCCGCCCTTTTCTGCGCTACGCTCGCTCGCTGCCTTTGGCCCTGGCCTCCCCTACCACGACGACGTCTTACTGTTAACTATCCCCACGCCATTACAGCATTTACATCGCAACGAAGCAGGCACTCCGCGCGGTTCCACCATGCCCAGCCAAGGCTACGAGAGGGTACGTCCACGCAGCACACTCCGTCCCCATCCGCCATGTCTGCGCACGCGCGCAACCCCCTAATCACCCGGCGCTATGCAACACGCAAGCAGCACGCAAGCACCACATACTAACAGCGACCCAGGTAGCCGCCCAGGACGAGGACGACTCACCCGTAACCTCGCCATCCAACGCGACGCCCCAGCAATGGCCGCCCGCCTCGCCACCCCCATCCTTCCGCTCCCGCGCATCCTCTCCAAACGGCACATCACGACTTGCACTGTCCGACGACCCTCTCACCCGCGAAGAAGACCGCACGCTCGCCGACACATTTGATTCGGACTCGGACGATGATGAGGATGGCGATGGGCGGGATGATCGACAAAGGTTGATGCGGGGGAATCCGTCGTCGAGCGAGGAGCACGATGCGCCGCCAGGGATTCAACGACGGGTAACGGAGTTGCCGGCTTTTACGACGACGGCTGCGACGCAGGCTGCGCAGGGTGGCAGGGTGTATGGCGGTGGGAATGGTGGTGTGTGGGCGAATTTGAGCGCGAAGCCGACGAGGGGGGAGGATGCGGAGGAGAAACCTCCTGTATGTTTCATCAATACTACTACTCACCTCATGAGCTACAACAATACAGTTACGCTGACAACATCATACAGACATACGAACAAGCCGCCGCCGACGCAACACCCCCCTACTGGGAAACCACCATCCTCGCCCCCGGCACGTTTGGCGACGAAGTCTTTGTCGAAGGCCTCCCCGTCGGCTCCCTCTTTTCCTTCATCTGGAACGCCATGATCTCCATGTCCTTCCAACTCGTCGGCTTCCTCCTCACCTACCTCCTGCACACGACACACGCCGCCAAAAACGGTTCCCGCGCCGGCCTCGGCATAACTCTCGTCCAATTCGGCTTCGGCTTCCGCTCCGCCGTCCTCTCACCCGGCAATTCTGGCAGCGGCGGCAGCGGAGCCAACAACGATAATCCTGGTCAAGGCTTCGAAGGCGGCGTCCCCAGTGATCCTAATAGCCATGACTTTGACCCGGAGAGCGTAGCGGGTGCTGTGAGTAACTCGGCAGGGGGCGATGTCGGGGCCAGTGGAGCGGTTACGGGCAGTGATTGGATTGCGTACGGACTTATGATTGTGGGCTGGTTTATTCTCATCAAGAGTGTGAGTGATTTTGTAAGGGCGAGACGGCATGAGCAGCTCGTGTTGCAGAGTCCAGATCGGGGGTTGGGGGTTGCGGTTGTGGCTGAGGGAGAGAGCCCGGAGAGGAGTGTGTAGTTTTTGCCTTTTTTTTTATATGAATTAGCCCTAGACTGGCATTTTTTCTTTCTTCCTTGTGGCTTTCTTGTCTTCTTCTTTGCGGATTTTGGGTTATTGGATAGCGTATTTCTTTTGGGAAGGAGTGCATTGTGCACGGCGTTTTGTTTTTGAAACCAGGGCCCTGTATGGGTCTCGTGTGAGTGGTTCTCTGGGTATAGCGTTTAGCTTTGGCTTTTCTCTGGTGTGAGAAAAGAAGATGGGGAAATGGAGACATGGGGGAGGAATAAATAAATGTCACTGGGAATTACTCTTTTATAGATATAAGCTCACCTCAATTCAACAACATCGACATACCCACGTATCAAAGCAAAATGACATTATATGTTTTAGTTTTCACTGGATTCGAGTGTTTGCCCATACTACATAACCATCCGCCTTCTCACAACACTGGAAATCATAGTACAATATTAGAAACCATTCCTCTCTACATTCATTGCGTATCGCGGTTTTCCAATCCACGTCGTATTTTGTTACGTGCTGTTGCTTTGCGAATAGTTTTTTTTAGGGCAACAAGCACGTATTCTAAATCTCCACACAGGAGAACCCATGCCTACTTTCTTTCAAACAACAGCAAAATGGACTTATCAGCATGGGTTTATATGTGCTAGCTGATACCGTTTTATTTTCCATTCGTCAACACTTGAGTGTGAGTTGAGAACAGTAGAATCAGCAGTGTTGTTGCTATGTTTAGATCTAGGAGGAATGTTTGATGGGTTGATGTGGGTTTTGGTCTTGTGTATATGCAAGGATCGTAGTTTTAGTTTGTTGTAAGAGAAGACACTTTTGCCACTTCCATTGATTGACTGGGGAATAATAATAATATGACTTTAAACAAACTGGGCATATTGAATCATCCGATTCAGAAGGTCTAGGTAGACCCAGTATCACCGAGATCTTGGCTCTATTAGTTGATGCTCCCATTAATTCAATCATTCTGTGTCGTGTCTTGCGAAGACGAGATCTGGGTACGCTTGTGGAGCAGAGTGCAGAGATGAATTGTGCGTGGGCTAAGAATGCATGAAGATCTGCAATGTGCTGTTGGTGTGCATGTCAAAGTTTGAAATTAGGGTAGATTCAATAGTCTAAGTTGTAGCTGACGAATACCACACTCCCTGTGAATAGCGACCAGTCCAGATACCCAGCTGCGTCCCCGGCGCCAAGCAGGCGTAGTTTCGCTATTCAAGACGTGTTTGGTAGTCATTAATAGACAGTCTGTCATTTATCTGCGGATAAGCATTGCCCATAACAACGAGGATAATAGGCCTTGGTGTTCAACCCGTCCCACTGGCCTGTGACAACTATAGGGCCCAAGTTCTTCCTATTGCATCAGTCTGCGACGGTACTGTTGATGATGATAATCTTGACAACGTGGACTCATCTAATGCGGCGCGCATATCGCCGCGCATTTAACGAGTGCGATCTGGGCAGAAGGAATCGCCCAAGGCAAGGAGGCATTGCATGTAGCCAAAGAAGCCAATTGCCAGTCTCGATCCTGAAATCTGGGGAAGCCCACATCAACATCAGCACGTCGATCGCTACGACCTATTTCGAAGCGTTATACTGAATTGAGTCCACGATGTTGATGGAAGGAGTATAGCGAGTGTGGGGTAGAGATTAAGCTCGCAGCTAGTGGTGCTTAGCGTAGGGATTATCCGCATCTCACCCCTGACCCTTTCTCGTGGCATCCTCTTTCGTAGTCCACTCCATACTCTCGGAACGTCAGCGTCTGTTTGAGTCGTGATATATAGCCAGTGGCACAAACTCTGAATAGCAGCAAAGAGCTTGGCTTTGGCAGGGCGTTGCTTAACACAGACAGATGTGAGGCGGACACTGCTTTGGAGACCCGCAGGTCGCAGGTAATCTTCGTCATTGTGGAATCGTCTTTCAGGACTTCTCTGACTTCCTGTCCATCTGCCAGCCTTCGTATATGTATTCACTGGCGACTTCGCCGACCATTTCAAGGCATCGCCCTAAGCTTATCCGTCCAGTTCAATCTGTGTTAGCATAGCCTCTGGGGTCATGCATGACTGTACAACTGCAACGCACACACGCCTGTCACTATAGTACGCTCATAGCAGCAAAAACGAACCCATGGTCCCTGGCTACAGTGCCCTGCAAAAACAAAAACATACAACAGCGGGGATTCGCTAGTGGTCACCCACCTAACTACTAATCCGCCGGTACACTGCTTATATATGGCTGAGCGGACGGGAAGCCTAGTTTTCTCTTGTCTGGCTACTACACAATCCGCTAAATTCACCGTGTTCGGTTTCTTGATCCCAGGAAGCTATCTCCCGGAATCCTGCCACTGATGCAGATGATAGGGGCCGAAACCCATTACGGACGCACTAAGGGCCAGGTCGTCAACGTAGCAAGGCAGCGGCTACAATGCCAATGCTTAAGGGGGGACAAGGCATCCAAGCCAACGATGCCAGGCCTCGATCGCATCGCCATCAGGGACCTCTTGGTCTATTGGTCTATGCTATATGACAATGCTCTCCCATTACACACTGTGGAATAGCAGCACCGCTGATATGTACTACAACTTGAAGGTAGCTGTTCGTGTCACACATGGATGGCGCAGCAAGTTTATTTTGAAGTTACACTAGAAATTAGTCTACACACCCAGTTCCTCTTATCGATGTTAGTACTGCTATTCTTTCTCCGCTTCTCTTCTTCCTTTGAATATGTATTTCAACGTAGCTTCATGATGCTGCCCCTTTTGCTACATTCCCATTGAAGGGAGTAGAGTTCTGTTAGGTACCGTATGTGTGACAGAACCTAAACTTCGTATCAGCTTACTCTCTACAGCCACTGCAGCTGACCTCTAAGTGCTTAATCCTCAGCCTGCAAAGCAAATGATCAAAAGCCTCACAGCTCTAACCGTTAGGTAACACGCTTCCCTCACTGACACAAAAGCCAGCTCGCGGTTTGAGCAACAAGTCTCAGAGGAAGAAGGTCAGAGCAGTGCACAGTGTTTATAACTACCTGCATTGAGTACCGTCTTATTCAAAAGCGATTTTTTTTTCCTGGGCAATTCAACCTGGATTGATGCCATTATTAAAGGATATGGATGGCTTCAAAGTACTAAGGCGGCTTGCCATCAAGCCAATAATGACTATGACTGATCGTGACTAGACTACTCTCTTTGGGGGGCGATTGGAAATATAAGTCTCAAGGAGTGCCTGCCGATGTGATTACAAACTCCACATTGTTCAATCTCCGGGTGTATATTGGCAGTACGCATGCCCAAGGGGTACTGAGCAGTACGGGAAAATCTAGCTTGATCGTCATTTGTGTAATTACAAGTGGATAGCTAACGACTCTTCGTCTCAGTCATTGCGTTTCCTAATTTCGTTCGAAGATGGCTTTTCAAGCTTAGGTCTCGACTGAGGGTGGGAAACAGGAGTTGTCTGACGTGGATTAGACTTGGTCTCTTGTTCCGTTCTGATGATTGGAGTCGGACGGATCCCAGATTCGGATTCCGGGGAAAAGGCTCCAAATCGACTTTCATAGCGCTTTTCAGCCAAGAACCGGAGATCCGCTCCTGACATCGAGCCGACCAATTGTGCTGAACGATCCTTAGATATTGCTTTCTTGACATCGAACAGATCAGCTAGAGTATTCGCTACTACTTGATCGCTGTTGCCATCAGCAATAACCTCCCCTACTCTGTAGATCTTTTGAGATGAAGCTTCGCTTGCCACCTTGCATAGCTCGAGGCACTGCCTGGAAGCATTAATGTCGTCTAGCAAGCGCGATCTCTCTTTATCGTCTTCAGGGTTGTTTGCAAGAATCGAAGACTCTAGGCGGTTCCGTAGTTGACCGATGATGTTTGCGAAGCTATCTCGATTCGTATCAAAAGCTTGCCGTGTGAGCAGCTGTGCCTCAAAGTCATCGTGATGCTGACCCTCGGTATCGGTAGGGTTATGCACCTCCAAGACCGTGGATTTCCGAGTCGATTCCAGGAACTCTTTCGCATTCTCACAAATTCGAAGACACTGCTTAGTAACTTCTCTCTCGTCGTCGAGGTTGATGCTTGAAGTGGAGGAGTTTGGACTTGAAAAGCCTTCCAGTCTTTCATCGACTCGTTGCAAGTGGATGTTAAGATCATGCACGGTATTCTGGATCATTTCGTTGTAGTCCTTCAGTGCTTCTCGAGAGACCTTAGCTGCACGTCTAAAGAAAAGTCAGCTGGTTCTCTGGATGCTATGGTTGACAAACATGGTTATAATGCCGAGACCAACTGCAATGGTCGCTTTATATCCAGATATCGTGTCGATGAATTCATTAATATCTCCTCGCATGAATTCGAGCTTTGCCCAATCTCGGATACCGGTCTTAGACTTTTCCTTGAAAGATAGCATCGATTGCTCGAATTCTTGGCAAACTTTGCTGCATCTGCCAACAGGCCCCTGGAGAAGCGCCGAGATAGATGCTTCTGCCTGGACCGCTTCTTTTAACGAGTCTAAGATGTTCGAGACATCTCGCAGCTCATCCTGAAGCCTCTGCAGAGTCCTGTCGCGACCTTTGTACCGTGAGACAGTATCATTAAGTGATTTTACTGACTGAGCAGCGGCAGTAGCAATAGCTAATATCGAGGCAGTAATGCTCAAAGGATCTGCCATTGAGACAAGTGTATCTAACGTGAGTAATGATGTAGGTAATAATGTGAGGTTAATTTCAGGATGAGGAAATAGAGGTAAGGAAGGTTAGAAGAAAACGAGGCAGGATCGCTGGCTACATAGTGTCAGCATAGTTAATAAGCATGGCAATCTACTTCAGCTGATAGGCTAGATTAGCGCTGTGGAGTTTGATGAGTACTACAAGATCCCTGGATTGCGATGTACATTAGCACCTGGGGATCTCGTGTATTCATAGGCGCCTTCAGAGGTGAAACTTAGGACATGCTGCAGGCGTTTGTTCTACTGCAGGACCTAAACTTAACGACACAAGTGTCAAGTCTGTTTTTGACCACTCTCATCCATGTTTGCCCCGCCATGCGTCATGTAGGCTAAGCAAAATCTGCGCTAAACCTTGTTAGTACAAGCGTCCTATATGCAGTTATGTATTTATTTTTATTACAGATTAATGTCCTTATAGAGTGTCCCCATTGATATACAGGCTATGAATACTAAGCAGGGTCTGAGGACAAGCCGCGCGCCTAACATGGTAGAGTTGAATGGTCCCTGTAGAAAGCGGTATTTTAGCGCGTGATGATAACCGCCGGCTATCCAGAAGATTAGCAGTGCTAAATGCACCGACGGCGTGGAGTGGGCGTATCGAAGGCCCAAAGATGTATGTCGATGGTTCCGTTCTAGTAGAGACGTGCAGTTTCAGCTAAGCAGCAAAATCACTGTAAGACGATTTGCAGAAGCAGCAACTAACATAGATTTAAGTAAGAGAAGAAGAGGTCTTTTCAATGCTAATACACGATCAAGCATAACTCCCGGGAACCTATCTTGGCATAGGGTCAGGGGACAAGCTACTAATGTAGGATCACGTGACTATTTCTACTATTTCTACTTGTACTAGGGAGACCCCAGTCACTAGGACTGCAGAGACTTGAGGGACTACTAGGACAACCTAATTATGTAGACAGATACAAGGAGCTCTTACAGCTTCTTGTATTTAACCTGGTATAACGAGTTAAGCAATACATTTGGTTACCTCCTTAGATACTACATTAATTGACTAATCGTGCTATCTGATCTCTTTATACTCTTTTTAGAAAGTCTACTCTTTACTGTCTTAGTATTAAGACCCCTGTTATATATTGTCCTCTTACATCCTTAAGAACTACTTCTTGCATTGTGACACCGGTCGTTTTAAATCACGACCACTCAGATCCTCAAAATGCTCCTGCAGATCATTGAAAATTGTGGTTCTGAGGCGGGTGCGGCTCATGTTAGAAGACAAAGTTAAGGGGTCGGAAAGTTGGGAATGAGAAGGACCCAAGCGCGAACAGAGATGTAGCCATTTGTATCCGTCAGTCAGTCCTTGAACCAACGATTGAGATCTTGCTGTGAGGCGTGGTCGGGCGCAGCGCAGGGGTAGCTGACAGATAATCGTTTCTGGTCGGAAAGCACACGAACCCGAAAACAGTACCTTGACAAACGGCGAGTCGTACAGGTATCCTAGTTTTCAGTGTCCTATGGTCGTATGTGGAAGGATTGGTCTTTTATGTGTAATATATTCCAGTATTTTATGTTTACGTAGCGGGTGCCCCTGTCCAATGACACCTCCCCCAACGAGCAAATGCCCGTTGACTCGCAAGAAGAGACTCGATGTGAGGGAGATATGATGTATTACGGCTATAATTCAACTACTGGGTAGCTGCTGGTGTGCGATGCCAACCGCACCCTTTCGTTTAGTCATACTCATAGCTGGACTTACCAGCCTCTAGTATGCAAAAATTTCCCTGATAAGACGTAGAAGCCAAGTTGTGGATCATGGGTCTTGGGGCTACTAATAACTCAGCACGAGAGACTATCGTCGCCTATTATATACCGGATTTTCACCGTCCCGTTCTACACATCTCAATGCCACCACACCTCCGTTCTCGTAACACCGTGGACAACTACTCGAAGAATACTACTCTATTCAGAGAAAGGGAAGACTTTGACCAACTGCCCCGCAATGATCGCCCATCCGACCTCATTAGATCGTACACTGAGTCGGCAATACGTGAGTAGCCGGCCGTCGTGAACTCTTATAGACTCTGGACGATATCTTCTCTCAGCTTGCCGCTTTCGATAACCGGTCGTTCAACAAATTCCCTGGTGCGAGTTACAGACCCGACGGGAATTAATTCCATGCCGGAGAACGGATGCGGTTGTGACTGCTTTTGAAAGGGGTTAGCAGATATTCGGTCCTCGCAGACGTTTGAGAAGATTTTCAAGATCCATCATGTGACTTGTGTATAGTTCGGTTGAAGTGTTAGTAAATGCAGATACAGCCGTTCGTTCCTCAAGTCGTTGGCTCTGACTTGTGCTGGCTTCCTAACAAGTACATAAACAGCTTACACTTTGAAGCTAAGGTCCACATCTAGTGAAAGTTCACGTAAACGTTAATGGGTGCTGGGAGGAACAAGTCTTCAGATTCTTGGGCGGGACAACACTGCAATCTTACAGTGATTTGCGAAACACGACCTGATTCGAGGGGCACAGTAACGAAGGACATGGAGTGGAGCCATGAGCTGTTCGTATCGATTCTCAAATCAAGACGATTGAAAATTCCTTTTGAAAACCACTCGTATTCATAATAAAAGTATGTCAACCATAGAAGGAAGCGATATGTGGGTCTCACACAGCCGTTGAGGTGGTGCTGTAATGTCCTGAGCTCCGCTACTGCCCAGGTGGTGCTGGAAGTGGAGTGGATAGCTATGCCTAAAATAGCGCTGGTGACGCCGAACGCTCGGCAACACGATCCAACACCAAACAACCACTTTGCGCCTTCCGCGTCCTCTGCCCAAAGCCTGCGTCGCTGGAGAGGATGATTGCAGTAGTAGACCCGCGACTTCGACATGGAATTTGAGGTGTCGTACAACCTCGAGAATGAACAGCAGTTCTGGGATGGTGATGCCACTCGTCACCCCGCCGGTTGCACCCACCGTGACTGACGCGCTACACAGAGCTCGACGATATTGTATCGACTCGCTGTCAGGCACACGAGGCCATCGACAACTCTCTGCGTTCCTTCCTCAATGTCACGACAAACTACAAATGTACGCCGTTGTGCAGATCGCCGCTGATCTCCACTGACCACGCGCAGCCGAATACCTGCACACCGACTACAGTATTGTGAAGTGCATCTTTCGCCTGCTCGAGGGCGAGCTCTTCGCTTCACACAGGGAATATGTGCGCCGGCAGATTATATACTGCATCTTGCAGGTACGTGATGGGACATGCGCGCGGGCCGTGAACCAGGAGAGCAGCGCTGATGCAATAGCAGGAAGAGGACAACCCAACACTGCATATCGTGGCGGCATTCCTGCTGTACGATGGCCGGAACAGCAAAGACGACGAGGTCTTCGAGATGATGCACTCGGAAGGCACCTTTGCGCGGCTCGTCGAACTGGTGCAGAAGGATAGCGTACAGGAGGACATTCGGCTGCACCAGATGCTCCTCGAACTATTGTACGAGTCTTCGCGCATACAGCGCTTGACCTACGAAGATTTTAGTACGTTGCGGCTGCTGCTCCGTCACGGTGACTCAAGGGCGTGCAATCAGGGCTAACACGACTGTGCAAAGCGGCTGTGACCGATAACTTTATTTTATTCCTCTTAGGCATCATCGAGGGTGCCTCTGGTGATTCCGAGGATCCTTACCATTACCCAGTGATACGCGTTCTGGTGCGTAATCTTCTACGACCAACTTGCTTCAAGCTAATTGCCAGTCAGCTCGTTCTGAATGAACAATACCTTGTCGCTTCTACCAACCGCTATACCGACGGACGCCCTGGCATAACAAACCGTGTCATAAAGGCCATATCCACTCATGGCATGACTTACAAAACCTTCGGTTGCAATTTGATTCTACTTCTGAATCGGGAGTCGGAGACGTCCCTTCAGCTCCTTATCCTTAAAGTTCTTTACCTCATCTTTGGGAGTCCTTCTACGGCCGAGTATTTCTACACAAACGACCTCCACGTCCTGGTAGATGTTATACTCCGTAATCTCATCGACCTACCCCATGACTCTCCCGCCGCAAATGCGTTGCGACACACGTACCTTCGCGTGCTCCATCCGATTCTCACGCATAGCCAGATCAGCAAACCACCGCATTACAAGCGAGAAGATCTCCTTCGACTACTCCACGTCCTCACATCGAGCGGTAACCACTTTGCGCCAGTTGATGAGACCACGGTACGACTTGTCCAACGTTGCACCAGTGTACAATGGCTACAACCGCCGGCAACCGCTGTAGATGACGGTTCCGCCAACAATCACAGTACCACACAGTCTCCAGTCGAGCAAGTGGCAAACGGCCAGAAAGAGTTTGCTCGGCGTGCGCTGGGCATGAGTGTACAAGGAGCGGGCGAGAGTGCAAACAGTGTACTCGAAATCGCCACGCATACCGAGAAACCTGGTGTACAGACTCCGAGTCTCGGCAAGCCCGCTGCACCTGCACCTCCCCCGCCACGGGGAAGACGTTTGCAGTCATCTGCGTAGCAGAGCTTAGAACGCTTGGGACTTACAGTTTGTACTACGAATCTTTTTATGAAACTGAATCATGGAGTTTGGTCTGTGCTCCCGGGGAGCATTATTTATCCAAATCATTAGCATTGCGGTATCTGCAGGCCTTCTGACGTTATACCCATATTTGCATGGTTGGCGTCTTGAGCATGCGTAAAGTTATATCCCCGTGGTCGTCTTCGGTTGATTAGTGCTCGTTTCTTAGGCGTTTTCAGAAACCAATGACAGCTATGCCCCTTCCTTACAATCATTTTGCATCAGAAGCTGTTACAAAATGTGCATCTTCACTGAGATCAGTTATGTAGCCCATTTACAGGCTCTTCTCACTGCCCCAGCGGAGGAGTTGCGGTCCGCGGAAACCACTATCCAACTATGCACGCACGCGGCCCAAAGTCGACGGACCATCAACTCCGCCTCGAAAACCACAAAACATCTCGCCAGCTCGCCAAGCAACGCATGAGTCTTGGATAAGAGTACAAAAGCACATACTCACACACCCACCATCACACTCCAACCACACAATACCCACCTACCTTCCCACTACCACAAAGTCACCTGCCTATATCACACCCTATTATACCCATGCGCCACATCCACCACTCCCAGGGTGCCGCAAACAACGTCAGAGCGGAGTCTTGGCTCCCGCCACTGTAGTTTAAATGAAGCTCAGCACAGCCGCCTTGGTGTAACCCCCAAGGCGAGTACATGCGAGTACTTCCAAGACTACAAGAGAAACACAAGACGGAGCTTATGCCGTGGGTGTACTGTTTTGGGGTTGGGCTTATGACAGGTGAGATGAGATGCATGAGAGATGGGAGATAGGATTGAGGGTATTGCGGGAGATTTGGTGGGTTGGTCAAGTTTTGATATTAGTATTTATGTGGCTTGCTTACTGTGATAATAATGTCTGGCTTGTTCATGTCAGAATCACCGACAGCGACGATGGCATCGCACCGCACGCAAAGAAAGTCAGACGTCATTACTTCAATTATGCCGAAATCCCAAATATTGACGTAGAGCATTCCTCAGCCACGCACGCACACACATATCCACTCACCCACTCACTCTGTATCAACCACCCCATGCGCCATGCGCCATGCCCACATCTCAATCTCCCAGCATTCCTCGTCCCACATGCCAAGATCCCGTCACATCTTCCCCATCTCATCCTGACTAAAGAAGAACAGTCTAGACTCTAGATTACTGAATCCAATATGCAATGCAGATGCAGAGTACAGTAAATAATGAATTATTCCAAGACTTTGGGTCACCACAGAGCCTCTCTTGGCGCTAGATTACCGGTTGGTATGCAAGATGGGGCGGCACGCGGACGGGTGTAGTATAAAGTGGGAAGGATGGTGGAGTGGTACAATGATGTATCGGCACCCCACAACGGTTGGCGCCGTTGCGACGCCACAGTGTAGCGTGCATTGTGGCCATAGAAATGAGATGAGATGGGGGTTGGATGGTGTGCTTGGGTATATACGTTTGTTCTAGTCTAATTTGGTTTTGTGGGAAGGGATCTAGAGGGTTGGAGTGGAATAACGTGCATGGGTAGGTAGTAAAGAAGCCCAACAATGGGTGGGGATATCGCGATTGCGCATACTCACTACCTACCATGTACAGCACGTGTGCATGTGAGATTTCACACTAGAAGATTGCCATATCCTGGTGGATAATTGTCTGTTGGTCGCACAAACACCGTTACCGTCCGGTATACCATTAATCACGACACAAAATAAAGGTAAATCGCCGCTGGTAAAAACTTGCATAATCACCCATCTTTCCAGGATCCCAAAGCATAAGCACAGCAACAGTGATCAAATATACCTAACCCAGTACATATAAATGATTACGACTGCGTCAAGTCCGGCAAACGGGCTGGCGGGCGGTTGGTGGCGTTGGGTCGCGCGCATTTGCGTGCATTAGGGTAAGATAGTGTCCCAGTGTGTGATACTCTAATGGCAACGGTTTTCAACCTTCCGGCTTTGGGGGGACTTTCGAGAATAAAGGATGGTGGGATTTTGGTGCGGCAGGCGCGATTGGTTTCGGCTTTTGTAGAGCAGTGAAGGAAGATGAAATACTAGGTGGTTGTTGTTTACATGAGGGTGCCTAGCCCGTGATTCCAAGGTCATTGTGGCGGGAAGAACTGTTGCGAGATGTATGTGGCTGCTCTAGCGATGCTTTGGCGCGCATTTACTTACTGGCGCACTATGGATATAGGAAAAACGCCACTCCCGCATGTTGTGTACGCGTCACGGGGGCTACGAGAGTGGAAGTTGTACTACTTCAGTGATTCTGATTGTCCAAAGGAAACTGTACTCTACGGAACGTCTACAATGTCATAATCTGAGTGCTGTTCAGGCACTCCGTGTGCCGATGCTCAACCACGTGGCCATAGCGGGTATCTCGAGTACGAGGTGGAGCTGAGGACACAGAAGAAGCTACCACCTTCAATAATGTCCTTCAATGGAAAAGAGGAGAAAAGAAAGAAACACCCAACCGAGAAGAAAATTAAAGAAAACCGAATTCGCTACCAAACACCAATCCTTTTAATCGCATGCTCATGAGTTCCGTGGAAGTGTGTCATGAAGTCGTGATATCGTTTGATGTGACCTCATTCCTTATACGACATCGCCCGGCGCGTTCATCTTCTCCGAAGACGCCTGTCTTGAGGGCATCGTGCTCGTAACTCTTGTAGGAGCTTGTGAAAACGCCTCAGGTGCATTGACCATAGTTGTCTGACTTTCTTTGCGTTCCTTCTGAGACGAATCTTTGTTTCTGTTCAGGAGACTAGCGAGCTGTACTTTAGTCGTGGAGCCGTTCACCAAGGGAAGGTACCATCGAGCTACAATCATACAGCAGAAGCAGATCACCAGACAAGCACCAGACCACATCTGTACTGTGATGTAGGTTTCGTACTTTGTGATAAGATGGCCAGCGATAAGAGGTCCTGTGAGGGCTGGGACACCTGCGAAGAAGTACATCATGCCCGTCCAGTGACCCAGCTTCTTCTTTGCCAGAGGCTTGTCCTCTGTTGATGTGTATGTACAGTTCAGGATGTTTCCGACCGAGGCTGGGGGGCACCCAATGATCATGCCGGAGAAGAGTCCGAAGACGACGCAAAATGCAATGGAATCGGTCTCGGAACCGGCAAGCGACCAAAGGATCAATACCAAGAGAGACCCAATGATCGTAGAACCAATGTGCATATTGAGTGCGCCGACGACGTCAGCAAAATGTGCTAGAAGCATGCGGCCGACTGTGGAGGCTCCATTCATGATTGTAAGAAGCCAAAAGGTCTCCAGAGGTCTGTCACTAGTATCCCCCTGCTTAGCCTCAGTGGCGTTCGCGGTCGCCATTCGAATGCCATAACCTTTTACTGAAGCCCACTGTATTCTGTTAGCACGATACTGAGAAACGACCGTGAGGTTGTACATACCTCTTCCAAGTTGAAGAAGATAGGGTAGAATCCCAAGAACAGGAAGGCAATGGCTGCAGTGAACCAGCAGAAAGCCGTGTTGCGGAAGGCGTCCATGTCAAACCACGTGTCAACTGCGAGCCACTTCTTGGGTTCGTGGTGGTCATGGGCCGGATTTGGGGTGCAGAATATGAAGGAGTATAGGCATGTGACCGCCGTAAGGGTTGCGACATAGCGGACGGCGTTGTTGAATCCAACGAGAGTGATCAGGTAACGCAGCATCGTAGGATAAACGACACCAGCGATACTGGCACCGCAAGCCACGTAGCCAACAGCTAGGCCTCTTCGCTTTGGAAACCATGTGGAAGCGACTGTGTGGTCGTTAGCAGTGATTCTTCTCTTCTGCAGGAGAGCGACTTACTTTGGGAGCTGGACACAAAGAAGGTACTCATGCCCAATCCAATGACGAGCCCTTGTGTCGCCCAGATGGGCAGGTAGCTTGTGATGGCTTCAACATCGTTGGGGTGCACTATTGAGAGTAAAAACAGACCGAGCGGCACCAAAACGGTGCCACACCCGATCACCTTGCGGAAATGGCCGGCATCCAATAAACGACCAACGGGATTCGACAGTAGTAGGACAATCCCTGACTGTGTAGATCCGATCAGGTTGAGTTTGAGTTGGTCCACATTGCGAAGAGAGTGGCCGACGTAGTAGGACGACCATGTTCCGTAGGCGTTCACCAGCCCCCAGGAGTTGAACATGAGGAGGACGCAGCCTATCATGCAAGCATAGGCTCGCCATGATCGCGGCCAGTCTGGCTCATTGTCGTCGACAGGCGCCGATACAACTTCCATAGATGCGGTTTCGGAACTGGAGGTGGACAGCGGCATCGAGTCCAAGCTGTCCTTGCGGCTTCTTCTGTCGAACGATTGTGGAGTCATGGTGGTGGCCATATCTGGAGCGAGCGGTGTTAAGGGGGTTTGCCGCCGATTTGCCCTGGGCAGTAGCAATCCAGGTGTTTGGGTCAATGTTTGCGTGATTGGTGACAAGATGGCCAACCTCAAGGGCACGTGTTGGAGGGGCTTGCGCTTAACGATCGCACTGATAACGATGAAAGCCGTGTGACGCGCAAACAACGTCGGTGGGGAGTCGAGGTATAAGTACAATCGGGTGTTTGTGCACCCAATGCGTGGGTCTGGGGTATGTAGAGGCCTTGGGCCTCTACACTATGTAGTGCCATTAACAGGTCCACCGCGGCTCCACTCGTTGACAGCACGCGCGTAGGCCCCGCGCAGAGTGCAACTCTCATTGCCCACGGTGACGTGGTAGTCAAACCGCCGTGCAATGTGAGTCGAATGCCGCAGGCACAAGCAACGCAAGGGTACAGGACCAAGAACAGCCAAGGCAATACGGCGTTTTCGATTCCGCTCGTGGCAGGGAACAGTTATTGTTGTTTCTTCGTGCTGGAGCCCGAAGCTTAGGTCATATCTGCAGAGGCCCGATAAGCAAAGATCTGAGTCGCAGATGCATGGCGTCCGGTGCAGCTTAGCACAAAAGGTTCCCCATGGTGCTCAACTAAGACGGCTGAAAACGACCAAGCTCACAGGCTCAAAGGGAGCTATTCTTTTTCCACAGTGACCTCATTCGTCACGATCTTCGGTCCACTATCCCTCTCCTCTTATCGCATGTAACCATGGAGATGCTGGGCCAGACTACAGTACCATGGTACGTACGCTCTGCAGCCTTCAGCCACGTCCATGTGCCACTTGGCTGGAAGCTGATAGGCTTGTACAGTTTTGGTGAGTCGCACGAACTCAAAATGCTTTGGACACAGTGATTAGTGTTCGACGATGAAAGGGGCTTGCGGCGCTGTCATAGTCTGTTCCGGGAGGCGGAGCGGGCCCAAGCTTGGCAGTGTCAGCGGGATAGCAAGTTTGGTTGACTATTGGGCCGGTAGGTTCCACAGGCCAAGGAACGGCTCCACTCACCCTACAAGGGTGGGGAATGTACATTACTTTCCAGTGTTACTGCTGAGCATCTGGGCGGTTTGTAGAAATGAAAGATGCTCACCAGGAGTAATCTGGCTATGTACCAGCCAAGCCGATCAGGAGGACAACTACCTATGGTATGCTGGCCGCCCAGAGGCGGACACCAGCTGCGTGACACCTCTGGATATCGGCATCTGGTACCCTCGATGCTCAACAACATTCATGGTGCCAAGGCTGGCATCAGCGGGCCGCCGGGATCTTGTTGCTTCGTTATCTTGACACAGCCTCATCTGGGATCACCAACTGGGCTCCCTTGTCACATGTGCCATGCCCACGCCATGGCTTGGCTCGCGTTTCTTCTGTTGCGACGGAGATAGGGGCGCTCTCGATCGTCATTGCGTTGAAACATGGCAAACGTAGAGCCGCAGCATCCTACGAGCGGGTGAACGCGCGGTTGTGGCTGTTGTGCAGTAGTGGTCCGCTGGTGGGCCGTGGCCCATGTCCTACGCCATGACAGCATCTAGGCTCGCGACCTGTTTCTGGGGTAGAATCGGGTCCAGTTTAATCTGATCGTTTGCAGGACGACGCGCGGATGACAGCGCTCGAAGGTAGCGGTACATGGCGTGGAATGTGTTGCAAACAGAGTCGTGAACAATGATCTGCGCCGCTACGATTCGAAGGTTCGCTGCGCCAAGCCGCAGATCGGACCCAAGTGCCGGAGTTGACGCGTCCGAGAGAGGGAACTCTGGCCTCTGCATCATCTGGAGTCGGTGCGATTCATCCTGTTCGAGGGAAGGGCTTGTCAACATCAAGCGCTTCTGGCAACATGACCAAGCCCGAGATCTCCCTAGGCTGCTGCAGATCTGCCTCATCGCTGCGCAGAACTCATATGCGCAATCCGTCCGCGGACAGCTCTGGGTAATCAATGTCACCCGCCTGCATCACGGGCCAAAGATCATGTCAAGCCTGTCATCAATGCAGGAAGGGGACGTTGAACTTGCAGCCGTTGTGAGGCGGGCCAGAGTTTCCAAGGGGGCAAGTATCTGCTCTGCTCGATAGCTAGAAGCACTCAGATAGACTCTAGAACCTCCATCTGCGACGTCAGCAGCGGCCCACCACGATCCATGACCCATGGGGAAGCTGCCCTGAGTCAGGACATGCTCCACGTGTATGTGCATTCCGGGGCCAGGCTCTACGGAGTGCGTCATCTTCTGATGGCAATTCTTCGTGTCGAGTCCCTCCTCTTGGCTCAACGGAGCATTTGAAGCCCGCCACGGGCCGCGGTACTCGCTGTGATGCACTCTTGGACACCGCACATCACCCCTTGTTCCGTGCAAAGAAAAGTAAACGTGTGACCAGCGGGTGTCTCGGTATCCTAACTATACCGTCGACAAGATTGCACGATGAGACGCCTAGACATCGGTTGAATCTTGGCATATTGCGATCAATGATGAGATTTGGAAGCAGCAACACTCAATTTGTGATCGAGGATGATCGAGGACCGATGGCTGACTGTTACAAGAGCGTTCTGTATGGAACCAGTCGCCGGGATACCAAGACAGGTATTGACGTTGCAGATCGTGAATCTGGCGTACGCATCACAGACCCACAGGTTATAGAGACCAGAAAGTCGTTTGTTGAGGTCTTCTTCAGAAGGCCTATCCCTTCAACGCCGCAGTGCCAGAACACGTGAGTTCGAAGCGGGAAGTAGCATGTCGAATCGTTGAGGCACCGGCAGACCAAAGCCGAAACTCAAATCTGGTTTTTCAGTAAGCTTCTACACTGGTGAGCATGCATTCTTGGACATGTAAGAGTATACTAACCGCTCACTTCCGAGAGCTCACCATCGTTGCGGTGAGCGCTGACCATGCCAACTGCGTGGGCTGCAAGCGCTGGCGGCAACCTTGAAAGGTCACGGGCGCCAAGCCCGCAATACGAAATAGGAGTGGCGACCCAACCACCACTCTGACTCGGATCCGCAAGACAGTTGGGTTTGTCTTCAGGCTGCAACACTCTCAACAGCTTTTATACCAGGCAGAGCACAACCCAGAAATGAGTTCCAAGGTTGTACAAATAAGCAAATACGAGCGGGAGGGCGGAGACACGCCACTAACTTGGCCTCGCCTACCTCGGTCAAATCAAGTCGCCATTAGTAAAAGATCAGGCCATTTCTCTCGAACCTGCGTCCGCACCCTGGAGCCTGAGGCATCGAGAATCCTACATGCAGGGCGGAGCGGAGGGATGTTGAGTACAGCCTGTGTCTTGCGTGCATAACAACGTCCATGTTGATACTGAAATCCTCCTATAGGTAGGTGTTGCGCTCAACTCTCCACTTGGAGGCCTGCCAGATCTCCACATATCTGATCGCAAACCCAAAAGGCAACGCAGCAATACCAAGACGAACAGGATGATCTACACCAGGAAAAATCATGATGCCATCGCACCTCCAAGAGTCGCCCAGCCCTTCTGGAAAACACAGCGGAAACTCGGTTCAAACTCGATGTTTCGATCTCGCCGCATCCCTGGCTCACATCAATTCCAAGCCGGCGCGCCGGCACAATTGCGCTGCTGCTCAGCAGCGGAGCGGCCAGCGGGGAGGCGGTGTTCTCTTGTCTCCCCGCTACAGCGCGACTTGAGGTTTCAGCAACCAAGACGGCACGTATAACCGTATGCTGCGATGTCCACGAGCGGAATGACGACGACTGGATCTCAGATGCCCGTACACACTTGACAAGAGCGGAGAGAGGGGCGGAGTCAGCTGCTGGAGGTCCAATTTGGTCACCACAAATATACTTGCAAGTCAGATGAAGATTCGAATTTAAAAGCGACTCTCGAATTAGGGCTGACAGTAGTCTGACCTCTCCGACTTGTCGCCCTCCACTCCTGGGCACCACGCGAGACCTGATCACATGACTGGGAATGTCGCGAGATAGAAAGTTGTCCGTTATTAACACGGAGAATTCCTGGATCATCCACTGCTCGCTCGTCACAGGCCCTGCTTGTTCTGCGATTGTCTTCTCGTTCTAACTCGCATTGTAGGAATTCCTCATCCTTGCGTGGAACTGGCTCCTTGTTTTCTGATAGTGCTCCTGCTTTCGCAAATGCCATATAAACCGGTCTAATTGCAGCCTGCACAGTTCGTACTTCCACATTGACCTAATGAGCCACTCACAAAGACATCTTCGCCATGTGCGTGCGTCAAAGTTAAAAACGGCCGAGGGTACGCGTGTGGAAATGAAATGCTTCCAAAGAGGCCATGTGTGAACCCAAAGACTTATCAATCAACCTACGCCACTCTCTATTATAAGAAGCTGTAAACGTAGCCTTATAATATTTCAAGCAGTCTAGATACCAATCAATGGCTTCAGCAATGGTAAGATCTGTAAGCAGCGATCTGGGCCGGCACCGTGACATGAAGAACGTACTTAAGATTCAGAAGTACTATACTTGTCTAAATAGGTAGCAGACTTACAAATAACCTGCCCTAATTCACTCGCTTATAGACTATAGAAACAAGGCACCACATCCTGTAAATTGTTGTAGATTATTTGCTTCTCTGTAGATGAAATGTATCCTATTCTAATTCAAGCGTAGGTCCCTGGATACATTACACATAATTAAACATCTTAGGCGTCTTTCCTTCCTGCTTAACTACTCTCTATCTGAGAACTTCAGGCATGGGGATTAAATCTATAACCCAAAGACTAATGGCTTCTAAAGTGTATATATGTGACCGATACTTGACATGGAGACCTAGATCCTTAAATCGCACCAGACAAGGAAGCTTGTGTAGGTTAGAGAAGGAACATATGTGTTTGGGGATTAGGAAATGGCGCGTGAGACCGTGGGGGTTGAAACATGGTATGTGGAGTCGAACGTCCATGTATGACTGCGAGCGATCTGGGAGTTCTAAAAGTTATATTTGAGGGTGGGAGGGCATGGTGGTATCAGGCACATTAAAGCCACCTGGCAGTGCTCTGGTGTTAAGAAATTGAAAGCCGGAGTTCGTCCCCAGGAACTGTTGATATAAAAAGGTTTAGTATGGAGTATAGCTGGAGATGAGGTTGCCCGTTGTCAGGTATAGTCATGGACCTAGAACGAACCAGTACTAGCGTTGTTTCATTGTTTACGGGTACTGGCCCCAGTGCTTTACTTCTTCCACTTCCCTCTCCAAACCATCAAGTCTTCGTATATCCTGGCTGCAGTAACGCCTGTAAAGACATCCTCATTCTTCTTCGTCCAGTACCAGCGATTCTCTGCCAGCGCTTGGTCTCGCGCTTGAGCCGTAGCACCCTCATCCTGATAGCGGGCCCATTCCTACGTAAGCAAGCTGCACAATCCACCATTTACTGCCGTCCTATTTCAGCTTCTAATACAACTCTAAGCCCTCTTCATGCTGTACAGAAGCTTTGTAAGTGAAGTGCCACAACGCTGAGACCATAAAGGGTCGAAAGGCCAAGACAACCACCATTTGAACCATGAGCATATGTTACCTAACTGCTAGCATACCTGACCTATGATAGGTAGCGTTTTGCTCAACAGCTCAAACTCCCCGTTCAAAAGCTTGGGCCAGAGGACGCCCCTTCTCGTATACAACGGACTTTCTTTACCAAGTAATTTTCACCCCCCGCAACTTCGCTACTATCTACAGGTCGCCCCCACGAGAGCCGCAGAGTAATCAATCACATCTGCAGCTAAACTTCTCAAAGTCACGAAAGTGCTGGGCATCGAACTATGCGCAAAGGAACCAGCAACGAAGCGCCATTGACTAAGACCAAATCTCTCTCATCTCAAAGACAGTTCACTGTCATTGAGTTCTAGCACGCAAGCTGGTAAAACTCGCAAGCGCGTGTGAATAAACAGACCGGCAAATACCAGTCTTGATATGCCTAAATGCCGATGCTTGCTAGCAATGGAGGCCTCCTAGAGTCGGGTGATGTTTGGTATGACCCACTTCGGGGTTGGCACGCTCGTGGCTGAGGCAACTCTCCCCACTAATATAACGACGAAGCTTCTCCTTTGATCCATCAATTCCATTTCAGTGAGCGTTGCGCACGGCGTGTGGGACGGTGGGGCTTAAGAGTAGACACAGAAAAAGTTTACAGAGAACCTAACCTCATAAACTTACCAGAGATCAAATACAGGACCTTGAAAAAAGGCGAGTCGGACTGTTACATACGTGTCCTTGTTCTCTGTTGTCCGTAGTTTCACTGTGTTTAGTAACTCGGACCAGAAGTTGTGTTCCCGATTACTAAACTACCGGATTAGTTAACGTGCTTTGCACCTAACAAATTTCAACCAATGAGAGTCTCTAATCTGTGCCAATCAAAGCTACTAACTCCCGATGTGGTTGATCTGGGACAGGGATGCAAGCCGAGATCAGATCATCTCAGAACGAAAGTGAACGATCTAGATACTAAAGAGATTGGTAAGAACAGTGGAAAGTATTTAAACCGCTGATGGGAACTCCTTGGTTTCGCTTTGCACTGATCGGTGCCTGGAATATCTCACTTTACAACAGTTTTTGACCTATTCCCAACATGAATTCAGATCTTAAGTTGATCTTTGTGGTAGGGGGGACAGGTGCTCAGGGCCTTCCCATCGTAAAAAGTAAGTACCCACCTATATCGGCACATTTGTCCACCTGAACAGCTCTGTTGACACACCATCGTAGCTTTGTCAGCCAGCGGACGCTATGCTGTTCGAGTCTTTACACGCAACAAAAATTCTGAGCGTGCCAAGCAGATAGCTCAGCTGCCAAATGTCGAACTGCTAGAAGGTCAACAGACTAGCCAAGCGGACCTACACCGGGGCTTCAAGGGAGCTTGGGGGGCCTGGGTTAACACAGATGGCTTCACCATTGGAGAGAAGAACGAACTATTCTACGGTATCCGAGCATACGAGATCGCTCGGCACGAGGGCGTGCAGCATTACATTTACGCGGGCACTGATTATGCTCTGAAGGACACGAACTGGGACGAAGAGTATCACTGGGGTCACAACGACGCAAAGGGCCGAGTGAATGAATTCATTCAAGCGCAGGGCCAGAAAGGCGGTATGACTAGCTCGAGTGTCATTACCGGGCCTTATATGGAGATGCTATATGATGGCATGTACGTGCCTGAGAAGCGAGACGATGGAACCCTTGTATGGGCCAACCCAGCTGGTAAGATGCGCCATGATGCCAGTACAGTGTACCATACGTGTCGATCAAGCTAACTTTGCACCTTTGCAACTTTAGAGGATGGCAAGATCCCCTTGATCGCCGTTGAGGACGGCGGCCCCTATGCACTCTGGATGTTCGATAACGTGAAGGAGGCAGCAGGTCTCTTCTTGAAGGTCGCGACGGACGAAGTCAGCTTTGCAGACATTGCGAGGACTTTCACCGAAGTCACCGGCAAAAAGGCAGTCCACGTCAGAACATCCTTTGCAGACTACTTCGCCAAAATGGAGCCCTGGCCAAACGCGCCCGCGAACTTTTCAGCGGGGCCAAACGGTCATCGCGACGAGTCGACCATGACCTATGTCGAGAATTTCACGGCTTGGTGGAAATACTGGGGCCAGGGCAGAACTCAAAAGCGCGACTTTGCGCTCCTTGACAAGATTCACCCGAACAGGATCAAGTCGTTACGGGAATGGATGGAGAAGTACCACTATGACGGGACAAACAAGCCTATATTCAAAGGACTGGAGGACTTGAGGGAGCAGATGGCAGCATCGCAGGCAGCGGAAAATAAGTGATGGTCCTGTAAAATATATAGACCGTGGTGTAAGGCACCGTCCTCTTTGCCTTGATTAATAAGAATACGGTGAAGTCAATTTCCCGTCTGTAAGCGAAGTGCTCCTTCCACCCGCATGTGGCATAATGTAAAAAGGTATTCTTCTGACTGAAGCAGTACTCTGAGTATTAGGTCTCTAATACGAATCCTGGACCCTAACTAAATATTTCCTAATGGAAGGAAACAGGGCGAGGCCATAATAAAATGTATGCTGCGGGAACCACGAGTCCAGACATCTTTTCCCATTTACGGTCGGCAGACCCAGAAGAACCTCATAAGGTACTTTGACAAACGGCGAGTCGGATTGGTAATCTAGTTTTCAGCCTCCTATGGTCATATGTTTCAGTATTTCTGTAACATTTGCTAAAAATTACTTTGCGCATTCGAATCAGCCTACACTATCGACTCTCTCGTTGTTATTTACTACGTGAAAATCTTATCAGACTTCCATCTTTAAAATGATGCGCATGTGTAAACGATCAAGTGGAGGAGTTCTGTTCTTGGTCATTTTTGAGACATTATCAGTATCCACATGTGCACGAAGATCCCTTGTTGATAAGAGTCCCGCCATCAACCAATCCATTCATCCAATATCTTCTGCGTCCAAACGGTATGTTCGTGGCCTCGCCCAAGACTGAGAAATTGGCCCCGCAAGGCTCTCTCATGCGATGCTTTTGCTTCATTTCTCTGCCCGCACAGCGATAAGATCAGACCGACGTCATTGATTGACCAGAGCGTATCAGCATGAAGCTCTCCTAGGACTTTTGTGCGGCCTTCCACAACATTGAGAAACAACTGAAGAGCCTCTGAGACTTTTCCCTGGTCCCGTACACACCGTGCAATATCCGACTTTGTCCAAAGTGTATGGCAATGATTCTCTCCGATGGACTCAATTTGCGCTGTGAGAACTTGTTTGTGTAGCGTTAAAGCTTCTGCGATCCGCCCCTGATAGCGATAGGTTCTTCCGAGTGTCCCTTTGGTCCATACAATCTGTGGGTCATCCTCCTTGAACTGTAGCTTCAGGATGCTCAGTACTTGCGTGTGCATGTTCTCCGCATCCATGAGAAGTCCCAGGTGACGATAAATACGACCGAGCTCGTTCATCGTCCATACGACATCCAGGTGATCTGGCCCGAGTTCACATTGCTGGAGAGCTAGTGCTTCCAATTGTGTGTCGACTGACATACGGAAATCTTTTTGCTGGTCGTACATGATGCCGAGACTGTTCAGTATCCAGACATCGACCAAGGGTAGGCGTTCGAAGGGGTCCTTAGCTTTCTTTACTGCGCCATTAAGCCACTTCAAGGCGTCAGGTATACGCCCGGCCAACGTATATGTTCTCGCTAGATCTCTAACAATCATCATCTTCTCGAAGTGGGAAAAGGAAGGGGCCGAGCAGGGGACTTCTCCTGGCAGGCTCACAGTACGATCCGTGGATAACACAAACATTGTTTCGAACACATCTTCTAAAATGTCAAATGAAGCCTCTGGTTGGTTGATATACTTTGCAATCAACCACGCATGTATCGCTCTGAGTCGTTTGAGCAGTACTTGCAGTGGGTATGCTGACATCTGTAGCAGCACGTATCGAGCAATCCAGACGCGTCTGTAAGGTGCAATCAATATGAAACCCTTCAGTATGCTATAAAGCTCCTTTGAGGGCTGCGCCTGGAACAAATGATCGCACCAGTGGAGAGTGGCATATTCTAATAGAGGAGACCGGTCGTGCTGAACGTGGACTGTATCGACGACCTCAGGATCCATCAAATTGCTTAAGCATACATTGAGCATGTATGAGTGATCATCCGGGCATGTGCTAGTGTTTTGCAATCGTGATGCTTTACAGTCCCCTGGAGCCAGAAATTCGCATACTGACCAGTGCACCGGATGGAACTCGTCGGTAATGGTGTCGTACTCAAGCAATGGGCTACATAAGCGCAAGACAGAGTTTTTGAAAGGCAATCGATCCTGATGATGCGTTTTGTCGTCGATATCGAAACAGAGCGCATGCTGAAGCTCTTTCCAGCGTAATGGTCGCCTTGCGAAACACACCCAACGGAGAAGTAGTTTCCCCAGATCTCGCAGTGGAGTAGTTTCAGCATCCAAGGATTGTAGTGTAGCCTCATATATCGATTCGAGATCTTTTGGTAATTGTGTTGTCATCGACAAGAATTCGAAAACGTTAGGCGCCTTACGTAGAGTTTGTAACACCAAATGTGCCCAAAGAAAGGAGCCGCACGCCGCTGAGGACAGGCGATCAAACGCTACGTCAGCAAGATCGTCCTGTTCAAAATATTCTGCAAGATGTGACAGCTCCGCGCGCAGGAAGACATCTATGTCGTCCTGTACTAAAGTTGGCATAAGCTTGAACATGGTGGACTTTGCAAGCAGATTCCTCGTGTCCAACGTGTCTCGACTAACAAAAAGGATCCGGGTTTTAGGATTGTCCTTGAATGCTAAGAATTCGCGAACAACCAAGGCGGCCTCTGCAGATTCGTCGACTCCGTCGAAAATGAGGTAGGCCCTCTGATACTCATTGAGTAGATTCGTGATGATACTCAGAGGCTTATCCGAGGAACACATTTTTGATCTTCCATAGCGAGCTGCGCGCTCATACAGGTCCAGCACGTCAGACGGTATGCGTTCGCGGTCGCCTGCCAATTGCGCAATGAGTGTAGCGGACGCTTCGAGTAATGTGGATCTACTATTTTGGCTTGAATCGAAAAAGAAGTATCCAAGGCCGAGATTGTCCGTCGGTGTCATGTGGTCCCGGAGATCTTGTACAATGGATGCTGCAAGAAACGTCTTCCCAACACCAGCTCGTCCTGTGAGCCATAGTACAGACCCGTCGGCCTGCCCGTCCCGCCAATTAGTATACGTTTCATGATCCAAAAACCAACGATTCGTTCCTTTGGTCGTCCTTGCCCACCATCGGGCGAGATCGTTGTCAAGGTTGACCGGTGCGAGCCATTCCATAAGTTTTCTTCGCCTCTCAATATGGACTGTGCGGTGATGAAGGAAAGTTATCTGCTCGTCGAGAAGGGTAGTGTGGCGTGAGATAGACGACAGACTTTCCTGGAATTCCTGTTTGAAAGTTTTAAGGATAGCCTTTCCGAAGATCCGGAGCGCTGTTATGGCACAATTAGCTACGTATATCGAACCAGGTAGGTACAAACGACGGTATGTACTCACGACTTTTCCGGAATAACGTGTCCAATTTGAAGAGGAAGAGTAGCACATGATAGTAGATTTCTGTCAGACGCTGACCAAATGGTTTCCAGTTTGAATGGATTTCCTTGAAGCTTTGACACGTCTGTAGTTTGTCACCGATTTGCTGCAAAGTTGACGACAGGCAGTCGAAGTAGGAGGTAAAAGAGCCAACAGCCTAAAAAATCAGCCCAATGCGTGCTCTGAAAGCATGATCAGCTTACATCGACGAGAAATCGCAAGCATCCCCAAACCAGAGCTACAGGACTCGTTTGCTGCACCATTACGTCGACCGCTTTGGAATATCTTTGGATGAACTGTACAATAGGTTCTAAGTAGGTACAAAAGTGGACTGTACGGCTGCATTTCCCTCGCTTTATCAACAGGCTTTGGCTGGCTAAGAGGACTTGTTCGACGGTGGTACCCAAATATCTTGCTTTATCGTGATCACTCAATTGCTCAACATAATGTCGTAAAATATTTTCTCGTCCTAGATTGGCAGACATGATCTAGTCAGGAGGTAGACTTTGCTGTTGGTGGGAAAATGATCTACTTATATGATCGCGATGAGCTTTACATTGGCATCGAGGACCAAGGCTGTGCTGACCCAATCAGCGTTCGGGCGGATCGCATAGCCCTGCTGACGCGCAGATCTTCCAGCAACTTGCTATTAAGAGGTACATACCTGCCTGGACCTCGATCCTCGTCCGCACGAGACGTCCTCCAGCATTGTCCGTCAGCGAAAGCGAGAATATGAATACTGCTTGGGACATCACTGGACCAGAAGTTCTGATTGGTCGCCACGTGCACTCGACTCAAGGAGCCAGAACTACCTACTCCACCAAAATTGCCGCATTCGATCTGGTAAGTTTATAACATGCTACTATATCCACGGATCCCGTCTGATAGCTTAGGACGCGACTCTCGTAGTCACCAAATCCGGCAAATTCACTGCAGTAGAGTCCGAGGACTGGGATTGGTGGCATGCGTCGGTACCCGCCAGGCTCAAGCAAATATCAGAAGAAGGCTACGACATCATCATTGTTACTAATCAAGGCAGACTAACAATGAGGAATGGAACCAAATCGCCGATAGCATATTTGTTCCAAAGCAAAATAGAATCGATATTTCATGCACTGGAGGTCCCGGCAACCATATATGCGGCATGCGCCAATGACATTTGGAGGAAGCCTAGGACATATGCATGGGACCACTACATTCAAACAATTTTGCCTAGTCAGGCTGTGGATCTCAGTGGCTCATATTTTGTTGGAGACGCAGCTGGGCGGCCACAGGACCACACAGATGCTGACCGGCATTTCAGCATGAATGTGGGAATAAGATTTTACACGCCCGAGGAGTATTTTCTTGAAGCTCGAAGCGAAAGTTGGGAACACAAGTTTGATCCCTCACGGCATTATCAACCAGCGCCCTGTATTCATGGTAAGCCCATTAGACTCTACTAAATTTTGTCAGACAAACAGAGCCTAATATTTTATAGCAACCCCTAAACCACCGCAGGTGATTTCACTGGTCCTCTTAGTAGGCCTTCCAGGTTCTGGAAAAACCACCTACTACCAGAAAAACCTGCAAAGCTTCGGTTACGACCGAATTGGTGCATCTTCTGGCACGACGGAACAACAAGCTATCGCTATGGCAGAGGAGAGCCTCGAAGCCCAGAAGACTGTCGTAGTTGGTAAGAAAATTAGAAAAATATCAGAGCGTTAAGCAGGCTAATCGTCTCGAAGATGGATGGAACCTTGAACCATCTAGCCGTAAACTGTGGCTAGCGATCGGAAGGACGCATGGCGTCGCAGTGTTCGCTGTTCACATTAACACAGTCCCTCAGCTGTGCTTACACAATGACGCAGTGCGCGCTCTTGGAAGCACCCAGGTTGGTTGGATCGTCACTCAGGTGGGAACTCCCAGCCTTGCTGACTGACCCTTGCCAGGAAGTGCGAGCTGTGCACCCCAGGCTGGCGTTCTGGGATCTCGTAAGGTCTTTTCAACCACCTCAGAAGGCAGAGGGCTTTGACTGTGTATTCGAAATTGACTTCAATGTTGGTAGTAATTCTGTGGAATTTGTGACCAAGCTGACCAAGGCCTGTAGTGGACAGGCCCACCCGAAGCGCTCAAAACCTGGCGCAAATTCTGGATCTGAGCCAAAATCTTCAAAATACGCCTTGATGGGCTCATTCAATGGCGATTGTGGTTTCCTGAGTGATGAGCCAAGCGACTAAGCCTCCACGAGGCATAGGTTTTCAAGATTGTGGCTTTGGTCCTCCACGCAGCCCCGCCTTGTTGCGTGCAGGATGATAATCATTAGCGAGCCACTTTGGGCAACAACACAGCAGTTCAGCTGACGTGGCGATTGCAAACCCTAGAATCCACGAATACTACTTTAACAGACACAGAAATGACGTACTTGTGACATGTATAGGTAGATCTGACCATAGGCAAGATCCTTCGACCTCCTACAATAGGTACCTATGGTAATCATTCGAATCCGCCTCGTCGCATTACCGTCAGCCCTTGGTGTAGCTTCAACTCATTTCCTTAACAATCGACGTGTGAATTAAGCCCGTGTTATTTTCGCTACTTACAAAAAATACGAACATGGCGTTCAGCTGGTCTTTGCCACCTAAAACTGATGACGACATCGAATCAGTCGTCGTTACAGCGGAGAATGCCCTGGCCGATGGAGATATCACTACGCTCCCAGACTTCATGATGATGGCTTCTCGACTTGGCATTGATGGACCTCGCATTTTTGAAGCGTTCAATCTGGATAGTAGTTTCTACGACTGCATTGCTATGGGCGGTCAGTTTCAAGTGTTCAAGCACACTGAATTTGGGTACGACGGACGCGGTGGATCGCACATCGTGAAAAGAGTTTGTCCGATGCTGTACAAAAACAAAACTCCTAATAGTCTGCGAGATCTGCGACTCGAGGTGCAGGTTTTAGCTCAGCAAGTCGTGCGCAGACATCCAAACATAATAGACCTGATCGCTTGGGGCTACGACTATCCACATCCGGTAACGGAGAAGATGAAACAAAATGATGAAGAAAGATATCCAAGAGGGATTCCAATTCCAGTTCTCCTCGTTCAGGAAGCTCTTTGCTCGATGGATAACTTCTTCCACTCCCCTGACTTCGATGCAGCCGAGAATTTGTCGTGGAACACCCGTTGTCATTTGGCTATTGGCGTTGCAGCAGGGCTTGAGTGTCTTCATAAGATCGAAGTGCTGCACAACGATTTGAAACCCGGGAACATCCTCATTTGCCGTCAGGACAACCAATCAGCCCCGTTCACCAGCAAGCTTGCCGATTTCGGCATGTCTGTAACAGAAGCCAAGAGTTTTCGGGAGTATGGACGTACCCAAGGATGGAGGCCCCCAGAGGCCAGAGACTACGAATCCAGAAAGCATGGAAAGTTCTCGAACGAGGTCCTTTTCAAAAGTGAAAGCTTCGCGTATGGCCTGGTGGCTATTTACGCGATCTGCTGTGGACCCAGACAAATTCAGCACCTGTCAGAGGACCAGGATGAGAGGCAAGCTTGCACCTTAGAACTGCTTTCAAGCCAGCCGTCTTTTTCTATTGAAGACAAAAGTGAGGCATTAGCGTTTTACTCCGCTGTAGAACAAAACTTCCTCCTGGAACACCCTGAAGATCGCAAGCGGGTGTCACCTCAGACTCTGGAGTTGAGTGTGTCTGTCCGCAACGATTGGTATGGCTGGCTCTCCGTGGTATTTGTTACCCGCATAACGCTTCGCTAATATTTACAGGAATACTGCGTTCGACGAGATGAGTAGCAAAGCATCCAATTTGGCCGCAAGTAGAACTCGTCCCCATGATGCCATGAGCTTCTACCGCAATCGCGGCAGCACGCTTTTGCGGGATCTCGAACGAGCTGATGTAGACACCTATCCTGGGGATCTATTGTTTGAAATGGCCGTAGCCAAAGGCGTGGATTTTGACCCTAGACACGGAATCGACTACGACGGTATGCTCAAATTGGTCAATAAATCCACGAAGACAAAAGTTCCATCACTGGCCGGCACAGGCGTCGTAGCACAGATCTTCTCAGCTTTCACTTCATCTACCCGGCCACCACCACTTATAGCACAGAGAGACTTAGTAGCCGCTCTTCACACTGCTGTCTCATCCGGATCTATTTCCGCCAGGGCTACGTTGGGAGATATTGCGCCACAACTCCTGCCTGGTGCAATGAACGCGTTTCAAAGTTATGGCGCCTACAATCGAGAAAGCCTTTTAATCCGTCAAGACTTCGATGATTTGGTGTCTTTTCCGCTGGCGGACCTGGACGATGCAGCGTTAATCAGAAAGGTCTCATCACTGCCAGCCATGCGGAGCACTCATAATACCGATTTGCACATTGCAGCCTTGCTGGGGAAGCATAAACTCATCCGAATGCTTATTGACAAGCCAGGAGTTAACATAGACAGCCCCAACGCCGCAGGAGAAACTCCTTTGTACAAGGCCTGTCTCGCTGGTCAGTATGAATCCGCCAGAGTTCTGCTAGAGAATGGCGCCAATCCCTGCGTTCGCGTGTCACCTCTGGAAATTTCTTGTCTGCACTGGCTATTTGCATTCCCTTGCCATCAAATGGAGAATGTTCTTTCCTTGCTCGTCGCCAAAGGATTGGAAATCAACGCGAGAGTACTCCCTGCCAATGAAACTACTCCAAAACGATATAGCTGGACTGGAAGTTTACATTTCCCATTCCATTGGCCAGCTGGTACCCCAATCCACTGGGCAGCTCACGCAGAATCGAGAGAGGCAGTTGACGTTTTGATGAGGCATGGAGCGGCTGTTGATGAGCTGACTTCCTTGGGTGATGTTCCAGCGCAGACTGCACTATCCATGGCTATGTACAGGGGAAGTGTCAAGATGGTTGCTCATCTACTCAAAAGCGGCGCCAGTGCCATACGAATCGATGACAAAGGCTGCTCGCAACTACATCTAGTAGTCGGCAACAATACCCTATGTAACACACTGTTCCCACTGGCCAAGCATTTCATGCAATGGTGCTCTCACGGTAGTTTCGAGAACGCCCTTGAGTCGACCAGATTCTGTGTGAATATGATCACGACAGCTGGTATTAGCATTGACTTTGAGCGACCAATCGGCCAATCAAGTTGCAGAAGTACTCCTTTGCTCGATGCTGTCGATAGAGGGAATGCTGTTGGGGTCATTGCTCTCTTAGAGAGAGGTGCAAATGCTAATTACGTGGAGAGCTACTCTAAGAAACTGCCTTTGCACATTTGGGTAGAGACTAATCTACGGTCTCTGGCGTATCCAGATGCATATTTAGCCGCACTTCGAATGTTGCTTGAGCACACCGCCAATCCTGAGCAGCGAGATGATGCGGGGCAATCTGTCATTCACGCGGCCATTGTCGGAGCCGATGCTACTGTGGAATCAGACGTAATTCTCTGGAAGCAGAAGCTCCATCTCCTATTAAAGTACTGCCCAGGCCTTGGAATTGACGATCGCGACAAAGGTGGCAAGACTTTATTACTCCACGTGACTAATTACGACTCCAGACACGGTTGGAATGTGCTTCCCGTAATAGACATCTTGCAAAAGGATTTCGGTGCCGACATTCGAGTTCGGGATAACGACAATTGCGATTTTCTTTGGCATGTATCACGCAAAGGAGGTCTTGGCGATGCGCGCTGCCTGCATGCCATACAACTATACCTGAATCTCTTTCCTGCAGAGCAATGGGCCTCAGTGCTGAATGCTTCAAAGAATTCTGAGACGAAACGGACTGCACTAATGTGTATGGTCACTAGTGCGTACTCCAAATGTGTGAGTTACGCGCTAGATCATGGCGCAGACCCAAACGACACTGATCAAGGAGGCGAGACCGCCTTGGGACTATCAATCGAGTTGGGTAATACGCATCGACTGGCTCTGTTCTTCACAAGCTCCATCTTTCTCAATCGGATGCCTAAAGCCGATGATTCAATATTAGAAGAGCTGTTTTACAATGGAGAGCAAGTCTATGACTCCTCTGCTTGGGCGGGCGAAGCAAAAGGTTACTATTTTGCCTGTCCAATGATTCGCGATGCATTGATTCAAGCTGGTGCGCAGACTGGCAAACAGTTGGGTACAACGAAGATTGCTCCAGCTGTTAAGTTCAATGAGAAGTCGAGCTTAGAGGAGCTCGGATGGTGGGATTCGTTCTGCAGAGAAGAGCAGCCATTTTACGAGATGTGGAAAATCTCATATGATTTTGATGATACCCAAGTATGAAGAGATGAGCCTGGTTATGCTTCAAAGGAGTATCCACCAGCAACAGCCATCCTCTTGAGCTCGTCAACTACCAACAGACGAAATGCAGGTATCAATTCCGTGTCGTATCTATCCCGATGACGCACATAAAACCCATGATGTCCTTCCAAACAGCGTATCGCACATTCAGCATACCGAGTTCCTAGATTCTTCGGAAGCTTTTCCCTGGCTACACGTTTCGTGTCATCCTCATGTATTCCAGACGCAGAAGGGCATTTCAATTTGCGTATAGATTCCAAGATCGGCAAACCGGTTCCGATCTCGATAAGAAGCACTCCCAACGCATATATATCGTGCACCGGATGAAACTGAATGATAATGTCGTTCCCTCTTCTGTTTGGATGTACGTACACATCGGTATCGGTCTCTCCCGCAGCAGCCCTGTCTGAAGGAAAGTTCATTTTCCTGGACAGCTCAAAACCCTTGAGGTAAGGGATTTGGGTGTAGCCTCTACTGATCTGTAATAGTTCGGATTCTTTACTTGAGGTTGGCATCAGTATCACATTTTCCGGTCGTAAACTCTTATGCATCCAGCCGCTAACGTGCTGGTTGAAGACTGTATGGCAGAGATGGTATGCAACGGCATAGCGCTCCTCAAGACAAGGTGGTCCATCACCAGTATCTTTGATCCAGTAATCGAGACTCCTACTACGAGAAATCATCTCGCTGCTGGAAATTCCAAGTCGAGTTGGGACCCGATACATGAATATGTGCTGCTCTGATTTAGGGTCGTCAATGTAGCCCTTGAATTCAAAAATTGACATCGTAGGTGATAGGCGTCTTCTCATGGATTGGCTTTCTAGGGAAAAAGAAGAAGCGCTCCGTAGTATAGCTGCGAGTTCTTTGCTGACCGCTTTCCTTTCTTCTTGTGGCGGCGTATTTGGTCCTAACGTCTTATAGCTCCTCCTTTCAATGATGACTAATTGAGCTTCTGGTCCGTCTCTCGTAAAGTACTTACCAATCGATAACCCCTTCCGCTGCGATACGTCGGTCAGGATGCCGTCGTCTGGTTGTATGGTTGGGACTCCTGATTGATTCCATAGCTCTCGCCTTCGTACAACGATGTTCAGCCCCAGATGTTCTGCCTGCTTACTTTCGATGAAAGCTTTGAGTACACTTTGATCTTGCGTTGGTAGTGCAGTAGCGATCGATTCCTTGAGATCGATTATGAGAGGGACGGCTGCGTTCATGAGATCCTCCGTGCAGACCGGCGTCATCGCAAGCCCTTGGTTGATTTGTTCTTCTGCTAACCAGAAGTTCCCTGTATCCTTATCCAATTGTTTCCTTAGCATGCCGTGTAGAGATGAGGCTTCGCTTATGTCGTTGTAGAACAGGCTCTTCAGGTCTTCCGCTGCTTGTAATGCAATGCGAACAGAGGCTGTCGGCAACGCCAAGTGTAACAGTTTATCATCGGGTTCTTCGAGGATAGTGCAGATCGCGTCAAGATCAGCATATTCTGCTAAAGAAAGCACAGGTGGTGGTTTGACCGAAAGTAAGACGTGGCTGAAATAGGCCCGAAGCCCTAATAAGACACATAGAATGAACCTTCTCTGCATGCGGGTAGCGGTAATTATTCGTGCGTGGTCGACAACCTGCTGTACATGAGTCTTGATGGAGTGATAAGGTGACCCGTCGCCGTTGTGTAACTTTGCGATCTTCGAGTGATCTTCGTTGATTCCCATGCAAATTTCATTGGCACAATGTATGCACGCTGCTTTCTCGTCGATCCTGAACACTGGGTCTCCATTCCTGTCCAATTTCCCACCTGCAATCTTCTGCACAGTCCGTGTTTCTTGCAACTCAAAGACTGTGAGGACTTTCTCCTCTCGTAAATGTTGTTTGAAGCTTGTTCTTAGCTCTCTAAGCAACGAGGACCTTGGGGAGAGATCGCGAATGAGTGTATTGGGCGGTTCATCACCCCATATGTCCACCCAATCTTCGTTACGAATTCCTTCGTGGGGAGTGCCAAAGAACACCAGTCCGCTCATTGTATCGCGCATTGCCGAATATGTCCTATCTTGAGACGCTTTCACGAAAGCAGCCTTTGTCACGATGCCGCCCAAGCTGTGTCCCACGAGAATCAATGGCCTCCGCTATTTCAAATTAGCACATGATCAATTAGTGTGATATTCATACTGACCCGTTCGGCAGGTGTTTGTCGGATCTTGTCCAGGTCATCCAGAAGGCTGTCGCGATAATGGTGAACACCCATGTGCGACAGACTTTTATGAAGTTGAGAGAGCTTTCCCCATATGAAGACACGACATCCTGGAATGTCTACTGGGAGGAGGTCCCGAAGCCACATTGTACCGCTTTCATGTTGCCATCCTACAAAAGCTCCCGCGGCGAGCCCGCTGCATGCCACAATGCTGAATCGCAAAGTCAGCTTACGGCATGCATAACTAACAGGAGCTAATCCTTACTCAACCGTTACGTTCTGTAGGCCAGGATCGTTCAATGGTGTCATCCCTTCGAAATGATTATCAACGTGGATGTTATGAGAACCAGCATTTGCCGAAGTTTCCAAGCGACGGGAGATGTTTGGAGCAGCCAAACCCAAACTATTAGCGAACTGGGGCGGTCTCGAAAAGGTGACCGTAGCAACCTTCTCACATAGTTCAGTCATGTAGACTGAATTGGCAAGCGAGAGCGGATCGCGAATGAGCTTTTCGTCTGCATCGTCAAAGAGGCCCCTGACGTCCCCTGACCCGAAATAGTCTGGCAGATGAGAAATCCTGTAGGTTGACGTATATTGTACTTTAGCTGTTGATTGGTTGGTGTCTGAGGCCATGGTAGAAGTTGTAGGGGTGCCCTCCGCCATGGTGGACTAGACGACGATGCTATGTGTACAGTTGACGAAGCCGAGACACCTAGTCTTTGGAGGAGTATAATCGTTTAATTCCTCGGTTTCGATACTGGCTTATCTGTGGCTAGAAGGACTAGAATCTCTTGTAAGCTACAAATGCGGTGGCGATTGCCGTGTGAGGCGGTCGCTGGAAGAACGAGGCACCTTTGGTTGGCCTGCCGGGATCCGCGCCTGGTCATCCTATCATATTAAACATGTCTTCTCGAACCCTGGCAGGCCAATATTGGGCTGATGCGAACAATTTCAGAACGGGCTCTAGGTCATATTACTCACTTCCTGGTTATTCTTTGTGCAGCGAGCTAGGAGAAGGCTGCAAAGGATTTCCTTTTGCTGGAACAATTAGAGGATTTTTGTAAAGCTTGGAAGCGAGCCAAATCTGCAAGAGAAAGTCAGTATAGGTGAAGGTGACGTGTCCAGTATGACAGCGAGGCAAAAGCTGGAGCACGGCTGATTAGCTTGCAGCTCTCGCCTCCCAGCAGGTCAGCAGCCACACACGAACGCAATCATCAGATGCTTGACCGGTTGCAAATAATGCAGTCCACCAGTGCCCCGACTCCCCATGGGTACCTAGGACGCGCCCTGAGGTAGTTTCAATGAATGCTTGCGCCGATGATCGATTCTGGAACGAACCAGTCCATGATTCCTCATATCGCCTACCGGGTTACACGTGCCAGAGGCTTTCTGATACGCAAGCTGTAATTGGCAGACGGTTTTGTGGCCAAGATGTGCTGTAGGGGTACTCGTGTGATCACTATGCCCGTCCATGCAATGATGCCAACGACTTCAAGAACCTACACATGCATCAGCGAAAGTCCAATTCCTCCAAGAAGGCGACCAAATATGTAGTATTATCATGTCACCGCGGCTCGGAACCCTAGCGCCGTTCGGCATGCCGCTCGGAACAGGGACTGCCAGTCTCGGGAGTAAAGACTTCCATGCTCTCAGATCTCTTCTCACCTTAACGAGTTAACGAGTGTTCTCGGCCCTTATCATTGCAGTCCGCTTCATACATGCCTGAAGTCGTGCTCAACGCACGCTGCAACTGCCCATGAGGTGGTGCCGCCCGGGCCCATACCGGTAAACATACACAATGCGTTAAGGCGTGTGTAGAGCTTCCTGCCTGATGTCACAACACGTGTCAAAGCGGATAGATATCACTCACTACCTGACACCTCTATATTTTGGGGTAGATTATGTCATCTCCGAAGATCGGATTATCTATTCACTGCAACTGACAATCTTGACGCCACTCTCTCGTATGCTGAACTTGATACAATCCTCGCTGCAAATGCAACATTGAAGCCACCGTCCTACATCTCCCCTTATCAATTCACCCCAGATCAGCCTGCAGCACCCATTCCACCTACCATGTCACCAGCCTCGAGCATGTTGCTTCGGAACATGCACGAAGCTGCTACAGACCACGCTGGATGACGCGAGTGTCTATTGAACGATCCCTCATGTAGTCGCTCACGCCGTAGACGATAGGGAGGATCAATAAAGATATAACGGTAAACTCCGGAGCACGAAGGAGCCCAACAAGGAAGTCCCTAGAACAAACTTATTCTGATGCATTCGGCCTCTCGTAACCTGGAATGGGTTACCCGAACTTGGGACGTGACAAGGCGGACCTGAGTATCAGGTTCCTTTCGCCCGTCCTGCCAACAGACCGCTCGCACATCGCATCTCGGAAAGCACTGGTACAATACCAGGATTTCAGATGCTCTGCCTCAACAAAATGCAGTTGAGCTTTTTCCGTCATGATTCTCACTTGGTTTCCTTCGGAATGTCCGTACATTGCGCCTGTCCCGAGAGCTCAACCGGGTCCATATTAACGTGCTGTCTGCTGTACATATCAACCGGACCATGACTGCTATCGCAGTGATAGTTTTTCTGGGTGCCTGCCGAGTTGTTCACATGCAGCGTAGCGTCCTCTGCGAAATCGTTCCGGCCATGATGAGTATATCCTGTAGGCGATGTTGCTTGTCCCTTAACACCATTCTTGCGTCGTATGAGCACGATTCCAAGAATAGTCAAGCAGATCACGGTAAGGCCGCCAGCTGCTCCTCCCACTATAGCTCCGAGGTTCGTTGACTCTTGCCTAGAAGAGGTCGAAATTGGGCCTGATGGCGAGGATACGATTGAGGCAGTCATAACAGAGCTGGAGCTCGATGCGGGCGTGGAAAATGTTTCTACGACTGTAGCTGTCGGTTGCGAGGCCAAGCCGGTCAAAGAGCTGCTGGGTACAGAGACGGAATTCAATGGTGTTATTGTTGCTTCTGCCGCGTTTGGAGCCGGGAAAAGCCTCTGGGTTCGAGCTTCTGCTCCACAAGCAATGTACTCGAAGGACTGATCAGGGCCATTGATTAGTAGCACGGTGGAACAGAACTGTGAGCGTTCACTAATCCTTCTTAGCTCCAGAAACATTCCTGTTGTTCGACAGGCAAAGGAATAACTGACCATGAGAAAGTGGTGATATCCGCTCGATCGGACAGGCGGCCACAACCCTCAGCGCAAGAATGACTGTCCACGCATACTCCGGCTAGACCACAATCCTTTGCTGATATCACTGCCGTTGGACAGAATCCCCATAGTCCATTCGCGGTGTCCACGCGGCATCCGTAGCCAGACTGTGCTGTTCGAGCGCTTTTAGGGTCGCCTTTCTGATATCCACAGGTTATCGCATGCGAAGCTGTCACTATGCTCAAGATGAAAATGCAGTCGACGAGAAACATCTCACTAGATATGAAAGAGCGTGAGAACAAGTGATGGTGGTGTGCGCAGTTCACTGGGAGGTTGGAAACACCTGATACAATGATTCGTGTAGTTGTTGGTTCCCCTGACTGCACCGCAGTCTCGCAGGTGTTGCGATACACAGGAACAACAATCTTATGCAGCGGTCCGTTCAGCTGGTAGTACGCGTGCACTGTTGACAAATAACGCTACGTGATACGTGCAATAAACGCTCGCTTACCATATCTTTCGGGTCTAGCGAAATTGTGCTTGAAGTTAACAGGTGGATCAAGGTATGTTTGCTCCTTGTACTCACACGTGCAGCTCTGCATTGAACTTACTACCAAGTGGCACAGTCACTAGGGTCTGCAGTCACCTTTGACTCCTTCGAGACCATGTAGGTATTTCTTTATAGGAACACTCACACCACCAATGTTTTTCCTTGCAACTAAGGTCGTCCACTTCTTCCATGGCTAACCCAAGAAGTTTGCGACCGCTCTTCAAATCCATCGCGTTACTTGCAGCCATCTTCCTTCTCGTCCTTGGATTCAGTTTCTTCAGGTACAGCGACCGTGTATTACGGACACAGCCCATTAACACTGGGAATTTTAATAATCCTTCAGCGGGTCAGGAGTTCTCTGTTCTGATTTCATCTAATGACATGGAGAGCTCACAATGATCAGAGGAATCTGGTGGCGTGCCTATCGCTATTTTGCCCGCCACAATTACAACTGGTCTGCTAAGAAAAACAAATGACACTCTGCTCGCGCAAGTACCATCATATATCTACGCCATCTTAACTCCATCAGATTCAACATTTGCTCGTCTGGAGTGTCCACAGCCGGACCTTGACCGTTATGCTTACCTAGGAGACCCACCGGCCGGACCAATTCGAAGCCTCGCAGCATCCCAGATTTTTCTTCGCGCTCGATCTACACCAATGTGTCAACCTACTTCCACGATTGCTTGGTTCAATCGTAGAAACATTAACGTTCCTTGGCTCAGAGAACTGCGTGCTTTCCGTCGTAGAAGGCCGCTCTAATGACGGCACGTTCGAAGTCCTTGACCAGCTTCGATTCAGCTTGCAAGCCCTCGGTATGAAGTACTCCTTCCAAACAAGCGACATCAATCCTATGGCCCAGGGAAAAGACCGCATCGAAGCCCTCGCAAGCCTGCGGAACCTCGCCTTACAGGACCTCCTCGCCCACCCAGCACACTACGACCCAGACACCACCATCATCTTCCTCAATGACATTGCGCTCTGCATGGAGGACATTTTAGAGCTCCTCCACCAGCGGAAAAAGCAAGGCGCCGAGCAGACATGTGCCATTGACTGGACGTACGTAGGCGATAGTCCGACATTCTACGATGTTTGGATCGCGCGCGGCATGACGGGCGATTTATTCTTCAACGTTCCCGACGACGGGAGCTGGGACTTTGCCTGGAACCTCTTCTGGAATGACGACAAGGCGCGCGGGCGGCTCGCTGCTATGAACCCCTTTCAAGTGTTTGCGTGCTGGAACGGCCTCACAGCTTTCACTGCGAAGCCGCTGTTAGACGGGCGCATAAGGTTCAGGGCACGTGGAACGGGCGAGTGCTTCCAGGGCGAGCCGAAATTGTTCGCGAAGGATATGTGGGCGAAGGGGTATGGCAGGGTTGCAGTGGTACCGAGTGTGAATGTGGAGTATAGTGATGAAGCGGCGATGAAGATCAAGGCGCTCAAGGGGTATGTGGCGAGACATGTTGCGATTGAAGGGGACGATGGGAGGATTGAATGGGAGACGAAGCCACCGGAGAAGGTGAAATGCATGCCGGATTATCAGCACCAGTCTTTTGTTGATTGGGATGAGGGACTGAGACTGAGATTTTCCGGAGAAGCAGAGGAAAAAGAGATAGTGAACGTATGTATAATAAAAATAATATCAAGTACAAAGAGTCCGAACACATCTCGAAGATATCTGCACAATCAGCGCGAATGATTCTTCTACGCTTGATTATTGAGCAGACGCTAGGCATGAGTGACAGGTGTACAAAATTCGCTCCTTGTTCACATTAGCAACCGCCAGCTGCGAACTCACCTCTCCGCCCCAATCGTCTATTCTTCCTCCGCGTCTTAGACCCTACTCATAGTGTGCGGCACATGCCCAATCGCTATCAAATGACCGATGGGCACTGCTCTTTTGACGAACGCGTCAAAACTCATTTTCCTCCTCCCTAAATCGTGCTGAAGAATCGGTTTGTAGCAATGATGGTAGCCCAATCACCGAACGTCTAAGTGCTTAATTCTCAACTCTTTTAAGCGTCCTGATACATAGCGCTTTTGCCGTATGCCAGACTTCTAGTATTTTGAGCCGCAATGTATGCCAATGTTAGAGGTATCTGGAGACCTCAAGATCAGAGTCACATGACTGAAAGTCACTGCGCAACATTTTCCAAGTGAACCTTATGTTCCTTAAAACAAACATCTGTATTGGCATCAGGGAAGTTGCTTGACAAGCTCCTTCTTAATATGGTAACAGAAATTCAGAGCGGTGCTTCCAAAATTGCCTCCAATGCGGTCAAATGAGGGAGGCTATGGATCAAGGCATGATATTAAAGGACGATTAAGAAAGGAATGATGTATAGCTTTAATGGGAGATTCCAGCCAGTCTTAAAAGAGATAGCACAGGAAATTTTTCGTTTAAATATTGGTATCAAAGATTTAATTAAAATAGTTTCAAGATGTTGGTCCAAGTTACACACGACAGTCTAGTAATCACTTATCATTTGATAGGGAGAGAATGGGCGCCATAACAATGCAATCTTGTCTACGAATCGAGATATGACGTGAGGTAGGAAAAATGGTTATTAGGCTTGTGGTCTATTGGAACTACGAACTACAAGCTGATGTTATGACCTCCTAGTCGCTGCCAACGTTGTCATAGTCGCTGCGACACGAGTTGAAGCAGACTCAATGGGAGATGATGGTGCTTCCCTTGCAGTTAATGCATTGGCAGCAGCATTACACGTACCGTATGCTGTTTGACACCCGCCATTACAGTGGTCAGCTTCATTACCACACCAGCCGTACGTTGAACCTGCGCAAAGATGTCAGATCATGGGACGCAAGTGCAGCAAAATTTTTGAACATACAGCAATCACCAAAGCCACTGCCAGGGCAAATCCAGCCATTGTTGTTCTGAACAGTCCCGCAGGATCCATCCGGAGAGATCTTGGAAGGCATACTGCAAAGACCAAAGTCAAACAAACATCCGGCCCCACAATGACCCTCGCTGACTCCACACCAACCGTAAGGTGAACAGCTAAATTTTGAGCAGATAGAGTCAACAATCCTCCCTTGGGTTTTGTTAACAGGGTATTAAAACTTACCACTCGCCGAACTCACTACCCTCACACGTGTAGCCGGATGTACCTCCGCATGTGCCTAGAAAAGCAGGACTAAGCCCATGACACTGACGAAAGCTGGGAGGAGTACTCCTTTACCGTCAGTAGAGATCTTCTTCGTAGCAGCTGAAGATGTGGCGATGCTCGAAGATGCACTTGCTGCTGAGGATGGCTTTGCGGAGGTTGTAGCCAGTGAAGACAAAGTTGAGAATGTTACACTTGCGCTTCCGATTCTCGAGGACGATCCAGGAGCAGGTACCCCGGCAAGACACTCCGCATTGATGATGGTCATGTTAAGCCACCCTGGGGTGCTGGGGATATCTGTCATGGCGTCGTACCAGTAGTACGGACATTCCTGCGCAAGGTTCATGGCAGAGGAACTATGATTAGCCCACCATACTGAAGCGGAGCTGGCATAACTGTTGTATGCGGGCAGTGCCGCAGTGGGTGCCGCCGTCGTGAATCCGCACCAACTCGTGGCATCAGGGTATGGGCACCTTTTTTCCGTGCAAGACTCTTGGAGTTTGCTACCATAAGACTGCAAGGCGGAAAGGAGACTTCCGGTAGGCTTTGGAGGATCAAAATAAGGCGAGTATGCTGACAAAGCGCAGTACCAGTTATCTGTGACAGTCGGTCTGGCTGTTGGAAGGATAACTGACAGACTCGAAGGATCTAACGCCGCCGCCCTAGCCGCTAGGACGGACAAAAGAGTGAACGACTTCCTGAAAGCCATGGTGGATGAATGAATGAAACGAGTGAACAGCAACTAGAGATGCCTTAGTAGGGGAGGTTTAGATCATAAGTTCTGAGTTGACCTTTATGTGAAGCCGAAAGATGAAGTAATAGTTATTGTGGCTGACTAGAGAGAACAGTCACCCCTGCCGAGGTTACATTAAACTACTTGTCAGACTTATTTTGCCAAGCTCGGCTCGCGTTCTTCTAACAAGGACTTGACTTCGGCGGAACAAGCCTGTTTGTTGAAGCGAGCCGTGTTAGGCCAACCATGTCTACGGTAGATGTTCTGGACTGCGGCCTGGGTCTCTTTGGCATGATCGATCTGTGAGACCCACACATCCTTGACCTCGCGTGGTCCTATGGGTACGAAATTGAGCTTGAGGAAATGGGCCTTGAGCATCTTGAAGAAGGTCTCTATGGGCCAGATACCGCTGCTGGCCCGCCATTCCACCTGATCCTCGGGGATCAAGTCATCGTCCACCCAGTCGTAAGGGTCGCCTTCGATTTCCAGAAAGTCTTCCCCCTTTACGTCCCCTGGGCACTCGTACCAGTAGATCACGCCAAGTTCTGTATCGAGTAGCATGGCGGGCGATGTCTCACTTGGAACTGTAAGACCCACGATATGGGCGGGGATCGTGGCCTCGTCTGGATCAGGCTCACTCCAATCCTTGAGATCCTGACCATCAATGTCTTCGTCCGTATCGTGCCAGTCCGCAAATACAGTGTAAGGCGCCCCATGGATCTGAAAGGGGTCGTTGCCTTGACGCAGGTACGGCAATTCGCGCAGTAGGCTGATCACTTCGTCTGTCTTGTCGAAATTTTCCCATCCATTAGGAGGAATAGACGGCCAGCCACCCTCGGGCGGTTCAAGCACATTGGACTCATCCAGGTACATGGAGACAAGGAAACGGTAATAATCCCGGATTGCCGCTACTGTCCTCTCGCGCGAGTAGCTAATGTCGCTAATTGAAGGCATATTGGTCTGTTGGTAGGAGCGATGTGTCGGGCGTTGTGGACGCCTCCATAACTTCTGATGCAGAATCAAGGAGGATAAATAGGCATCGTTCCGCAAGGCTGGGACAGGAACAATCACCGTGCATCGCCAAGAGGGCGGGAATTGGCACAGCCTCGCCTTGGTATCGCTTTCCGCCAATGAAGACAATCGTGTTGGCGCTTCATGCGGCTCAGTTTTCTCGACGCCCCTCACCTGCCTGATATGACGAGTTTAGCGAGATCTGGACCCTGAACGTCTTCAGATGCAAGCGCGGCAATCTGGCTAAAAAGACTATCATGACCAGGTATGTCCGGGGGCTAGCTGGGAGCCTTAAATGTTTAACCGTGTGTAGTACCCTTTGTGTCCAAAAACATTGTAGCGATCTGACTCAGGCATCAGTTTTGGAAACGGTCTGACCTAGTCTCGCCGTTATTGCTTACGCCCCATCGGAAATGACATGCTGTGTCAATCCTAGTATTCACCACTGGAAATTCCCACAATATCTACCGAGGCATGGTAGGTACAGAGAGGTCGACTTGCAATCACAGAAATCGTTAGGGTAGTTTGACGAATGTAACGACCGTCCTGGCTGCTATCGGCCAAATTGGGACTAGAATACACATGTTCAGGTATCCGCCTGATTTTCGAACCATCCGCAAGGACTCATTGAACATTCTATACCGAAGATGTCCCATAGGATGCTATTTTACTATCTCATCCAGCTTGGTCGCTTCATGAGAAGAGCAAGATGAATACCTGCGGCTTGTGGCGATTGCGTTTCGCGAGGCCATTTCAGTAACAAATTTATCTTGTGAGCATTTGAACGCCATTAATTCCACGAGAAGAGGGCTTGAACGGACGGCACAGTGTGTGTGAATGAAACATGTTAAGGCAACGCCGAGCATTGGTGACAACGTCTAGCTGTTGAGAGGAGAAGTAAAGGCGCACTTTAGCTGTGGACGCCTAACTGCAAGGATGACAGCCCCCCGTAGAGTATGCCTTCTGAATGTACATACTAGCTCCCGGAGGGCTTCAAAGACATTTCGAAGGATTCCACATCGCTCTTGGCATGAAATCCAGCCACTTCGGGTGGACCGTCAATTTTGAGTATGCATCTGACCTGCAGGCTACAAGGCTGTGTCTGAACCAGGGTCAGCATCTAGACTGACAGCGTTACAACTTTCACCGATGTAGGCTCAAAAAGGAACCCGACAAACTTACCTATGGTATATAGCCATGGGACGCAGAGGTTGTACGTTTTCTCGATACCGCCATCCTGACTCTCCTTACTCACTACTTTTCCTTTTTAGTTCTTATTGTCACTCATTATGCGCCTTCTGTGGCAGTCTCTCGTTACGGCGCTCTTCCTGAAAGCTGTGGTGGCGCAGAACGGATCAGTGGCCCTCAATGTTGACGCCATTGAAGATGAACCTCATATCTCTACTTACGATGTCGATCTTCACGATTGTCCCTCCACTTGTACAGATTACTCTAATCCACATAGCTGGATTCCTTACCTGAACGCCAATCGACTACGCCGTTGTCAAGAACCGCTTCTCTTACAGCTTTCCGTGAATCGGCCTCTTGATGATCCAAAGTCCAACGTTCTCATTCGAAGCTGTTCACTTTCTTCTGGAATGAGTGTTGCAACAATCGGCGAGGCAGGAACTCCGGAGGTCGAGAATCCAAAGAAGGCCGATAATGTCTTCCAAAGCAGTCTCGAGGTTTCGAAGCCTTGCAAGAGCACTGGCACAGATAATAAGGTTGACATTGAGGTGTACACAAACAGTGGATCCGGTGCCGCATCTGACAAGTCATTGACACTCCTCGAAGGCATACGGACGTATTTCGAGGCCCAGGATAACTGCGACGAGTCTATCATTTTTGCCTATCAGAATGGAACAGCGACGGGCGTCTACATTGGCGAAGACCTTGGCAAAAACACTGTCAACACTGTACTAGGAGCCCTCTCGGAGCGTCTCGGAAACCACGGCCTCGCTGGCAATCGCACAGTCGCTCAGTGGTGCAGCAACGATCTATCTTCGGGCGCCACTTTTGGTGTTGCCATAGACACAACAGACAATCTGGCTGCCGTCCAGGAGTCAGTTCTGAACTGGAGTAATGGAGTGTGTAGTGATGAGCCAGCTTTGGAGCTCATAGCACCATTATCCAACGTCAACATTGTGCAACTGGCGAGCAGCAATAGGACGAACACCACATCGAGTGGTAATACAACCACGGCCGGTAATGGGACCACGCTTAGAAGAAGCATATCACACAATCTACCGGTCTCGTTGCAAAAGCGCGCCACTTGCCGCTACATCGAGGTAGTTTCTGGTGACGGATGCGCATCCCTGGCTTCTCGATGTAAAATCTCAGGTGCCGATTTCACGAAATACAACCCGGCATCCAACTTCTGTTCGAGCCTTCAGGTCGGCGGTTACGCATGCTGCTCGGCTGGAGACCCGTACACGAAGCCTAAGCCAGTAGCGCCATCCCCAAATGCAGATGGCACGTGTGCTACCCATTTAATTGTCGATAAGGATACCTGCAGCGCTTTGGCTACGAAGTATGGAATCACGGTCGACAACATCGAAAAGTGGAACAAAGGCAAGACCTGGGCCTGGACTGAGTGCAAGGATATGCTACTTGGCTACAATTTGTGCATCAGTGACGGAACTGCTGCCTTACCGCCTCCTCAAGCCGGCACTGCATGTGGACCCCTGGTCCCCGGTACAAAACCTCCAGCTGCCGGCCAGTCACTAGCCGACCTCAACCCTTGCCCTCTCAACGCGTGCTGCAGCAACTGGGGGTTCTGCGGAGTGTTCCCAGGTCATTGCAACGTTCACAAGCCCGCAAATGGAGGACCTGGCACCAAGCTACCGGGGTTTCAAAATACTTGTGTATCGAATTGCGGCAATGAGATTAAACAAAATTCTGGACCCCCTGCAAAGTACTCACGGGTTGGATACTACGAGTCTTACAACTTCAACCGCGATTGTCTCTGGATGAAATCGGAGAATGCCAACACAGACGGGACATATACCCACATGCATTGGGGCTTCGCAGAGTAAGCGGCACCGTTTTAACGTGATATTATCTTGGTTGACCTAGTTATAGCATCGATCCCAATACCTGGAAGCCCATCATCACTGACAAAGCCAACCAATGGGCAGGGTTTAAGAAGCTACAGCTCAAGCGAATCGTTTCCTTCGGCGGCTGGGCATACTCTACAGAGCCTGCGACCTACAATATCATGCGACGGGCAATAATCGACAACCGCGATACCTTCGCTAAAAACCTTGCACAATTCGCCAAAGACGAGGGCATCGACGGTATAGACATCGATTGGGAGTACCCAGGTGTGAGTGTTGATATGCATTGAAGGACTGAGTTCGCTATCTGACAAATTCAACACAGGCTCCTGATATCATGGTGAACGGCGCCCCGATTGGAAAAGAGACAGATGGTGTGAACTATCTGAGGTTTCTAACCACTCTCAAATCGTATCTTGGCACCGACAAGTCCGTTTCCATTGCAGCTCCTGCCTCCTTCTGGTACCTGAAAGGCTTTCCGATACAGCGGATCTCAACAGTCATTGACTACATCGTCTACATGACATATGACTTGCATGGCCAGTGGGATTACGGCAATCCGAACTCATTCGATCAGTGCGACTCTGGCAAATGCATTCGAAGCCACATCAACCTCACGGAGACTACCAATGCCCTTTCCATGATCACCAAAGCTGGCGTGGCTAATAACAAAATCTTTGTCGGTGAGGCCAGTTATGGACGATCCTTCCACATGGCATCAGACGGCTGTTGGGGACCGATGTGCGACTTCACTGGCTCGAGAACACAATCTGATGCCAACCCTGGGCGCTGCACAAACACAGGCGGGTATCTAGCCTACGCTGAGATTGCTGAACTGCAAAGAAATGGTCAAGGCGCCAAAATGTTCCACGATGACGCGTCGAGCTCGGATATTATGTTGTACAAAGGCGACTACATCAGCTACATGACGCCCGAGAAAAAGGAAGAGCGCAGGGAAATCTGGGAAGTGATGAACTTTGCGGGCACGATTGACTGGGCTGTTGATCTACAATCCTTTGGCGACGAGGATATTGATACACCAATTGAACGACCAACGGATGGAACAGCATGTATCTCTGGGGACGATCTTAGTATCAGAACTGGAGATCTTTGCGAACTGACTTGCTTCTACGGATTCTGTCCTGAATCCATGTGCGCGTGCACAGAGCGAGGGAATTTAGTAGCCGATGACGATGCGAAAGAAGGAGATTACCGCGCCATTTGGGAAGTCGATGTAGACATCAACAAGTTGTGCAATTTCGCCTGCAAGCGCAACTACTGCCCCTCCGATATCTGCGAAGCCAAACCTAAAGTCGAGTTCAGCGAGGAAGACTTGAACGAGGTGAACGACGGTGACGAGGTCCGACGCCAGAACGCGGAGAAATGTGTCATCTGGAAGGACGATGAGGAACAGAATGACTTTGAGCTGGCGCACTGCAAAGAAGTTTGCAAGGAACAAACAGACGAGGCCAAGGAACAGGGCAGGACGACGAATTACGGCTGCATTGGCTTCTGGCCAGGTGCCAAAGAAATCCCGTGGGAGAAGCCCGCTGGCATGTCTTCGGCGGTTGCTGGCGGTAGATGTTCGTGCGATAACTGGCTCTTGAACGAACTTGCGGACACAATACTCGAGGCTATGCCTTTGATTGCACAGGTATGTCTTACGGTGTCGCGTTCTTTTACTGAGCCTCACCTAATACACTTTACAGATCGGATGCTACATCATGATGTCCTCACTCAAGGCCGTGCTGGACATTGGCCTGCAGTTCATTCCAGGCGTTGGCAAAGTCCTCGATGCTGGGCTAGACATGGCCACCACCGCCGCCCAAATGGCCTCTTATCTCTACTCCGACGAAGACAAGCCAGAAGATGCCTTTAGCTGGTGGCTCAGTCCCTGTGGCAGCACAGAGCTCGTTCCTGACGAAATCAAGAAGATCTTCGACATTCTCAGTACTGTCACAGACGGGGTTTCGTCCTTCAAGACGCCCAAGAACCTGAAAAAGGGCTCCGGCAAGAAAGGTGATGACGGCAACCCGCATGACCAATCTACCCCTCGCAGCACAAAACGTACCTCCAATGGGCAAGCCAAATGCTCCATTCCCACAAAGAAAGAAGTCCGCCAAATCGGCACTGGAAAAAACACGATCCGCAAGCTCTCCTGCGACAAAAACGGCAAAACCCAGACGAATGACGAAATCCTCGTCTCCGCGGTCTTCGGCAACAACCCGTCCAAACTAGCCATCAAAACTGCGTGCCCTGCAAGCGCCGGTCAAGCATGCTACCACTACCAATCAGTCATCAAAGCCAACCCGAAATTCGCTACATTCACTTGTCCTCCGGAGGCCGCATCCACGGCCTGGCGCAAAGACGGCGTAGCAACAAACCGTTGGTCCGACCAGCACAAAGGCGACGGCTGGCTGAACAACAACTACTACGCAGGCATGAAGAAGAACGAGGCTTGCGAGCGCGACGAGTATCCCCCAGCCTACCTGATGAACGCGCAAGACCCGGCCATCATAAACGGCGGCATCAATAACAACGGACAAATGGTGCGCTACCTGCCCGCCAAGATGAACAAAGCAGGCGGACGTCTCTGGAAGGGCGTGTGCTTCCAACCGCTCCTCAAAGGCCTGCAAATGGCAGATCTGCGCTCCATTGTGGATAAAGACAAGAACAAGAAGACTATAGTGAATAAGTCTGGCGTTACGGAAACGCATGCGACATTCACCGTGACGGAACGACCCGAGTTCCAGATCACAGCGTGGCCGAACGTGCCTGCGCCGCCGGCAAACCACCCGACGTGGAGCGACGGTGTCGCGAATAACCCTTGTTGGCACCAGGCTCAGCAAGCTCAGGACCCGGGCTTCCAGCTCTTCACATGGGATGCGTGGTATAACAACAACCCGAAACCGTACGACTACCAGAAGGCGTATAAGAAGGGGAGCAATGGTTCTTGAGGGGATTTTAGAAAAGAATAGTCCAGCATTTTTCTCGTGTAAATATTATCTTTAGGTATCTCCCGTCTTTGTGTAATCGAATCCGCGATGGCAGACGACTGCGTGTGAAATGCGGCAAGAATAATTATTGGTGCAGTAGTGGCTAACCGGACAACGAGTCACAACTCGGCAAGCGGTCTTATCTCTGATGAGTTCTACATCGACGAGACCACAGGGCCGGACTAGACTGGATGGAATGAGGTGGTTGGGTAGTGGTTTATGCCTGGAGCATACTGATCTTGCTGTGCGTTGAATCATTGTTGACAAGCATGAGACACGGAGAGATATCCCTTTCCATGGCCGCGTCAGAAACGTTACTATAGTGTTACTGTTGTGTTATTGCTGGAGGGTCCGACTCTTTCGCACCCCATACACGCATATATGTTCTCCGCATTCTACTGTGTCACCAATTGGATGACTTCGTGCTCTTCGGCCCAATTGCACATCGTGCTAGAGAAACCGGCGTGAAGGTCCTGAAACCACATCCCTTCGCCGGCACGTACCTCTGCTGCTATAAAACACACAAACGCTTCTAATACGGCAATGGAGAGCCTGATGGTGAAGCAAAGTAACCTCACTTCCTCACCTTTGGAGTAAGATGTGGCTGCTAGAGCATTGAAAACCGCTTTAATCCCGATGGACAAGGCAACGGGAGATAAAGAGAGCAGAGTCTTCCATATTGGTGATGAATGGCGAGTCACCATTTCCTGGATCGCTCTGCATGCGCTATTGACGTGATGCTGATTGGGGTCATCGATGTCCCGGCCTATACAGCCAGACTTTTCTGCATCAAGACCGAAAGCGGCCATAAATCGTGCAGGAACATACGCCGAAAGAAGGGAAATGCGACCTTTCGGTGGTTGAGGAGGCCCCTGATTATTCATATAGAATTGCCTCATGGATGATGCCCACCGTGAGCCCGATGATTTTCTGTGTATGAAAAGGATTGCGCTTTCAAATATTATTGGTGAGCAATCATGATACTCCGGCGGCAGAAGTCTGGAAGTATTTAGATAGATATTGTATGTCATCGCATCGTCTCGCAGTCTCTCCCGATCGAGCTTGTTCATAATAGAACCTGGTAGAAGTATCATGTGCAAGAGGCATGATAGGCGGTCTTCGAGAACGAACAGAAGGCGTTTTCTCTCGAGATCATCTACCATGCCAGAAGGCTCCATAGAGAAGACACCTTCGTGCAAGACAGTGAGCACTGGAACCAGAGATTCCTTGTTATTATAAGACTTCGAGTCATCGAGCAAGTCAAGCAGACGTGGGAGTTTCCAGTGGTGAAGTTCCTCCAAGAGATCTAGTCTGGCCTTCATCGAGGGATCGAGCGAGAGGATGACTCTCCTCCATCGAACCATACTGAAAGAGTAGCTCAGGTATAAACATATACGCCAGTTCTTTGGCCATATGTGTCGTATGTGCCGCGCGGTTCAATAATGTCCAGAATATTCCGAAAAGGCTCGAAAAGTGCGAGTGCAACATTCGCTATAGGTTCTAGATGCAGCCTTGGAAAATCTTCGAATACTATCTTCTCAGAGACAGAGTCAGGCTCATCTTCCGAGTGAAGATCGATTACCAAGCGGCCTGGAGGCTCGACTGGTGGAACAATGTAAATCTTGATGCGAAAAAACTTTTCTCGGGGAGCACATGGAAACTTCTGAAGATGAACATGCCCCGCGTTCATCCTCAAGAGTTACATACAATCCTCACAAGGACCTTCAAGTGACTTTTTGCACTGTCAATCGCGTTAGTGATAAAACAAAGCACAATGCTAGATGGAAGTACGTACCACTTTATGGCGGATCCAACATGCTAAACACGCCCAAGATGATATTTCAGAGGTCTTGCGAGTTCTCACCAAGGCCTTTTTGAGTTCGCGGTCTGCCGCTGGATTTGTGTGGACAACTTGGTTGTCAAGTCCTGGGCGGTGTATTCTTTTGGTAGATTTCCCATTCACGGACTTGAGTATTTTAGGATTGGGATTCTTCGACGAAGCCTTCTTTTGGGATGTAAGTGTAGGAATCTTTGGCCGTTGGATGTCGAGATCTGGAGGTATCAGCTGATGAGCCACCGAGAATGACGGCATGTCAGGCCGTATTATGCTTGGTGTTTGGCGACTGTACCTATGGTAGTGAACAACTGCAAGTCGGCATGGCGCTACAGTCGTGGACATGTTCGACTTTTGAGCGCATGCGACGGAAGGCTGAGCATTTTATGATGGACGAACATTGAGTGTCCAGGCTTAGGCATACCGCCATGAGCATACCTCCGGGTCCCGAAACAGCCTAGTCCGTCTCACCCAGCTGAGCATGCAGATGCCAGCGAACATGTGCTGCTCCCGCCTCTGTCTCTCCGGGGACTTTATAGGACTACCATAGGTAGCTTGAACCTGTCTTCGGCCCAGAATCTATGCTTCGCCACGAGCGCAATTTTGCCGCCGGTTCTTTACACCTCCGAATCCCGTGAAGGACTAGCTCCACTGTGAGAGTACCTACCGGTATGAAACTCATCTTTCCGGAACTACATCGAGAAATCCAAGGTTGCAACACCCTATAGCCATGACACGACGCCGTGTAGCTCTTCACCATAAGATGTGCAAGAACTTCAAAATGCCCAGGTTTCAGCTGTTCCGGACTCGAGACTTGAAACCCCCTTCAAATCCGTATTCCGCTCATCGAAAAAGAAACAACCATGTGGACCCGCACAGACATCCTCGCTCTCCTCCAACTCCTCACTATGATTGCACTCGCGGCCCTTCACGCTTTGTGACATCTGATTTTGCATCAAAGTAAGTTGCACAGGTGTTTATGCAACGTTGTTCCTGTGCTAATCTTGCTCAAGTGACTTTCCGCCGTAGCGGTCTTGAGAATGCTCAACTGCGCCGCAATCGGGACCGGAACGAAGCACTGTAGTCTTGACACCCCATGGACGAAGCTACGAGCCACACAAAAGGGGTGTTTTTGCGACGAGAACACCACGCTGAAGGAAAGTACGCCTGCGGTCAATGTGTTGGCAAACACGTGCTTTGTCCTGAATCTATGTTGCGAATGTAAATAGGAAGTGGACACGTACAGATTGCTTGGTGCTTGCTTAGGCTTTGGATGAACAGTGGTGGAGAGATACTAGAGATACCTATGGTATGTATAAATGCACGAGATCATTCAGCCCAGTCTTAGAAGGCGGCAGAGGAATATAACAAGTATACAGCCTGTGGTCATTCTTCACTGACATTTCCCTTCTTCTCTCTTCCTCCTCCGTTTCTAGTCTGTGCCCGTTGTTCTTACCGCATGTTCTTGTTATCCGTCTTGTCCTCTGCATCAGGCTTAACAGACAGCGCTTATTGTGATAGGACAGTTTAGCTAACTATACAGCAGACTTGTTAGTCCACGACATAAAGACTGTTTAGACAGCGTTAGAGGTCTAGCGTTACCTTTAAGCGTTTGCAACAGCTAGTTAGCAAGAAAGAATACAACATCTCCTAGGCGAATGTAGAGCTAGTAGCTAGTCTTAGGAAACTTAAGCAGGCTGCTAATGCTAAGCACGAGTATGTTCAAGTAGAAATAGCCTATAGATATTGGCAACTGTTCTTAATCTAGTAGCTTAATGAATTATAATCTCCCCTGTTGTAATAATAGCTTGTGCTAGCACCTACAGACGTAGACACTACTGACATGCTTCTAATACTGCCTAAGTCAAAGGAGGAGGTGTAAGCACAGCCTAAATCCTTAGTACATTATGTTCGGTGCCTCTAGAGCTTAGTATTAGTTAACGTAAGAGAGGACAAATCTAAAGGAGTCCTAGTAGCTACATCTTATATTATTGCAGGTTAGTTCATTCAATTCACAGAGGTATATCGCATGCCTCGATCACACAGTGCCCAGTATGAAGAAAATCTTGAATAACTATACTAGGGTAGACTATGTACATATACATTCTACTTCGTCTTCCCAAAGCACACACTATCACTGATCGCCAATGGTGTACACCAAAAAAACTCAAATTAGATGTTGATCAGCGGTTTGGCGAATGGTTCCGCTGGGATTGTAAGGACAATTTCCAAGTGACCTTGAAGCTTGTTTTGCTTCGTAGATGCTGATACAAGCTTCTCGTAGTCCAATAATAGTGCGAGATTGATCTTTCTAAACTGTCGAATCTTCGGGGATGGGTGTCGCCTTGTTTGAAATGCGGAGTTTTGAGCATGTGGAGGTTTGTTGGTTCAGCTGTGGTGCACCACAGTCGTCTTGTTTTGAACGATTTCACAGAATCCCCACTTGATCTGAGGATAATCCGTACAAGGCCGCATATTAGATATTCCACATTTCCATTCGAGGGTACTTCCATTCGCGTCTATAGAAAGTATACAGGCACAAGTCTCCGTCTCTCTTATCTGAGCAAGTCCCGACCGATAGACGCCAGATTCCATGCATGCATTATATCGCATACTCCAGAGAAGGGATTGAATGAATCCTTGCTTTTCATCGCCAGCTCTTTGTCATCAACCCGCCACCGCAGCAGTCATCGACCCTCAACTCTTCCACAGCCTCCCCAGAAGCAGCTATCCCCGTTGAAAAAAGACCATGACAATACTTGTGTATGCTCATTTTGCTACCGCAGCACTCAGAACCTGGGTCCTGAAAAATCCACCCTTTGTCCGCTCAATGACTTGCTGGTAGACGGATTGTGGTGGGTGGTTCATGACGACTGTGCCGGCTTGGTAGTCAATCTTTGCGTCGACACGGGTGTCGCGGATGAGGTTAACGATCCATTTCTCACCCTCATCTTGTGACAGTCCGAGACGTGTCGAGAGGTCCCTATACGATTATTAGCGTCTAATCTTTCAACTACGTGACGGGCGATGGCTCACTTGATATCAATCCTTTGGTGGATCTTGCAGTAGCTCTCGGAGATGAGATGTCTCGCCGCATCGACAAACTGATCCGCTGCGCCCAGGAGGAAAAAGTCGTTCTTCAGAATCTCCTCAGTCTCGCTGAGCTTCTTCTGTGCCTCCTCAAAGTCAAAGTCGATATACAGCGCCTTGATGAAGTCGGTGACGGGGTCATTGTACTCATATCCCTCTTGCCTGACAATCCTGATGAGGTCCTTCAGCTGCTTCTGGTACTGATTCGAGTTCCTGCCCTTGTTGCGACCGGTGATGACGGCGGCGGCGAGGTATCGCAGGATCCACGGGCAGTTTGTCTGGATGGTGTTGATGTAGGCGGGGGAGAAGAACATGTCGGTGAGGGTTTCGCGCGAGGTCTCGTGGTTGAAGAGAGGGAAGAGGGACCAGTGGATCAACCATGTGCGGTGCTGAAGTTGTGCAAGGGGGTTGTTGAAGAGGCGTGTGTCGATGATCTCCTTGATCTTGTTGATCTCCTCAATAGCCGAGTCCCAGTTGACGGAGAGGATCTCGCAGGCGAGTTTACCCCAGGTGGCTTCCCGTTCTTTGTCACCGTCGGTGGTCTTGCACAGTAGTCAGCATCCATGCGTTCTTCTAGTAATCTATCTGGGTGGAGTCATACCAGGACCCTGAACCGGTACAGCAACTCGGCTGCATGTGGGTAGACACCGCAGCTGTACTGAAACTGTCCAAACTCGTACAGCTGGTTGACCATGTCCATCTCGACGCCGTGGCTCTCCTTGAGGTACGCCAAGTTCTGCACCTTGTCGCTGCGCAGGTTGGTGACGACATTCTCGTCGTCCAAAAGCGCGCTGATCTTGCTCGTCTGCTCCTCCAACTGGTCGCGTCGCTGCAGGACCTGGTCGCGCTTCTGCTTGAACTCGTCGGGCATGTCGTCGAGGCCGTGGACTTCCTGGTGCAGCTGGCCGACGAAATCCGTCATGTTGGTGGGCTTAAGCAGCTCGAGCAGCAGCTTCTTCTGGTCGAGCGTCTGGTCGGCATCCTCATCGCTGGAGAAGTTGAGCAGCGGGTAGACGAGATGGCGGTCGAGGTTGGGCATGAGCTTGGGCAGGAGGCTGTACTGCTCAGCGATGCTGGCGCCGTTGGTCGCAGAGTCGGCCATGGTGGGTGGTGGCTGGGGGTGTTGTCTGTCGCCGGGGACGGTGGTGGACGTCGAAAAAGTGCGGCGGGCGCGAAATTGGAGATGTCGGCGGGCGGTAGTGGGGTTCGCGGGCGTGAATGAAAAATGGCCCGTGGGCTGTGCGGTAGCGAGCACCCCTGCAACGCTAAACTTTTGGTGTTGAACCTCACCGCGAAGAAAGACGCCTGCGCAGATATCGTCGTTGGACCAGCCCTTGCAAAAGTCCACCCCATTCACTGCATATACAATGCCTCGCATACGGTCCTTCGCCCCGCTCATGCGGTCAATCGTTGCACCCCGGGCGGTCACGTGCCAGCAGCGATTCCGCTTCTCAACCGCACCGCGCATGTTCGCCGACAGTAATGTCCATTTACTCGCCAGTACGATGTACATGTTATCTAACAGCCCCCAGAACCATCCGAATCCTCACTGCCACCAAACGCCACCTCAGAAGTCCCATCAACACCAAAGGAAGCGCAACGCGCCGCCGACCTCGCCGCAGCAGAAGCCATCACCGAGTCCGACAGCGCGCAACCACCCGAACCAAAGCCCACACTCCCATCCACACATTCCATATCACCGGCAAACACCAGCTCTCCCTTTCCCCCGGACTCGCCTAGCCAATCCTCAAAGCCTCCGCGAAAACCCAGCTCTCCAGCCACGTCCACCAAGCCCTCATCCCCCACCTCAAGCATCAGCAAAATCTCCCTCAGCGCAATCAACTTGGACCTTCCCCCACCGAAATACCACGTTTCGCGCTCCGTAAATAAAAATCTGCCCATATACACAGATAAGAAGCGAGGAGGCAATCTGCACTTGACTTTGATACGAAAACTCTCCGGAGACATCAAAGCCCTGAGAGACGAGCTCAGAGAGTTCTTGCAGAAAAAGGCTGATGATGTCACCATCAATACTGTGACAAACCAAGTCGTGGTTAAAGGGCATCACAAACTTGAAATTGAAAAGTATTTGACGGCCAGGGGGTTTTGAGATAGAGGAGTGGTGTAGGAGTGTTTGCGTCCAAATTTGGGATGGCAACGTATATGGTGGATGGCGGAGTTTTTGTGGTATAACTCTTTGTATTATATGTATAAGAGCCAGCACTGGAATGAAGGCGCATTTGAAAGATGTGCAAACCCCACTACAGTGTTTACCAAGCCCTAACATTCGGAAGAACCCAACAACTTTTTTTCTTATTCCTACAATTATACGGACACTCAGACATGATTTCAACTCCCTACAAAACCCCCCTCTTTCCTCGCACTTCCATCTGCCCTCCCAGTCTCTTACGCATAATACCTCGGCTCGTTGAAAACATGATACCTATGGCCCCTGACCCCCTCTCCCTTGAACAAATCCGGAAACCTCAGTCCAGGAGCGACCTGACTCTCATGCACAATCTCCGCTCCATTCTCCGGTTCCCCAACCACAAACTTGCCCACCTGCAACTCGGTATCCGTAATCGTGTGGCGACTGACCCTTGCGTAACCCGCACGCCTGAGCCCTTTGTAGAGGATGTACTCACACCATCTATCCCAATCTGTAGGGTCGATATCCTTCATTCCGCTCTTCTCGCCAACATAGGTATTGTAGTTGCCCTCGCCGGGCTTGATAACGAGATATGAGAGTAAGATTGCTGGGCGGGAGGTGGCTTTCATACGTGCAGCGAGGTATTCACTCTGCAGTCTTCTATCCTCGGGATCTTCCTCTTGACCAGAATGAAACACAAAAATGTCAATCATCTCGCCATAGGCGTCGATTGTTGCTTCGATGGCCGGGGCGAGTTCGCCAACGGGGGAAGGCAACAGGTGGTGGGTCGAGTTTACGATTGGGAATTTGGAAAGGAGGGCGGAACCCCAAGTGTGTTTGTTGGGGCCGGGTCCAAAGTCGACGTACATGCCTAGGTCTTCGGCGAGGAATTGCGTCGTGTCGCGGTTACCCATTATTATGCGCTGGAGATCGCTCTCGAGGAGCCCAATGACGTCGACTTCCATTTCTTTGATCAGGTCGCGCATGCGATACTCCGAGGACCACATGTCGTTGTCGAGGGAGAAGTGGATGGTCCAGATACCCGCGGTGAGAGACTTAGTTTCCGGGTGGTACGGCTTGTAGTCGTACGACGGGAAGCGTAGGTATGCGGTTGCGATGCCGAGTAGCTCGAGGACGCCGAGGACATAAAGGTAATAGGAACGTTGGCGGCTGGCGGCAGCGGTGATAACGGCTTTGCCTTTGTACGACTTGGTGGCGGGGGGTTGGGCGGATACGCTGAAGATCCCGGCACCGATTTGCAACATCATGCTTATCATTACCCAGTCGGTGTGCTCACGAAATAGAGGTCCGCCGGGGACAAAGGCATAGGCGACGACCCAGACGTGGAAGAGCACCATGAAGTTGTAAACCAGGAAGCCGAGTCCGAAAGTTCGAGCGGGAGAGTGGCGAGCAGCGTGGCCGATGAGGGTGGGAGCAACAGCCATGAGATATATCGCTAAGACAAGTGCACCATAGAACCCAGTCCAATGACTTGATGTTGTCAGGACAGCAGCACCTATCGAGCCAACACCATAGAAAGCCCAGGAGCGTGAGAGATTCGGTGCGAACAGACCAATCGTGAGACCAACACCCATGGCGAGCAAGGTCCACGTACCATGGGGAACAGCCTGAGGACCACGAACAGGGTAGCCCTCCCAGACCCAAGAGATCATGGTACTCGAGTCGGAAAGTAGCGAATGCATCGCGAAAAACAGACCGGCGATACCGAAACTGGCAAAAACGGATGACCCCTTGGTTGGTCCCTGAGCAGGTATGTCTGCTCCTGCGCTGGCGGTCTTTGTAGTCGAAACCAGCATGGCGACAACAGCGACTACTAGACCAGTCTTGTTCCAGCCCCCGTTGGCTTCGTGCATGATCGGCCAGATGGGGTTGTTAGTCCAGAAAGCGAACTTGGCAACACTAGAGGCGAGTAGACCCAAGGAGAACGCCGTGATGCGTGCCTCAAGACGGTGAGGCTGAGATCGCTCTGCGAAGAAAGTAGCAGTCCAGGCGACACAAGCCATGGATAGACCGAAGCCGACGGCAAAGAGACGGTTGACGGGTGTTTTGGCGAGGAAAGCCAAGAGACCCGACAAGGAGAGCAGATGGAAGAACCACACATAACGAACAACGAGGTAGCGTATCGGTTTGATACCGAGCAGGAATGGAGAAACGGTGCACATGACCAGGACCTCGTAGCCAGAGATACCCATGTGCCATAGTGGGAAGTCTAATTCATGTCAGCATCAGACCTGATCTCGAGGCTTAGCATGTGTATACATACACCAAACGCAGACGCCGAGCGAGGTCAACATAGACCAGAAGACGAACTGTCTCTGTCATTAGAGATATCGCACATGTAATGTCATGTCACTTACTCCATTGTACACGTCCGCTGCTGCGTGGATGAGGCCAAACCAAGAGAAAGCGCCCGAGAAGGTAGCGCCGATCTGGTTATCTTTCCTGCTGTCATGTCAGATACCATTGAAGGCCGAGATATGGGCATACTCACTGTTTCTCTAGGACGGCGTCGGCGGTGGTCTTGTTGCCAGCACTACAAACCGGAGCAGATCAGAATGTGCTTGTGTAAACCATTTGCATTCATAGATGGTGGCTATCTATTTCGGGAGACGTGGGACATACACACGGGATACACCTCGCATATCCTTGACTACCACCTCGAGGTTTTCGAACTCGATCATGGTCACTGCATCGAATGCGACATCGAGTAGAACTAAAGCCCATTCAAAAAAAGCGTATATGGTGTAAGCTGTAACATGTTAGTGCAGGACTGATGGGTCCGGAGCTCAACGTACCTCCAGCTACACGATGCACCTTGTGCTGAATGAAGAAGTAAATCAATGGCACTAGGGTAGCAAAGAAGGAGCCTGCGAAGACTTTACGAAACTTCAGTGCTGTGGGGTTCTTGGGGCTCAGAGCAAGACAGCCGAGTGTCCAAGGTAGTGTCGCCACAAGGTACGAGATCATGAAGATGTCATGCCAGTCATGGTCATCGGTCGATGTCACGTATGTCCATCCTCCGCAGGTCAATGTTCGGAAAATGCCCACACCGGCGATGAATTTGGGAAGCGACGAGTTCGGTCGGCGGGTCAAGACGTACCAAAGGCCGACCAATGCGAAACGAGGACCTAATTGTGGCTTAGTCTGGATCGTAAGGACTTCTTCTAGAGGTTGTACCTGAAGTGAGTGCAATGAAGAGCATGAACACTGAGCGTTCTGGGTACTTGTCGCCAATTGTCGCAGACACGGACGGGAACCATTCGTCAGGATAGCCCTGTCTTGATTATTGGTACATGTGGAGAGTATTGTCTGTATTTTTACTGACATAGTGTTCATTCTGGACGATCTTATGGTAGTGTAACTGTCTGGGGGGGTTCAGTCGTGTCGAGGGGTAGAAGTCGCGGGCGCATTGCATACATTCCCACAATCAAGGCCCCAACGAAAGCACCTGCAGGCTAGTTAGTTGGAATACCAGGAATCGAAATTGCAATGCAACGTACAATAGGCCATGATGGTATGCGAGTAGGATATCCATTTCCCATTGAACTGCAACATGTTAGCATGCGGAGCACCCGGGGGTCATGCTCAGGCCGACTCACTGTTGCGACAGTGTCGCCGTCCTTGTCTTTCACCATGGTGAGATTGAATTGGAAGAGCGTCCCAAAGAATCGCCCCAGCCGCAATAAGAAAGAAAATGAATGAGGGTCGTGAATTGGAGGTTAGCCTGCAGCGGACACGCGTGTCTCCTGAAGAGGGCCGAGGTCAGGGTTCGCGTCGTAGGCCAAGCCGCTACCAACGGAAGCAAGTTTACGCGGGCAGTTTTCTCGACCGACAACTTTTTCGAGGGCGACTCTCTTGCACAGGAAACCCACGCAAACATGGCAGGCGCAAGTGATAAGGCGCGATTCTACCTCGAGCAGTCGGCGACGGAGCTGAATGAGCTTGAGCGCAAGAAAATCTTCACGCGGGTAGGCCTCGAGTTCCTCAAACGCGCCACGCTCAGCTAACCGGCGTCAGGATGAAATCCGCTCCATAGCAGCGAAGCGCTCAGACTTCGAGCACATAATCAATGCGCGCGGCTCACACCCCTCCGACTATATGCGCTACATCGAATTCGAGAAGAACATCGACGCTCTCCGCCGAAAGAGAATCAAACGCCTGGGGATACGCTACAAAGGACAGGGACAGCGTTCCATATACTTCCTCTACAACCGCGCGACGCGCAAATTCTCTGGGGACCTCTCGTTGTGGATGCAATACATCGACTTTGCTCGCAAGGACAAGGCGTACAAAAGGCTCAACGACATATTCACCTCAGTGGCACGACTACATCCTACGAAGCCAGACATATGGATACTTGCGGCAAATTACTTCATGGACACCCAGGCGGATATCACCAACGCACGAAGCTACATGCAACGCGGTCTGCGCTTCTGTAAAACCTCTGAACTTCTGTGGCTCGAGTACGCCAAACTGGAAACAATATATGTTGGGAAAATCGCGGGTCGGAGAAAGATTCTGGGCCTCGATATCGATCGCACAAAGCCGCAGGCTGGAGAGGACGACGACGAGGACATGATTGCACTTCCACAAATCACGGCAGAGGATGTGAACCCCAGTCTGAAGCAAGATGACGGTGTAGACGAGGTGGCCCTGCAGAATCTAGCTTCGGCACCTATCCTAACGGGCGCTATTCCGCTTGCCGTTTTCGACTCCGCTATGAAACAATTTCAAGGCAAACCCAGAGTTGCAGAGGCCTTCTTTGGCATGTTTACCGAATTTGAGCAGGTTTCGTGTATGCCACGCATTCTGGAGCACGTACTGGACTATCTCCAGCAAAATGCATCGCAAGCTGTGGAAACTGCTATCTGTAGATTTCGCATGCAGCTATTCGGCCGCAATCCTGCCGAGCCCGACTTCCCTGCCGCACTGGGCGATGCACTCGACTTGATAAGCTCTATCGTTCAGCAATATCCAAGTGAGGCTGTCCGGGTCTCCGAGATCGCAGTTCGACGGCTGTTATCTTACAGCAATCGGCTACCTGCGGATGCTGATCCAGCTCTTGAGCGGGCTATCCGTGTGACACTTCGAAAGTATGTGCGAGCGCTGGAGGACGGTGAAGGCACAGGCGATAAGGTCACAAGCCTCGCCAAAGCGCTGCAGCAAGAGGGAAAGAGGCAGGAGGCTGAGACGCTGATTCGTTCGAGTATCAAGCAATGGGCTGCGAATGAAGAGCTGCAAAAGCTCTGTTCTGCGCTGGAATCGTGAAGGGCCAGAAGGTCTGGTCACCAGGTTAAGCGTACCGGTACCAAGCAGACCCCGCATACTGTTGACCCAATGTCTCTTATCGGACCGGCCACGCCTCACCGCCGCTGCCACTACATGTGCTCCAATGTGCAATGTGTGAATTGCAATCAATCTGTGCCACAACGGTTGCACGAGCAGGCCGTAACTTGATGCTGCGGTAGAGTTGACCAGCACACTGCCTCATTCATCACCGCGGCCTCGTCTCGAGCTCTTCTTGGCGCTCTGTTGCCTCTTGCTCTTCAAGCGGCGCTCGTTATCAGATTTTTGGCTGGCGTGTTATCAGCACGGTCGGGTCGTCGGATAGATGAGGCATGACTCCACGACTCACAGGTCCTTGACACGCTGCACCTGTTCCGCGGATGTCTCCGTCGGTACAGCATGCTTCCCCGCTTCCACAATGGCTTCGTAGAGGCGTTTGTAACAGCTGTGGGCATTGTCGTTTTGTTTTCGACTGTCGTCGGCCTGGACCACCAGGGCATTGGAGCGCACGGCTACATAGCGCGACCGTTTGAGCTCGGCGTGGATGGCAGTGGGGACATGGTGCAGCAGTGCCTCCAGGGGCACTTTTAGAGTAGCTTTAGAATTGACTCTTAAGACATGCTTAGTATAGCGCGCCGTCGAAAGGCACGGAGTGGTCGTACTTGTTCACGTTCTGGCCGCCGGGACCGGACGACCTGCTGAAACTCAGCTCGCCAATGTTCCTGAGCGGAATCGACTCTGCATGCAGCGCCGCGAGCCACGTTCGCGCGGCGGCGAGCTCGTCGTCGCTGGCATTGCGCTGCGTCGACAGGAGGCAGCGTTGCACGGCGGGCGTGGTCCTCGTGATGAGGGCCACGGCCAGGGCGGGCAAGGCGGTGCGACGGCGGAGGGCCTGCATGCCGCCGGCCATGGTGTGTCAAGATGAAGTCATGGCCCCGAGGGCGCGAGCAGGTCGGGGGCGACGACGCCGTTTGGTGATGCGAGCCACTAGACTCATCACGTGTGCATCCAAGGTTCGAGAACGCCAGCAAGCAAAACGCGATCAGCCTTTTCTCGGAGCGGCCTGTGCATCACCGTCCAAACTGCCATCGTATTCCCAACAGCTGCTGCACCACCTGTCTGACCTCGCCTCCCCTCTCCCTCTCCCTCTCTCGCCACCTCTTATACGTGCGCGCCCGTCCCCGCAGCCCTGCCCTTGTGCCTGCCTTCATCGCCGGATCGGAGGCGGCTGCCACCCTTCTCTAACCACCACCTTGTTCACTCCAGCACATAGCTCGCCCGCCCCACCATCAGCTTCACACCCGTCCGCTACACAAACACCAGTGCCTGTACACCACCACAGCTCTCCGCCCTTGTCGCGACGGTGCGTTTTGTAGATGCCTCTGCGTTGACGTCTCCCTTCCCAGCCCGCTCTCTGTATTGATTGGCGTTGCGCCCGGCGTCCGCATATATGACCTCCAGCCCGCCAGAAACAGCTGAGTTTATAAGACACCAGTCGCTGTCGCCCGCGTCGCCGCGCCCGCAAAACGTCCCCTCGCCTGCCAACATTCCCATCCTTGTAGAGCAGATGGACCCCAACTTCAATGAACCATCATCATATAGCAACGACACGACGACGCCCGCGCAGTACCCGCCGCAGTCGCAGACACCAAATGCGCCCACCTCAGCGCCCTACTACGCCGACCAGTCAACCGCTTCGAATGCGCACAGTCTAGAAGCGCAGGGTGCAGGCGTGGGTGTTTCTGGAGGCGATGCCCAGGCAGCGGCGTATTATGGCATGGGCAGTCTGAACTCGCAGGCACATGATACCTCTACGTACCAGAATTACACCGCCCAGCATCAGGCCCACGCTGCTTCTGGTCAAGATGCTCACACCGCGCACCCATACCCCCATGACAATGCGTACGCTCAGCAAGCTTCAGCCCAGTCTGCCCAAGGCGCTTACTACCAGACTCCGGCGCAAGCCAGCACCAATGTTGACGTTCAAGCCTTGTTGGATTCGCTGACACCTGCTACGAACCATGGGCCTTCGGGTCAATATGCTGTTCCTCAAATGTCTCCTCAGTCTGCGCAGGCGCAAGCCAACGCGTCATCACTGCCAACGTCCACCAATCTGCCTCCGCGGCCTCCTGCGCAAGACACACCTGCTACGCACCCAAACTATAACCCAAGCGATGACATCAGATCGTACCATCCACATAGCCAGCAACCAGGTCCTACACAGGCGCGCAATGGCGCACAAGTGCAGCCTCTGAATATGCAGAGACAAGAGTACTTGGCCGCACCTCCGTCAGCAGTAACAAATCCCACAACACCAGGTCAGGTTCAACGCCAGCCCGCCCAGCGAAGCGAGACACCCGATGATGAGGACATTAGATGGCCACCAGAGGTCAATCGCAAATACGAGGAGTTTCTGGATCAGGAGAGGAAGTTTGTGACGGAAGGTCAATGGGATCAGTTTCCCATGGGCTCACGTCTTTTTATTGGTGAGCTTCGGCATGTTCAGTGTTTATGGGCAGCGACTAATCTGTCATTAGGCAATCTCCCCACCGAGAAGGTTACCAAGCGAGACATCTTCCACCGATTCTACCGACACGGCAGACTGGCGCAAATCTCCATAAAGCAAGCTTATGGATTTGTACAATTCTTAGACTCAGAGTCATGCCGTCGAGCACTAGACGCAGAGCAGGGCCAGGCGGTGCGTGGCAGGAAGATGCGTGAGTGAAGAGTAGAATTGTTGGCTGGACACAACTGACGCAACTAGACCTCGAGATCTCGAAGCCACAACGAAACACGAAGAAGGCTGAACCTCAGGCCGCACCGCCCCGACGACGGTCTCGCTCGCCTGACTATTCAAGGGGTGGAACAGGCCAGACACCCAGAGATGGACGATACGGTGGAAACGTCAACTCAATGTCTCCCCGGGACAGGGACCGTCGCTTCCGTGATCGAGACGACTATAGGCCAATGCGGTCACCATCTCCACGTGGCGCTCCTCGAGGCATAAGATCAAGAGACAGAAGCCGCGACAGATTTGACCCGCGATATCGCAGCAGGTCGAGGACGCCGCCTCGCAGGCACAGGAGTCCGTCACCGCGAAGAGACTATACTGAGGACGGCTTAGATCTCAGAAGGAGACTCCCGCACGAGGTTCCCGACATCCAGATTCTTGTTTTGAATGAGGGACTGCCACGGTAAGCATGCGTCGACCATTGCTCGTCATCACTCACTATTCAAACTCTTGCTAACTCGGTCTAGTGACTTCATCCGTTATGTGGAAGACACATTCCGTTCGCAGAACCTTCGAAGTAATGTCTTGATCTTGAGTGGCCGCTTCCCTGAGCCGGCTGTGGTCCGAAGGCAGATCTTAGAGGGGGTGCTGGCCATTGTCAGACTCGATACCACCGGTCTTACAAAGGGCAAGATCAGTGTCCAGATATTCGATCGACGTGGGGGTGCCAATAACGTCCAGTTCAACGGTACGTACGACTCTTGTAAACACTACGGTATGCTTCTAACAGGTCCAGAATATGCTGATCTAGACCCGACAACCGCTGGCCTTCTCGTAAATAATGCCAAGCAGAGCCAGTCCCAGCCAGTGCAACCACCTGCACCATCGTTCGGCTTCAATTCAGGTTTGCCATTCACGCAGGCGGCTCCCACTTTTCCCCCGGCCTCGACAAGCCAGCCCAATATCTCAAACCTGATAGCCTCACTCGATGGTGCAAGTCTATCCCAACTCCTCGGAGCCATGTCCGGTAACAACGTGGCGCAGAACTCACAGCCTGCGCCCAACCCAGGCTTCAATGCTGATCTCGCGCGTTTGCTTGCCCAAGTACCCAGCCCTACTCAGACTCCTGGTTTGGGCGGCCATGCTCAGCCACAGCTGGCGCATCTAGGCACCCAGTTCCCTGCCCTTGCCTCCCTCTTTGCCAACCAGGCCCCACAGAGTGCTCCGCCCGTCCAGACACCTGCTCAGCCAAGTGGTACTGACATGAGTGAGATCATGGCCCAACTCGCCCAGTATCAGCGCTGATATCCACCCTTTTTTCCACGCCCACCTGTCTTGGGATATGGGACTTTGTCTCGGATTACCCACCCGCGTTCCGAAAACAACCCCCTAATTTCGGACAAAGGTTCATCGGTAGACTTTTTTCGGTACCAGTATCCATGGTATTACCATCTCGACCTCCAGTCTGAGCACTCGGCTCACACCACGGAGACTGGCAATACATCAATATGTCTACGATCAGGATCGCATTCTGTATTCGTACAGTGCTTGTTGATCCCCGATGACCGCCCTGCCCCAGCTCACATCTGGCTCTCCAACTGTGGAGTCTCTCCTATCCTACAGCTCTTGTTTCCCTGTTAGTCACTTGTAACATCCAGCAATCAGCATTGTCGTTCAATCATCGTCCATCACGAAATTCCCCTATAGCTCTCTCCCATTCGGACACGACCCATCAGCGAAGCGAGAGACTTTGAACGTACCACCACTTAGACTCAAGATTTGGGTCGGCTGGGAGGTACAATCAAATCGCCTGTTCCTCTTTGTAATCGACTAGCACTATAGGTTGTGCTATTGCTTTCCCATTCTGATTTTGGCGAGGCGTTACCGGGTGAACAATACTCATATTGGGTCTTGCATGTGCCCGGCGTTGTTCCGTATACTTCTAGTATGCATCTAGCAAGTCTTGTATCTCTTTGCAGCGATTCTGTGTTTCGGTCCTGTGTATTTAGTAGACTGTAGTGCGGTGGAAATAAGAGTATACGATAGGGGTGGTTAAAGACTCTGGAAATCAATCCCACACAATTTAAATCAATCCCAGCGTGTGAGTTTTGCCAGAGGTTGATCAGAATCAGGTTCATTTGATCGCGGACGTCTGAAGCTGCACATTGGGCAGAAGAGGCCTAGCGTGGACACGAAGTGTGATGACATCGCGCTGCGCGGAACGCGGAGCAGGGATTCTTGTCGGGCCTTTTGCGTGCTCGCGAATAAGAACGTCACCAATTTCAAGTTGCATTAGAGAAATCAACTTTCCAACCGTCCCCCCCAGACATCCTTCCCAATTCCTAACACACACAGCAATGAAGCCACGGCCTATGATGTCGACGCTGGTCGCCCGCGGGCGACCAATTGGCGTGTCAGCGAACCACCACAGTCTGCGAAATGTACACGCCCGCGCACTTGCGCCTGCACTGAGCTGTCACAACTGGCACGATGCTTCGCGACGAACAGTCCTCCCATACACATCTTTCGCCACAACAACCCACCGCCATGCCTCCACGAAACCCGCGTCGTCACAGAAACACCACCTCTACCCCCCCTTACCCTCCACCATACCTGCAAAAGCCACCCCACCCCCCACAAAACACAACAGACCGCCGCCCAGCGTCCCCGCAGGAACTGAGCCCTCGCATTCCACAACCGTACCTACACTCAGAGCAAAAGAACTACTCAACCCGCCAGACTTTACCTACGCCCCGCCCATCGACGTCCCCGCCCGAGAGCCCAACCAAAACGCCTTCAAATACTACTACAGCGTCGGCCGCGCCTACGTCTCCTTCTACAAAACCTCAATCTCACACGTGCGCCAAACGCTCAAGCTCGCCAAGTCCCTGCGCGCAAAAGTCGCAGCCGCATCGACCACACAGCGCAACAAGCCTAGCACGGAAATACTGTCCCGCGCAGAGTGGCAGATTATACGGCGCAGTGCGTTGGATAAGCTGCGGTTACCAGCGTTTGGAGTGCTGTTGTTGCTGTTGGGGGAGTGGTTGCCGGTGATTGTTGTGTATATTACTCCGGTTATACCAGAGGCGTGTCGGATTCCGCAACAAGTTCTGCGCAATCTCAAGAGCATTGAGAAACGGCGTGCTGCGCGTCTGGAAGCTGTGGAGATGCGGGAACGAGCTGCGAGGTCGAAAGCGTCGAGTCAGAAGCAGAGTGCTGCAAGTGTTGATGAGATGAGTGCGCTTGAATTGCAGCGGTTGTCGGCGATGTTGGATTGCCATGTTAGGGTTTGGGATTGGGTGAAGGTTGGGCCGCCGACTTGGTTGTTGAGGGGGAGTGTAAAGAGGAAGGTGGAGTATTTGGGGATGGATGATGGGTTGATTTTGAGGGATGGGGGGTGGGCTGCATTGGGGAGGCAGGAGATTGAGCGGGCGTGTGTGGAGAGGGGGTTGCCTGTTTTGGGTCAGGGGGAGGAGCAGATGAGGAGGGCGTTGGCGGGGTGGAAGGGTGTTGGTGTGAAGGTGTAGTTGGGGAGGGTTGTTGAATTGGCGGGATATAGTGGTGATGAAGATGTATGATGTACGATATGAGATGAAATGAAGTAGAAGACACATAGACATACACACACTTGCACACAATCAAGACACCTAAAACCTCGTTCAACATGCAGACAAGCAACAGTCCACTTGCCACACCGTTCAACTCAATAACACACACACACACACACACACACACACACACGCACACGCACATAATTGGCCAAGGCCTCCATCTCCGAAACCTAATCCAATTTTTTTTTGATTGGATAGGAGTGCATCGCCGTTGATCCTGGTTTTGATGAGTGGAGCACACCATGTACACAACCCATGTATGTATGCTTATTTCAGATGGGCAAGATGGAATGTTGGAGATTGCGGCGTAAAGTCAAGTAACCCCTGTATTCTGCGGACACGGGGGAATTGTTGTAGAAAATTCATGTGCTTGTGTGTGTGTGTGTGTGGGTATACATATCAGTGAGATTTAGTATAGCGACTTTTGAATTACCCTATCTAACGAGCCCAAATATCGATTCATAGATCTATATTTTCCCTTTACGTTCAAAATAAAGACAAACCCCCCATAATAGTTTTTTGGTTTTGTTTTCTCTAGTTAGATATGCAAGCTTCTAATTGATTCTTTGAGTACTTTGGTTTGTTTGGTTTGTTAGACGGGGGGGGGGGGCCGTTTCACCTGCTTTGCTTGCTATGAGCATAAGCGGGGTTTTAAAGTCGCACAGTTGCATTGCAAGGGGGGCTATGCGGAACGCTGGAAACGTGGGGGGTTGTGGTGGATGCGAAGCGATAACGCATAGCCGTGTACGACGTGCGGTAATAGCGGACATACCGGTGCGCTGGGTGGTGGATATTGCGTTTGAAGTGGGAAGGGGGAGTGGAAGAAGCGGCATTCTATGGTAGGTAGGGATGGAGGGTGGCGTGGTGCTTTTACTTTTGTGTGGTGGTACGATGTATTGCCGACGCCACGGAGTCTGCGCAATGGAGGTAGTGGAAATGTTGGAAATGGGCGCGGTACGTGGCAATTGTTTTTTGTCTCGTGGATTTGTGGAGTGTGAGAGAGATGGTGGGAGAATTCTGGCTTCGGTGGACAATGCGCACTGGGGCTTCATCGTCTACGCGGTTTGAGCCAAAGGTGCTGGAGCCACGGTAATACTCGGTTCGCTATCTAGGTACTGAGTGGTTTTGCTATCTGCAGCAAGTCTGGATCGCCACAGAAGCAAGATTATGCAGCTGTTATGCCCAGTGTGCTCCGGTGTGCGTCTGCCACATGGGTTGGCACATACAGCCCATCCGAGTTCACGTCCATTCCTCGATAGGTGATGCAACGCGTGGTGTAGCAATGCTAGGTAAGTGAGTGCAGCCATTTGTGGACCCTGGATCGCCCAAGCTGGCCCAGTTGATTTCGATGACTTGGACAGCTGTCGTCTGTCTACCGGCGGCGCATCCACGCCATTCAGACTGACGCAGGCGCATGTCCCAAACGGTGTTCTTTCGGGAGCGGTAGGTACGTATTTGCATTGTTCCATGCTCACTGAACAGAATTATGCAGTGTTGCAGAGGTCCACAGTAATGACAAAGGCTGGTCCAGGGCTGTCATGATTTGGCCGGAGCTCGCAGAGCCGAAACAACCAAGTGGGGATGAAACATCAGGCTGACGTGAATGGGTGGTCTGAGATGGCAGTCCATCGTGGGGTATGTAGTTTGGGCTTGGCTGTCAACTGGCTGGGGGCTTGTTGACAGGCGACGATGAACGGCCCAGCGATCTGGGATGGAAGCGGTAAACGCATGGACGGTGGGGCGCAGCAACCGACGAACGGTAGTGCTTGTGTGACGTCGGTGGGCGCTAGAAGAGCGCAAAAGCCCATGGGTGACAAATCTGCAGATAGCGCGGCGGCCTGCGATTGTCTCCACGGGCGCATTCAGCAAGACGCAGATGAAGACGCAGATGAAGACGCAGATGAAGACGCAGATGAAGACGCAGATGAAGACGCAGATGAAGACGCAGGTGCGGTGCGAGCTGACTTCCACGCGAAATGGTCCCCCCTGCCGTCCCCGTTGTGCTGATCTCGTTCTCAGTGGACCATGTCATCCACAAGCACATGGTACTCTGCCATCCATATGGAGGCTGTAAGGGGCCGGCAGACTCGGAGCGTTTCGATGCTTGGGGCCTCAGGACGGGTTTCGATCGCATCGGCGCTAGTCTCAATCGAAGACTCGCGTATCTGGACGTCAGAGCGGTGCTCTGGCCACCCCTGTCCGCCCCAAGCCCACCACCGCGTAGAGATCGGCCAAGACGGTTGGTTTGCTGCACCGTGGCCCGTCTGCTGCAGGGACTGCCACTGACAGAGTTTCGAGAAGAGGCGACGAGAGTCACGCTGCGGCTGACACGACGTGTCGCGGGTTGTGCTGGCGGAGCATCAGCGCGGGCAGCATGGCCAACAGGCGCGCCGTCAGCCTTCGTAGCCACGCCATGTCAGCGACGAAAGCGGCAACGGCAGCGTTGCGCCTGCGTCCCCAACTGGCAGGCCGCAGTAGCGCGACACTTTGCGATGCGTGAGCATGTGCTTTCGCGTTGCTGGAAGCGTATACATAGCAGAAGGGCAGGACTAGACAGGTACGCAGAGGAGAAGCCGTCGCCCAGCGCCGCACCTCTCCACCGCTGATGTCACTTGCGCGGACAGGATTGCCGTGGCCCAGGTCCGCACAGAAGGCTACCGCGCTGGCGCTGAACTGCTGGAGCCGGTAGCGGGTGCGGGGCGGGGACTCGACGAGCTGCGAGATCGAGCGACTCTGCCAGAGTACCCATGGTACCATACTGATGTGATTTCGACGTAACTGCCATGTATGCACATTGCAAATGAACCGCGCTCCAGTGCTCCAGTGCTCCAGTGCTCCGAAACCACGCGTCTCGTTAATCGTCGGGACGGTGCCACAAGATCCTAGCGCAGTGCCATCGCCATGCTGGCCACGGCACGCAACATGGTGTTGTGCGGCTAGGGCGGTTTTGCAGCGTGCTGCTCGGCGCGGAGCAGCCTGAGCCTGGTGGTGCAGAGGTTATCGAGCAGCACTTGGCTAGCCCCATGAAGCAGCTGCCCTCTCCACACTCGTCGCCGACGCGCGAATCCCGTTGCTCTGTCGTGCCGGAGCTGCAGGCGTCGCCGGCGGTTGGCTGCGGCGGCGAGGTTGCGGCGTGCCAGCACCCCAAGCCCACGGCAGCCGTCGAGCCATGGCCGTGTGGCTGCCGCCCTCTTGGGCACCGCTCCCATGCCCCCAAACCAGCTGCCAGGCATCCTACGCCCACCACGAACGCCTTTGGTCCTGGTACCGGTTAGCAGCACCAGTACCAGCAGCACGAAGCAACTGACCTATTCCATATTCTCAGCGAAACAGCCAGCAGAGACTACCCGTACACAGCACACAGTCACAATCCAGCGCTCCCCCAACTCAATTCAACCCAGCCCAGCTCGACTTACCGCGCCCAGCCTCCACGCTCGAATCAACCTTCTCGTTTCCTTGTCAAACTGTCAAAGCCTCGCTTGCAGCACTCTCATTACCCAGTCTTCGTCGTCTGCGCCCACGGCGCCACTCAATCAACTCGGCCTTGACCCCCGGCCCGCGTCGATTTCCGTGTGCATCGGACGCCCGCCAGCGCGCGGTTTCGATCGCCTGCCCCTAGCTGCTACTCTAGCAAGCAGCTCCCACCACATCCACTCTTTTGGCCCACGGCGTCTCCCCTGGCCCTGACCTGCTCCTCACGTCACCCGTCGCGTATCTGCATCTGGCTTGATGCTGGCCATCCCTGCCACTGCGCTATCACCGCGTCACTTAGCCCCGTCGACTCTCGGCCCATCTCATGGCCCTAGGCCCTGCTCCGCCCTGGCATCTCGCGAGTCGCACCCGCGTGGACAGTCGCCACTTTTCCCCTCTCCAGTTCTTCTGGCCTACTTGTGCTGAGCCCGCCCGCTGTTCTTTCCATCCTCCATCCTCCACCCTCCCACCTCTCACACCATTCCTCGCAGTCGAAGTCGTTGCTAGACGACATATCGTTCTGTGCTTGTGAGAAGAAGCTTGCTCGCCTACCGCCCAACACGTGCAAAGAGCTACCCCACTCGCCACTCACACCACCCACACCCATAGCTGCTACCCAACCGTCGTCTCAACATGCCGGCTGACCGTCGCCAATTCACTTCCGCCACTAGGCCTGTCAAGACTGAACGCACCCATGAAGAGAATCAAGAACGGTTTGTGCCCTTTGTGTCCCTGGCTTTGTCCACCGTGCAGTCCGCTGATGCCTCGCAGTGCTTACATTGCAGCCTCCCGCCGCAGTGATCGCAGTCTAGAGGCCCGCATTGAGTCGGCGCGCAGGGCATCGGAGATCCACAAGAGGCGCACTGGCCGTGGTCTACGTGTGACTGAGCAAGATGTCATCAACGAGGAGATGTACGAGGAGGAGGATGATGACCTGCCTACTCAGTACCAGCGACTCAACGCTCACTTGCACACGACGTCAGTCATGTTCAACAAGAAGCTGCACGACTACATTGCCACTCAGCATGGTGTAAGAAACATGTTCATGTCGCAGTATCAAAATTCCTCTTTCCAGCAAGGAGGAGGTCCAAGTGCCAGCGCCCTGCCCCAGGCTCAACCGAACAACTGGCTGAACCCGTCCATGCCACCACCCCAGCCGTTCAGTCCAACGATCCCACAAGGATTCCAACAGGCACAAGCTTACTCTCCCACCACTGGTCCACCGCAAGGCTTCAGACAGTCCCCCTACTACATCCCGCAGCGCCCACAACCTCATCAACGTTCGCTTTCTATCCAAATGCCGCCAGCCGCCAACTTTGATGCGGTGAGTCAGCAGATGAACAGTGCTGCCACCACTCCACAGGGAGAGGCGAACCGAAGGACGTCGCTACCACCTCAAGCTTTCCAACAGCAAGTGCGCACTCCAGTAGAGGTGAAATCTCAGCAGCTTGCGCAGTCGCAGTCACAGTCACCAGTCATGCTTCAGCAGTCCACGTCACCTCAGACTGCATCGCCCAATGCTGGCTCCGTCTATCAGTCTCCACACGCTCAGAACGACGCTGGCACACCGACCTCTTTCACGTACAGCCCAGGAAACTATCCTTACAGCTCTCAGGTGCTGAACTCAAACCCTTTGACCATGTCCATGCCACCTGAGTCCCAGCAGTTTATCGGCTCAGCCATGGACCCTAACGATGCTCGTACCGCTCTTTTCATGTCCGGCAGCGACAACCTACCCCAGCCATTTGCTGGTACCTATACTTACAATCCTAATCCCAAGCCCCGGATGGCATCTTCATCGACCAACGTGGACAAGTCTGCTGGATCTGCCCAAACTCTCTCTTCTGGCTTGACTCTCAAGCTTGAAGGCGAGTCCGACACAGCTACCTCTGGTTTTACCTCGATCTCAGAGGGATTCTATAACAACGATTCTTTTCTTACTCCCGGAAATGGCGAATACAGCGCTTTCTTCGACTTCCAAAATGGCGACAACACCTACAATGGTGAAGACCATAGCGGTGGGGTTGATCAGCTCGATGGCAACAACTTTGTGGACTGGGACAAGTGCTAATTGCGCGCTGTTGCCTTCTAAGCGCGAGCGCTTCCTTTCGACTTTTCAATAGTCATTTGACACATGTGTTGCTCGTTCTTTGTCTCTTTGGTTTTCTTGGAGCTGCGCATATGATAACCCGATTGTCTACTTCTGACGATTATACGACTTTGACTCACCTTTTTTTATTGGAGTTTCGGCGCAGAGACAGAAAACTCTTTTGAGGGCTTCAGGATACACAGTGGTATCACTACACCGGCGCCTTGGATCGCCTTTTGAGGGCGACATCCCCACTCCCAGCCAACAATTGCGAGGAGACTTTTGTATAATACGTAATTGTAGCATCCGGCTTTCGCTGGTATTCTGCACTCCACTTTGCCATATTTTCTTGTGACTGGTGTCTGTTTGTACTCTGGACCGATGCAACCACATACATCACAATGCACGCGTTTGTGAGATGGCTACCATTGAGGGAACAAGAAGTTCGGTGTACCTAGATACTATCTTGTGCCCTCCAAAGCGCAACCAGCCATATCTTTCCTGCCAACTATATCGCTCGCTTGACTTTGTGCGCTTCATAGCATAGTCTTGGTACCATTTCATGTTGAGACGCCAAATCCTCCAACGTCAACTGGTGCTATGGTAACATCATCAGGTGACCAGACTGGCGACCATTCCGTGCGGGTCAGTCCAAGCGGATTACCCAGTAATTGAAAGCCCTGACATGGCATCCTCACCCAACCGAGTTTACGTGAGCATATCCAACTCTGGAACTTGTTTTTCCAGGTCTCCAACACCGTGGCTTCAGAGAAATGAGGGACATCGAGTGAAAGTTACACAAGTGCTGGGTCTAGCACCCGTTACAGCCTAGCGCTCTCACCTGCGTCACTTTCGCCTCCTCTGCCATTCGTCAACCGTCGTCCCATCGCACAAGCGACGCTCCGCACCCATCCGCCATCCGCCGGTTATTCGCACCGGCACATCTCCTATTCGACGGCCTGCATCCATACGGGCTGTGAACGGTTGCCGATCTAGCGGCTTCCCATGGCCGTCTCCTTCTGTCCCATGGCAATCGACTGGTGTCGCACAAGACAACCGAATTTCGAGCCTGAACCCGCATGGTCTTTCAAGGCCGAGATGCTCTGCTAATGCCCCTGCGAACCTGGCACATCATTGCTAGGGCCTGGGTGAGGGAATTGTCTACCTCGAAAATGGGAAAACAGGCTGCGACGCGCACGCACTGGAGCGGGAATATTGCACCACTCCAAAAGGGGTCGCAGTCTGCGCGTTCGCCTGTACGCCAGCGGTTCGACACGTTCCTGCATTGCGTTAGGATATCCTGAACATGCAGCGTATCACTTTAATGCACGACTACTCCACGCTTTCTCTCAGTTGCCATGTAGGGCAGAGACTAGCTAAAGCGTGCGCAAAGATTACAAAGCCTGTGAAGACTGGTTCAACCTGACAAGCATCAGCCTTGAGTGCCTCTCAAATCCTGAGGATCACGATCGCGCAGGACAGCGATATGGAGAGGCGTCTGTCAAGCAGTTTGTCAGTCGATTTACAGATGTCCGTACCACAGTCTCCGGTGTACCCGGTTCTCGAGTACCTCGTGAATGTAACAACGTTGAGTACGCCACCGAGGACTTGAGCAACTCTACTTCAATCGCTCGCAACAGTACCTTGCCCAGAGCAGTGGCTGTGTATACAGTTCGAGCTTCAACAAGAGCATGTCACGTAACCCCAGGGCATTCTGTTCAATCTCCGTTCAAGCTTCCCTTTATCCATCTCAACTTGCACCACAAGTGGCGTCGACAACGGCAATCTGTGACACTGGCAGCCGTATGCCATCTCTGATCCCGAACTTGCCTTCCCGCTCAACTGTCATAAAGAGACAGCTTGTTACACGTCAATCTAAATGGCGAGACGTTGAGGCTCTCAACACGAGCGGTGTCTAGGAATAGCAAGCTGTCATGACCAATAGACAACGCATACTGTTCTTGCCAGTGGCAACAAGCAACCGCCTCGCAAACGAGGGACAGCGAAAGTACACGCAACGAGGACTATTGAATACACACATCCACATCGTCCGTACAAGCTGTTGATCCAGGGGAATGGGCTCATGGTATACCAGCCGTAGGAAGTACGATGCCGAACTGCATACCCGTGTCTGGTCCCAGTGAATAGGTACGTGTACAGTAGACGAACGAAGCAAGGATATGCGCTTTACAGCATGAAATAGACCTGGCCGGCACATATAAAGGTGTACGGTGACAGCAGGTTGACTTTCAAGCGACTCAGCTCTGGCTTTCATTGTCTCGACACATTCACTCGTTACTTGTTTGACTTGTTTCATTGCATATCACTTCCGCATTTCAGGACTATATCGTCAACTCAGATCATACCATGAAGCTCCAATCGTACATCTCACTTGCGGCATTCCTCACGCTCGTTGCTGCCGAGCGTGCACCCGGTAAGTTCTCATTGCATCTATACGCAGTTGGCGATTACGCTGCTACCCAACCGCTACCTCTACTATGGCTCCTTGAAAACAACATTCTACTAGCTTGAGCTCACACCGTATCCAACAGTCCGTCTACGGGTGCCGATCAAGCCTCGCCAGTATGCTCTTCCGCCACCTCCATCTTACAACCCGCCCCCAAGCTCTGCATCCAATACCTTTAGCGACGAATTAACCTCGTCTCAACTCACGGGCACTGGTACTGGAACATCTTACTCTACTGGCGTCACTCTGTCTACAGGAGGGACTTCGAGCGAGACCACTTCATCCGAATCAACCAGCAAAAGCTACAGCTTCGTCGTCGTCACCAGCGTCATCACCTTGACATTGCCAGGACCTGTGAGCGAGACCATTACTGTGGTAACCTCAAGTGTGGAGTAAGTAGTATACCTCTCCATTGCCTGACCTACCCCAAACTTCATACTTACAATCCTTAGGTTATCGTCCGCCCTTACAACCTCAAATACCTTCACCGACGCTACCCAGTCCAGTTGGGACGTCGAAACCTCCTCCTCCACCACCCCCTTCTCCCTAAGCACTGGTATCCTCTCCACCGGGACAGGAACGGAGACCGGATACATCCCCCCAACCCCCGCATCAACTTCAGTCTTGTATCCAAACAGCACATCCTCAGAGGATTGCAGCACCCTATCCTCCTCCACACCAGCCTTCAACACAAGCACAAGCACAAGCATCATCTTCTCCACCACCATTCTCAGCACCACGGCTACGCCCCCTTACCCCGCTAATAGTTCCACGCTCACGCTAACGGACTTCCAATCCACGGGTACATCGGTCGGGACCGTGATGTCTTCTGCTACGTTGAAATCATCTGATTATGCGTCGCCGCCTGTGTCTTCGTTGGTGGGTAATTCGACGAGTGGGGGTGTGAGTTTGACGTCGTTGGCGGAGTCGGCATCGGCATCGGCGTCGTCTTTCTCGCCTGATATATCAACGATTTCGTGGTCGTTGTTTTCGTCGAGTAAGACGGTGGTGGTTACGGGGGTTAGTAGTGAGACGGCGAGTTCTAGCAGCGATGTCGTTAGCTCGAGTAGCGATACGACGAGTACGAGCAGTGAGGTTGCTAGTACTAGCAGCGAGATATCGAGTTCTAGCACCGAACCCCTTACCTCTGACAGCACGACGTCAACTCGTAAGTCTTCTACCCGGACGCACACAAGATACACACCAAGCCGACGTTTGAGCACTATACACAGTACTTCTACAGCAACTTCGTCGACTGTTGCGAGTGCTTCGAGCTCATCTGACACTGCATCGTCAATATCTTCGGTAGAGAGCAGCAGCAGCGAAATTGCCAGCACCTCCAGCTCAACCTCTAGCGCAGACTCTTCCACTTCATTCTTTTCTCCGAGCATTACGAGCGATATTATCAGTTCGTCAAGCTCGTCTGAGATTCCATCATCGACAGTCTCAGCCAGTACATCTAGCACCAGCGAGAGCGAGACCATTAGCTCTTCTAGCTCTGTCTTTGTACCAAGCAGCGGTGTGGGCACGGCTACGCCCTCAATCGCATCTGAGACTCTTTCTTCACCCACTTCAGTCAGCACTAGTCTCAGCGAAACTGCCAGCTCCTCGAGTTTCATCCTTACACCCTCATCATCTACTTCCGTCTTCGCCCCAAGCAGCAGCAGCAGCAGCAGCATCGATACTGCTACGTCCTCAATCGCATCTGAGACTTTGTCTTCCTCCTCCTCAATCAGTACATCCAGCGCCATTTCCAGCGAAACTCCCAGCATCTCTAGCTCCTCCACCTCACTCTCCACCCCTAGCTCAAGTACCGAAACCCCCACCTTCACAGGCACAGACGCAACCCTAACATCCTTTGAAATTCCCTCCTCCACCCCCTCCCCTTCCTCCACAATCATCTCCACCCTTCCCCCCAATCTCTCAACCTCAGAATACACCATCCCCCCCTCACCCTCAACAAGCAATACCTTCACTGACGCAACAAGCTTCAGCTTCGAGGTCCCGGATACGAGCAGCAGTACCGTATCAAGTTTCTCGCAAACAACATTCGAGACGAGTGTTAGTGCGACGACTAGTAGTGTTGGAGAGGAGGGAAAGTCGTCTAGTAAGAGTGGGGGTTATGCTGTTCCGACGATTGTACCGCAGGGGCAGGGACAGATGGGGAGGGTGAAGAGGGGGTTGGTGGGTTTTTGGTAGATGAGGTTTGGGTGTCAGTGAGTTAGGGATGGGGCTAATGGTTTGTGTGAATCGCATGAACTGATCGTGACGAAATACTTTGGTGGGAGGAATATGGAGATGGGGATGTTTAAAATAAAAGCAGGTGTTTTGCAATTTTCCATCATTGGCAAAAAGGGGGTTTATGTTTCTCTACTTTCTTTAATGGCAGTACAGACACGCACACACATACAATCTCTTGGAATGCTCTTGTAGTCTTGTATTCTCTTCATTTCTTTTCGTTTCCCCCCTAGCCCCCGGAGCTCCCCTCAACACCCACCCGCGCGGGCAGGCAGATAAGGCGGGACGATTTATTTTCCTCGATGGCAGGCATGACAAAAACCACTTCAAGACCATCTAGTTTTAACAATAAAATCAAATCAAACACAAATGAATATACCTACATACCTACATATCTACACTCCGACCCCCCACCTCTCCATCCTCCTGCCTCCCCACTTGCCCCTCCTGCTAATACAAACTCAACGCACCAACCACCACCCCACCCCACAAGATCATCCTGATACCTCCCCAGCAGCTGCAACCGCCAACTTCCCAATCTCTGCTTCGAGAAGAGGCGTAAACTCACTGCGAATCATGCAACTAATCCACACATTACCCTTCCCATCCACACCGATGCAATTCGCAGCCCCGCGGATGATGAAGCCGCGCGGAGTGGTGCAGAAGGGTTGTATGTATATCGGTCTAGCCGTTTTCCTCATGTTGTTGGTCTTGGTGTTGTGTGTAGCTGCATTCTCTCCAACAACTGCAGCCGCCGCCCCAAAATCCAGCCCGAAAAACTTTGCCTTTTCCCAATTCGAAAACGCACTCAGACCCATGTTGCCACTGCCAAACATTGGAAACGGAGTATCCCTCGCAAGCCGCTGAACTGCTTCGACTTGTGCGCGGCGACGCTGCGTAGCAAGGTCTTTGCGTATGCGCGCTGCAACGTGGCCGAGTGGTTGAGTGAGCATGTCTATTGCGCGGGGGAAGAAGGAGAAAGATGCAGTGACGCAATTGTATACGTAGGCTTTTGATTTGGGGATGAGGGATGCGTAGCCATCGGTTGTCGTTGAGAGTAGAGAGCGGACGTCCATGACATTTAGTACGAGGAGGGGGCGCGGGGGGGAGAGTAAGGTGGGGTTGCTGGCGGTGAGGAGGCGGAAGGTCCATGAGAGGAGGATATCGCCGTCGCTGATGAAGGGTTTGGGTGGCGTATTCGAAGGGGCGGAATTGTTGTTGGTATATGTGAGGAGTTCGTCGGGCGCGGTGGCAAGGTCGGCGTAGGCTTCGCGTCGTAAGTGTTCGAGGTAGGTACCTGGCATGCACACCATATGTGGTGATTCAGAGGGGTGGAAGATGGCTTCCCACATGTAATTGAAGATCAAGTAGAGTTTGCTGAGGCCCGTGAGAAACCTGTCTTTCAGAACAAATTCTTCGATTACGGGTGCTGCGTCGTCTTTCGCGTTGGAGGGGGACGAAGATACAGGTGCACCGAGCGCGTCAAGGGGATCACTATCGTAGCCTACAAATTCTGGGATATCGTTTTCTCTGCCCTCGAGCATGGCGATCCAGGCATCGAATAGTGCGCGCTGGCCCATGGCGTCGAAGAGCGTGTGGTTCCATGTCATCGTGATGAATGTTGCGTCTGTGAAGGTCACAATATGAAGCCCGAGTTGCGGTTTATCCGTGTACAGCCAATCTGCAAGATATCTCGGGTGGTCTTTGAGATCGAGATGTTCACTTAACAGCGGTGCAGTGTCGAACGACTGTAGAGTGCCGTTCGGGCGCGGGAGAACTTTACTCAATCGATGATCTGCTAACGGAAGATTGTGTCCTATCTTTGAGAAATTGATTGGTGGGCGTTCTTTGGTATAGTGAGCTGGGATGTGGTATTCGAGTTTGCCCTTGTCCTGCATCTGTGTCGTTAGCCACATCGTCTATATTTGGCAATAAAAGGAAGAAAAGTTCCAAGACATGTTTCCGTACGTTTTGACGCAGTCTGGCACCTAGTTTTCTCCAGCCAGGTCGTTCGAGCAATTTCCAAAGCGCCGCGGCAATCTTCTCTGCATCGAGCACTTCTTCAAACTGCATGTGATACTCAAAATTTATGCTTCGATTCGCCACCGTATCGTCGAAACGATGAAGCGGTATAACAGTATCAGTAGGTACCCGTTCAGGCACAGTCGGGCGACCAGAGATCCATTTCCACAGAGCTGCCATCCTGCCGTAGAAACTGTTGTAAGTTGGAAAAGTGTCGCGGTTGATCAGAACATCAAGTTGGGACAGCAAATGTCAGGCAGGAAACAAGCGATCCCAGAGTACATCGTGAAACCTTATACCGGCTCTACATACAATAATTAGGCCGCAACACTCTGTTCAGTTCCTTCGTCACGGTTCGGTGTGACTTGACGGCCCGTAGCTCTTGCCGCATTGCAGCTAGGGGCCAAGAGGACATTGTAGGAGGCCCGATTTTCGCACAATCTGAACATGCTCGGCCGCAATTGTCGCCCATGTTCCACTTTGTCTCACGTAGAGGAACGACGTCTGGCGCTTCGTTGGATTACCGCTTTCGGAAGACATAATCGCTGTCTACGAACGAGTGCCACTGTGTACTCCAGCCGAATGGAATAGGTCTAGGGCTTATCATTTGGTGGCTGGGCGAGTGGTAGCACGTACCCATTGGAGGAGCCTGCGACAACAAAGTTATCAACCCTTTCATAATATCTGATTGTATAGCATTGTGTTGAGGTTTTTGCAAGGATTGTGTGTGGTTGCAGTGATGGTCAGACGAGGTCATACATGGGTACTCTGTTTGGGACAGGACGTCCACTACCTATCTCACTGTGCGGAAATTTCAACCGTGCGCCACGCTAAAGCACCCCTTAAGTGATCTGTCAGCGCCACGGTCGATCGCCAGGCACACGAGAATATTCAAGGAGATCAGAGATATTTTTGATTTTGTGTGGTAATACTAGATACCAACTACTACGCGTCACTCCACATCCTTTTGACCCAACCTGGATGTTTCGTTTCGTTGTGCATCTGCACATGACTACACATAGCGATAGTAGGTCTTGTCACATGTTGAAACTTGCTACAATGATGGAGCAACAAACTATCCGGTGAAACCCAGTCCGTCAAGCTCCTTCTTGATCTGATGCTCGGTACCAATCTTCTTAATCTGAGTATCTTCAAGCTTCTCACCACCGGCCTGCCTCATTTTTAGCTCATCAATGGCACGCATCTTCTTAAGCAGACCACGGATCTTCTTGTCGTGAGGATTGCCATCGCCAGGACTGGTGACTGTAAGATCAGGGGCAGGGCCCTGGTTCTCTGTCTGAATCGCTGGTGGAGCCTGAGCCTGAGCCTGCTGGCCAGATCTCGCGCGCTCGTGGTGCTGTTGACCAAGATTCTGTCGATGGGTTCCATCCTGTCTTGGTCCAGTCTGGCGATTCGGGCTATTACCGAAGCCGCGCTGGTGGCTAGCACTCCTTCCCTGCTGCTGTGCGTATCCATCAGCTCCACTCTTGCTGCGGCTGCGCTGTTGACCGCGGTCATTGCGACGTTCTGGGCTTCTGCCAGCATTGGAGGGCCCTGTAGGCGCGTTGACGCCATCAGCAGTAAGACCAGCGGCCTTGTCAGCGGCCTCGCGGGCTTTCTTAGCCTCACGCTTCTTCTTGTTCTTCAATGCTGCCTTTGACAACTCCCCATCACCGTCCACAGCACCTGTGAGACTGACACCACCACCAGGAGCCGCGCCAGGCGGGAGGGCTTCAACAGGCTCTGCGCCGGGCACTTCACGACGGCGTGGCTTTCCAAATCCGTTGGCAAAGCCTACATTTGTCGAGGAAATGCCAGTGTTGGTATAGGCCGCACCACCCTCATCCTCGCGCTTGAAGAGCAATGGCGTACTTGTTCCACGTGCACCCGGGGGCCGGTAAGCTCCGGCAGGCTTCGCAGGTGTCTTTTGAGTGCTAAGAAACTTGGAGGCCGATGGGTGCGGAGTCGGCACATTGGTTAGAGGACTGTCCAAGGGGTGCGTCGACGTAGACTGTGGCCGCCAGGTGACGTGATACAGTTCGGTCATCTCCTCGTGATACATCAGCCCACCGCTAACGTGGTAGATTCGTACGCCGTTGTCGACACGAAGACGCGGGCTAGTAATGGCCGTAAGGATATGTTGACCATCCGGGCTCCACTCGCAGTAGGTGCAATTGGAGGCCTTGATGGTGCACACTTTTGCGAAGTTCTTTTCAAGATCGTAAATGTCCATGTCGCCAGCCAGATTGCCAAATCCAGCTACAATGACAAAGCGTCCATGGGGCGAGAAAATGATAGTGTTGCGCGGGCCTAAATCGAAGCTGTGTTGAGCAACTGCGCGCTGGTTGAAGATAGTAGTCTTCGCGGGCATGTATCCGTAGGTAACACCAAACTCTTTCGAGTTGGGCGACCAGGACACATCGTGAATCGGTCCCTCCTTATCAAGCTGGATGCGCGAATCGAAGGAGCCGTTGGCACTGAGGATATACATGTTCGTCTCACCATAGTAGCTCTTGTTGGACTTGTCAACCTCTGTTTGGGCCAGAACTAGCAAGCTGGTACCCAAGTCGTTCCACTTCAGCTGGACTTTGTCGCCCTTGAAGAAAGTCTTCTGCGATACTGGCTGGGCGAACTGCGGTACTTGGAAGACCTTGACTGCGGCGGGCATTCCCTACTATCTGTCAATGTGGCATTCTTCAAGTGAAGGGTGCTCGACTTACCTTGCGCTCCGGCACAAAAACAGCAACTGAATGGTTCTTGCCAGGCGACACCGCAAAATCGGTCACTCCCTCAACGCGAAGCCTATTCCAAGGGTTGCGGAGATCATCAGACTGGTAAAACTGCACCTCGTTTGTTACAACGCGTGCGCAAAACTTCTCGTCTGATGTGTACTGCAAGTTCCAGCCAGTTTGGTTTCGCTGCACATACTCGCCAACAACTGCGCGTGATCCGTCATCCTCAGCTTCTTCGGAAACGGTCCTCCAGACCTTGAGGTTCTTGACTGCGTTGCCGTCCTCATCTTTCGATGGGCGCTGCCAAGTTATGAGGAATGTGCCCAGAGGGGAGAACCCAAGCTCGAAAACGTTCGACAAGGGAAGGGTGGTGATGACGTGGCCAGCCGAGGCATCGATTACGGAGACCCTAGAGGAATTTTTATCAGAAAGCGCACCTCTCTGCTAAAGGAGTAGACGTACTCTTCGGGCGACGCCCATGCAAAGTATTTGCTGTCAGGCGAGTAACAGCAGCAGCGCAGGTTACCTTCAGGCCTGGAAACGCGAGTTAGTGATGGTATTGCATGAATGTGAAGGCAGAAATTACTTCGCAAATCCAGGCAAGGACTCGTAGACTGGGGCCGCGTTGAAGAGCCCGATGCCCTTGGAGGTGCGATCTGCGTATTTTTGTCAGTTCTCCCTCAGTGCTCGCTATGGCCGGGGGTAGACAAACAGGCCAGCTGTGTGGGAACCGCCATGACTAGTCAAAGCCACAGAATTCTGTACAGGGTGGTCGTGGGCAAGGTGCTGGTGGTCGCGAGTCTGGCTCAAGTGCTGAGTTGTGTGGTGGCTGGCGGTGTAAGAGGCTAAGACAGGGAACACGTCGGAGGGTGAGATGGGTGACGTATTTCTGCGAGGTTGAAGGGGCCAAGGGCAGACTATGGGGCGCACACAGCGGCAACGGGGAGGGAGAGGGCGTGGGGGAACACGGGTCAGAGAATTGAAGAGTGGCCGTGTGACGTGGGCAGCAGCGTGAAGCAGACTGTCGCGAGAAAACCGTGGGCCTGCTCACTAGTGCTCGGGGAAAGGAAAATGCGGGCCGGCCGCTGCTGGACCGTCGCACAGCACCTTGATGACTCCTGTAAGGGCATCTTTTCTGCAAATCGAGTAAAGTGCGCCTACAGTGTGTTTTCCATGTGTTTCTACGGAAGCCCTCGGTTTGCTGTTTGTTGAAGCAATAGGTACTGTGTATGCAGTCTTCGGTCTTCGTCGATTGTGCCAGGTCAAGAGCACTGGTGATCTGCATGTACCTAGGTAGCGTCGTGGACGACCACGAGTGACCTTTCACATGTGATTGCTCGGTAGATAACAGTCTACTAGGAATAAACAGTGCTGGGCGGGATGGTTCTATGTGTCTTGACAACTCAAATGGTCTGAACAAACGTGCATTGATTTTCTGGTTGGGCAAAATGCTCCCAGGATCTCAAGAGGTGATCATGTCCACGGACGGCCTCTCAGGTACATTGCACTGGCGGTGCGGTACCGAGGTGTTGTTCTTATCTTAGCGCGCCAATAGCGCGCTTTCACAAGCTCCCCAGCCCTGGAGACTTGCTCAACCCTACGACAATCATCTCTCGTGCTTGTTCCTACGCACGCAGGACCACGAGTCTGTCGCATCGTCAAGATGCCGACCTCCATGCCTAGTCCCTCCATTCGGATCCCCATTGAGCTCCTCACCCCTACCGCCTTCAACCAATTCGGTACTGTCATAGAGAACCCCGCAACATCTCCATCCTCTAAGCTACCCATCCCCCACCGCATACCACCCCCAGACGCAGTGCACGCGAACCAGGGCTCTGCGACAAAGTATCTCCATGTCACGCACATGTCGAATCTTTACAGTCTTGCACCGAGCAAGAAACCTGCCAAAGCAGTCATGAACATGTTTGTCTGCTCACCGCGTAACCTGCGACCACATGAGCCGAGTATGAGCATGCCAAGCAGCTGGGGCGATCTCGACATCGATGACGAAGATGATGGCAATGGAGACTACCACAAGCAGTTGCTAGATGTCGCCGTACTCGAGAGGCATCCTTTCACAACACAGACGTTCATCCCAATGGGCCTTTCGCAGCAAGACAAGCACACCCAGTATCTGGTTATAGTTGCACCAACATTACCAGCTAGTGCTTCACGAAGGCATACTGGGCGACCACCACCTTACCCCACACCGAAGATTCAGAGGAGCAAAAGCATTCGAGACATATTTGCAAGGGCAAGACCTCGGCCTTACTCGGTCGATACTACACCTGCACCTAGTCAACTTTCGAGATTGCACCCTTCAGCACGTCCAAAAGGCCCAGGCCTGCCAGATTTGAAGAATCTCCGTGCATTTGTTGCGAGCGGAACCCAGGCCGTCACATATGGGGCAGGCACGTGGCATGCCCCCATGATAGTCATTGGAGATCGACCAATTGATTTTGTTGTTGTACAATTTGCGAACGACGTCGGCATTGAAGACTGCCAGGAAATCATGCTCAAGGCAGAGAACGCCTCCGCTGAGGGTGTGGTTGTCATGGTCGATACTGATTCTGCAGGATCGGTGCAAGTCAAAGCAGGTGTCGGTTCGGTGAAGGCAAAATTATGATCCGCAAGTTACTTATATTACCACGTGTACCCAGTAGGCGAGCAATAATCACAAACATCCAAGAACCCCTTGTCTGGAGACAGCTTCGGAGCGCACTAGCCTGATCCTTATCGATCATTCAGACGCGGCACTGTGTATCCTGGAGTTACTACCGACATCACTTCTCTAAATTTCTATCGAAGAACATGCGGAGACCCTTACACACTATCGTACCCTGTATCAACGCTGCGGGGAGTGCCTAAGTTGGGTTACCTCGTCGTGTGACATATAGTAACGTCCCCCAATGATAAGACGATCCGCACCTGCAGCCAGCCTAAAAGCCTCCACTTTTTGAGGAGCATAATGTGCCGAAAGTCAAGACATGCGTTGGTGATCCCTATTCCCGAACACGTTCATTGGTAGCAGGAATTTACCCAGCTGCTCGTGCATGTACCTGTTTTACCTGAGCGTTTACACCTCTGGCTCTTCACATCGAGAGACCGTGTGATAAGCTCCGTTGTAGTTGCACGTTCTGTACAAGAGTCTGTGTTGGCTACCCTGTCTTCTCTCGCCTAAAAACAACTCGCTTCAGGGAACCATTACGACCACAAATTATCCTGTCGACCTTGCGCGACTGCATCTGCCAAAGCTGCTGTCTGGAGTTTTGATTGCACAGATCTTCCGGTCCTCCAGACCTGCTGCGAAAGCGTTGCTACGAATATAATGGAGGAGCTGGACTTGGTGATCGTTGGTGCAGGAATCTATGGTCTAACAAGTGCATCCACGTATCACCGCCTCCATCCATCAGCCAAGATACTCATCTTAGATGCAGCGCCAGGAATCGGTGGACCATGGGCGTCGCATCGCATCTTCCCTGGCCTAAGAACTAATAACTTATGGTCAATGTACGAACACCCCGACTTTCCCATGGACAAAGAAAGATTCGGTGTCAAGAGAGGGGAGCATGTGCCTGCCAAGAATATGCTGGAGTATATTGAGGCGCTTGCGGAATGGAGTGGAGTGAGAGATTTTGTTCGCTTGAACACAAAGGTTGAACTGATCGAGAAGAAAGGTGAAGGGTGGATGTTGCATTGTGTCAGACACGCCGACAGCGAAGAACCATTTGAGATCCAGACGAAGAAGCTCATCATTGCTGTTGGCACTACCAACAGGCCATTCATGCCGCAATTTCCAAAGTCGCCCGACTTCACGCCTCTGGTCGTTCATTCGAAAGACTTTCCAAGTCACTACGAGCAAATCGCCAAACCCGGCACACATACCATTGTGGTAGGAAGTGGCAAGTCAGCCTGGGACGTCGCCTATGCATGTGCTATACAGCAAGACTCTACAGTGACTATTCTCATCCGCCCCTCTGGCAACGGGCCAAACTGGATATCGCCTTCACACGTTACCCCCTTTTCACTCTGGCTTGAGAAGCTAGTCTTTACGCGGTTTTTTGGCTTGGTGTCGCCCTGTCCATGGGCAAAAACCTCTGGCATCGAAGGCTGGTTGCGCTCATTCTTTCACGGAACATGGCTTGGCCGCAAAGTCACTGCCGCATTCTGGAATATCCTGGGTGAAGATGTGATTGCACTCAACAAACTCGACGAACACCCCGAGACGAAGAAACTAAGACCATGGCGTGGTGGCTTCGAAGTCGGCAATTGTCTAAGCATCCACAACTACCCCACAAACTTCTTCGACCTCGTCCGGAACGGGCGTATAAAAATCCTCTTCGACGAGGTCAGCAGCCTCAACCCCGGCAACAACATCAACCTCAAAACCGGCACCACCCTCCACGCCAACGCAATAGTCTGCGCAACAGGCTGGCACATATCCAACACCATCCCCTTCCACCCTCAAACCCTAGAAACAGAACTCGGTCTCCCATCACACCAGCCCCCCACCCCAGAAGAGCAAACCTTGATTCAAAACTCCGAATCCACACTCTACGAAAGATACCCCTACCTCCTCACCCGCAATAAAACCCGCATCCACCACCCCAACCCCAATCTCCGCTACTCCCAACAACAACAACCTACAAAACAAGGCCTCCAACCCTACCGCCTCCACCGCTTCATAGTCCCCCTCTCCACCCTACACACCCGCACCCTAGCCTTCACAGGCGCCCTCCATACCCTGGGTACCTTTCCCTGCGCATACATCCAATCCCTCTGGATGACCGCCTACCTCGACGGCAGTATGCCACCCCCCTCTGCAACATACGAGCAACTTCGCGCGGAGGTGTATAGGAATAGTCAGTATTGCGTTATCAGGGGGCCAACGGGGGTTGGGGCCACGATGCCAGATTTGGTGTTTGATAGTTTGTCGTATTTTGATGTTTTGTTGGGGGATTTGGGGGTGGAAGGGAGGAGGAAGGGTGGGGTTACGGAGTGGGTTGGGGGGTATGGGCCGGGGGATTATGGGGGGTTGGTTGGGGAGTGGGAGACGCGGCAGATGGAAAACTGTAAGAAGCTTGCATGAAGATCTTCAAGCGTACTGGACAGCCAAGGTCTCTCAATGGCATGGCTTTGGGGGATGCAGCGCAATGTCAGAGAACCCTAAAGTAGCCTAGCGTACTACCTACATGCTCTGCTGCCCCGCCCGCCATCGCGCCTTGTATGCATTTCCAATGCCTTGTTCGCAACAATCTCATCTGAACTAACACAATTTTTGACCATCAATTTGTATACCACCAAGTGTAGTTTTAACCCAAGTTTCCGCTTAGGAAGTATGACTTCTGGTAGGCATTCCGAGAAGTACCTTCATGTACACGCCGTTTTCCTTCCTCGCTCCGTTGAAAGTTGCATCCTGCCACTTGCTACACCTCGTAAAAATCGACCGTAGAATTGGGTAGCCGGACTTGAGGGCTTGCTGGGCGGTTTCGCATACGCAACTGCGGTATATAAACATGGTGCATTGCATACGCCACCACTAAAAAAGATAAGCACGAGAAGACTAGGTAAGCTGCGAATACTAGAGCGATCTAGACATCGTATGAGCATGTTTTCCAGTCAGAATCCGAGACGATCTAGATCACGAACCTTGCTTTTTGCGCTCCAATCAGAGGACCACAAGGGATATAATACAAGGATTGACAAGCCACCGGCATACGAGATTGTCGCATAACTGAAGAGCATCGTAGGTACTTGAAGTACATAGAGACTCAGAAATCGTGGCTCTTTAGGATCATGTCCACGTAGCATGCCCAGTAAGTTTTCCTTACCCCATTCGTCGGTCTCGTAGGTGGTGACGAATAGGCAGAGATGGAACGCGATGATAACACAAAAGATACTCATGACGAGACTTCCGTACCATGATGCTTGAACTATCCAGTGTGTATCATTGAGCGAGGCCCATTGGAGTGAGCCTGTGACGACTGAGGCGACCAAGGAACCCTGGATGCATGAGCACTGGACACATATGGTACGCATGCATGTCGTTGGGCCTCACAGCAAAACTAACGTGGGTGAGCTCTTTCTTCTTCGCATCAGACCACGCCCTCATGTGTTTTCTTTGTAAATGCTTTCCTGGGCTGTTCAATACACTCTGTGCCGAACAGTATAGGGTATGCCATGGTGCAGTGAGCACGTGGAGCGTTGTATTGCGGTAAGCTGTCAGGTGATTCATAGCTTCGACGAGGAGGGTTTTGATGACATTTGTCTGCCATACGAATGCGCATAACATTGCTGATGGAGACTGATAATCTGCACAAATTCAAGGAAGAAATAGGGTCGATGCGTTGTCCTAGCATAAGCCACAATCCTGCCATGTCACAGCCAGGCAGTGCACGACTTGGCTCACTCAAAAACACTCACAGCCTCGTAGCGCGCATCAAGTTTCGAAGGTTCACCGGTGCAGTCGTACCCCGTGGAATGTAAGGCGTTATTGCTTATATGCAGTGTGACAGAGCCGAGTTATTTCACGTGTGATTGGCCTCCGCGGTGACCGGAAATTGTCACTACCCATGCGTGAACGTGCCGGTCACCTTGAAATATCAAGGATGACCAAAGATCCTTATTCAAACAAGCCGCTCGCCTGCATACTATAGGTGTCTGGCTTTGGTATGCGATTGGTCTAAACTGCCTGATAACGTTGACTGGCGATGTTTCCGGCGACGCCATCATCAGGTTGAGAAGGAGGCAGCTTTACGTTTCTTTCCCCGTAGACAAAGCTCCAGGCATCTTCTGCACAAGTCGCAACACCTTTAAAAACTCGTGTCGGGCTCCTTGCATTTTGACTCAGAATTCCAAAGACCTGCTGTCTTTCTGCAAATTTGCACCAGCAACCTTGGAACTTTGAGCATCCTCAGCAATATGGTACGTCGGTAGCGATGTATTTCTATCTGAACTTAGTGCAAGATGCTTGGTTAATGATGCACCTGACTGACACATTCAACATCAGTCCGATACTGACAGCTTGCCACGTACATATGAGAAGCACGGTCTCATACAGCTGTGGCCAGAGAGTGGCGAAGTGGAAAACACCACTATAGAGTGAGTATGATCCTCGTCGAGTCAGTCAAAAGGCTAAAACAACAGCGAGCAGTTTCATCGCCTTTCCCAGCTTGGACACCTCATTGTCAACCAACATCTCGCGGAATCATGCCATTGAAACGTTTACTGCAGAGAATGGCAAACTCTGGTTACGCGATTTCCTCAAAGATGACATTCCGGAAGCAAGAATCATGATCTTTGGGTTCTCCGTGAGGCTTAACGAAGACAATCTCGAAATGGAAGAAATATCGGAGCGGTTCTTACATGCTCTCAAAGGGCGTCGGGACACCCGTCCCAGACCGATCTTCCTCCTCGGCTACTCCCTTGGTGGCATTGTAATCAAACACATTTTGACCCATGCGTCTCTCCGAACTGACTTCGACTCTATCCAGAGAGACACGTACTGCACTGTCTTTCTTGGTACTCCACATCGAGGTGCGAATGGTGTTAAGTTGGCGCAGACCGTGAAAACGGTAGCGAGTCTGTTGACAACAGCAAAAAACAAAAGTACTTTCTTAGAATCGCTATCCAGGAGCTCCTTTTATGCCAGGGCGATTCAAGAGAACTACAGGCAAATACTTGATAGGTTTTGCATCATCACTGTGTACGAAACCCTCAAGACTAGCAACCAGATGGTAGGCATGACTCGCGAACAATTGTACCCGGACTGACATGCAATCCAGGTTGTCGACCGAGATAGCGCAACACTCCACCAACCAGGCCGGCATGAGAGCAAAGTTGCCGTATGGAGAGACCACTTACAGCTCTCCAAATATGAAAGGCGAGAAGATCCTGACTACGCTGCAATCATGGACACTCTGAAACCCAGAGTTGAAGAAGCACTCCACGCGATCAGTGTACGCGAGCGACTTGGCGACTTCACTGTGCCACTCACAGATCCTTCCTTAAAGAGTGAGCCTCCTATACCACATTACCTAGGATGAGCAATCGGAACTTATTTTTTTGAAAGTTTTGACTATCAATACTATGAAGGAACTGGACCAAGAAGATTTTGTCGGTCGAGCCAAAGAATTAGATGATCTAGAGCAGCGCCTAATGGCCAATATCAACCAGCGCCAGCCGACCAAACACTATCGATTTGCATTGTACGGCCCCGCTGGTGCAGGGTAAGTAGTAGCTTCAAAATGATAACGGATCTTGGGCTGGACTGATATTTGCACTAAGGAAGTCAAGTATCGCCGTCAAGATTTGCTATCGAGTATTTCGCCGTGTGAAGGTGAGCATTTTCTGGCTATCAGCAGAATCAAATGACAGTATTCGCTCTGGTCTCGTCGAATTCGCACGTCAAGTAGGCCTTCAACCCCCTCCAGGCAAGTCGTCCGACTACGATGCGATTTGCGAAAGCATGCACTCCTGGCTTGAAGGGCCTCGCAGTGGTGCTTGGGTGCTCGTGCTAGATGGTATGGACAATTGCGAGCTCGAAGCGCGCAAGTTTCTTCCCGTGCGTAACGGCAATATCATTGTGACCACAAGGACGGAAAATGTTCGAGGCGATCTTGTTCCACTCCGACAGTGCGTCGCAATTGCGGAAATGACCAGCGTTGATGCGCTGGACCTCTTCAGAATTTCGTCCGAGGTAGATTTAAGTGACAGCGACGTGCTCGAAGAGGCGGAAGAGTTATTGGTGAAACTGGACCATATGGCCCTACCGATTACGCAAGCTGCAGCCTACATTAGACGGAAACGCATTAGCATCTCTGAATATATGAGGTTATTTGACCAAAGCCAACAAGACAAAGAAGAAGCACTGAGTCATCCTACAGTCTATTACCCGGAGCCAGCAAAGCGGTCCTCGATGATCACGATGACGACTTGGCTCGTCACCTTCAAAGGTATTGGTAGCGAGAGTCCCGAATCCCTGGAGCTCTTGGGCCAAATGGCATTGCTAGATCCAACAAACATACGCAAGGATCTTCTTGTTCCATCACTAGACGGTGATCATCGAAGAGACTTCTACCGTCGAATGGAACCGCTTTTGGCCTATTCACTGGTGAAGGCTCTGCGGTACGAGGGGTACAGCATGCATGCCTTGGTGGCACTCTGTACTCGGACACATATGGACCAGGATAAAAGGCTTTCAAACACCATGAACTCTACAATAGACATGGTCGTTGATAGCATGCCCGATGACGAGACCGACGAAGTTGTGATCAACTTCACTACCCATGCACTTTCCCTCTCCGAGCACGCGACCAAGGTGAAAACTTCAACAGCAGCCCTTGGCACATTAGAGTATCGACTTGGAAAGTACATGTTTCATCACGGCAACTACAAGCATGCAATGTTGCATGGCGTGCGTGCCTACGAAGTCCGACTCGCCACGCAGTCTAATTCCGCAGATGACTTTCCGTTGATAATGGAGAGCGTAGCACGTGCATGTTGGAATCTGCAAAATCTGGAGGAGATGAAAATGTGGCTTTTGAGAGCTTTATCAGAGAAGCAAACACGCTATGGGCCAGAAGACTCTCGGACCTTGGACACCGTTGGTCGTATAGCAACCTACTACCACATGGTTGGATTGTATGCTGAATCACTTCATTGGCATCAAAAAGATTTGGAAGGAAGACAACGTATACATGGAGAAGGACACGATAGTACAATGAAGATTATCAACAACAAGGCCGGCGTCCACTTCCTGTTAGGGGAATATGAGACGGCGTTCGAAATGCACAAGCGCGTTTGGTCTCGTATTCGTAAAACCCCGTCGTTTCCAGCATCGATGCTTCGCGACGTTACATTATCCATGGCCAGAGACATGTTAAAGCTGAAGCAATGCTCCAACGCGCGAACACTTCTACAAGAATTGCTTCACGAGGATGAACAAATGTTTGGGCCTGAGCACCCAGGCGCTGCCAGACTCACAGAGGACGTTGGTGAAACCTACTGCGATGAGGAAGAGTATGATTTGTCTTTGGATTGGTATCTAGAGTCTCTGAAACGTTACAAAGCCGCAGGTTTGGCGATTGGGCAGATACTCAGCAACATTGGGGAGGTTTGCAAGAGGAAACAAGACTACAACGAAAGCTATCGATACTTCATGCTGAGTCTGAAGTGGAAGAGCAGGGAAATGGGCAAGGAGAACACGAGTACCATACTGACGATGAGGAATATCGCTGATCTTTTCGTCACCCAGGATGTATTCGCGATCGGATTGCATTGGTACCGTAAAGCGCTTGCGGCGGGTCAACGTACGATTCAACGCAAGAAGGACCCCATACACTTTAATCATTGGCATCTCATAGCTGCCGTGCTTGGTAAGTTGAGCAGGTTTCCGGATGCCCTCGATGCGTGCGAAAGGGCTTTGGTTGGTAAAGAGCAACTATACGAAAAGACGAACAAGATGTACATGATCACATACGATCTCTCAACCCAGCTCAAGCAACAGTACGACAGCATCTTGGCGGATTGGGATCGGGAGAACTCGTGGCAGGAGCTCCGTTCATTGCTAGATTGACCTTTCTCTGCTCATATTAGCTGATGTGTTGTTACGATAATTTTTTCTAAAAAAATCGGTTGCCATTTTGACATCGTTCGGCTTTGGTTGAATAACCATAACTGTTGCACGAAAAGGGGATGGAAATGAAGCATGTCTGAGGCCTGAGGAGATTGGATGAGCATATATGCATGGTATTTTCCATTTGGTTCGTTGTCTCATCACCCTCTGTGGAGTGGCATCGTGGTTCAGATATGGGCATCCCGCACCAATCAATCTTCATGACTGTACCTCAGCCATCCTACTCATCTCGTTCCCTCTATCTCGAGTGAGCGCACAAACCTAGTGCGACGCATGACCACCCTTGACACCCAGCTCATGCGCAAGCTCACTCCCCTTCTTGAAGGTGCCATCAGGATTCCTTCCACTTTCCTCCGCACCACCCTCCGTGTTACCACCCTCGTGCGCTGCGTGTCCGCCCTGAGCACCCAATTCCTTGGCTAGGTTGGAGCCCTTGGTGAAGGTGCCGTCGGGGTTGCGGTCAGCATGGTCAGAAGAGGAGTCGGTGTTGGAGCCGTGGGAGGCGTGGCCGCCTTGGGCGCCGAGTTCGCTGGCAAGAGAGGAGCCTTTCTTGAAGGTGCCGTCGGGGTTGCGGTCAGTAGTGTCGTTGGTGGAGGACTGGGGGTATTGTCAGATGGTAAGGTTATAGGTATGTGAGGTAATGACGTACGGAGTCAGTGGTGCTGCCGTGAGAGGCGTGACCACCCTTTGCGGCGATCTCCTTGAGTTCGTCTTTGGGAAGGTTGGCGAAGTTGGAGGGGTTGGAGGAAGCCATGTTGAAGTGTTGTTGTTGTTGGTGTTGTGATTGAAAGTCAATTGATCGATTGAGGAGAAAGTGTAAAGTGTGAGGTTGATGAAGTATGAAAAGCAGTAAAAGAAGCCCTACGCCGCCTTGTTTATAAACCCCTCACCCTCACTCACCCTCACCTCCAAACGCGTTTGCTCACGCATGATAACTAGGCAACACCCACGTCACAATCGCTTCACATCAAGCTCGGCATGCAGGCTTGTACAGTCATGACAAGGCAGAAGAGGCCAATCCTCTCATCCCATTTGCTCATGCCACAATCATCGCAGTATCCTGCCGTCTCAACCGGCGGGCATCCTTGTCTGTACCTTGCAAGATGGGTTTTGTCGTGTCAGGGTGGCGGTGATGTCATGGCACGGGATGGGCGACGCGGTGCGCGCTGTCACGTGGCATGGCGGTTGCGGGGAGCCAATGATAGAGGCGCGGAGGTGGAAGCGAGATGTCGTCGCGACGCCGGGACGTTACAGCGTGATTGGGGCTGGGAGGTGTGAACGTGAACTTGAACGTGAACATCAGGTAGACATATCATTGCCTGCTTCTCCATATCTACCAATCTTCCACAAAAATTCCATTGAATAACAATTGTAACCATGTCAACACTCAAGCGCAAAGCCGCAGCCGCAGCGGCCGACGCGTCCAAGAAGCCCAAGACGAACGGCAGCATCACCGCCTTCTTCGGCGCACCAAAGCCCAACCCCAATTCCCCAGCCAAAACCGGCGCGGCTGCCAAATTCGACAGGGACGCGTGGATCGCGGGTCTCGACGGTGAACAGAAGGAATTACTGCAGTTGGAGCTCGACACTCTACACGAGAGCTGGCTCCCGCACCTCAAGGATGTGCTCGTCAACCCGCAATTCCTGGAGCTTAAGAGATTCTTGAAGAAGGAACTGAGTAGTGGGAAGACTGTGTTTCCACCCATGGAAGACGTGTATTCTTGGTGCGAACCCCTTACTTTTTTCCATGAAGTACTAAGCGATGCGACGATAGCTGATACAGCACTACAGGTCCAGACACACACCCCTCAACACCGTCAAAGTCGTCATCACAGGCCAAGACCCCTACCACGGCCCCCGACAAGCCCACGGCCTCTGCTTCTCCATTCGTCCCCCTACACCTGCTCCCCCGTCCCTTCAGAACATCTACAAAGCGCTTAAGAAGGATTACCCAGACTACCAGCCTCCTCCCAATAAGAGCGGTCTGCTGACGCCATGGGCGGAGCGCGGCGTCCTGCTCCTAAACACTTGTCTGACTGTGCGCAAGAGCGAGGCGAATTCACACGCTGGCAAGGGGTGGGAACTGCTCACGCAAAAGGTCATTGACACGGTAGTCAAGGTGCGAACAAATGGCGTTGTGTTCCTGGCATGGGGCACGCCGGCACAAAAGAGGACGGTGGGTATACCAGTCGACAAGCATTTGATTCTCAAGAGTGTGCATCCTAGTCCGTTGAGTGCGGCGAGGGGTTTCGTAAGTCCCATCCCATCTATCCCACGCGTTTTTTTAAGTGGTAGAAGTGCTAATAATATCATCATAGTTCGACTGTCACCACTTCACAAAATGCAACAAATGGCTCGTCCAACGCTACGGTAAAGACGGCGGCATCGACTGGAATCTCAATGTCGATGGTGGTGCGTCGGCAAACCCAACTGCGGAGAAGAAAGTGGTGAACCCCGCGCCACCAGCAGCGAAACCTCAACAACCCATTTCGACGCCCAAGAAGCCAATTGCGGATGAGGAGGTGGATCCCGATCTCGAGCTCTCGGACGTAGAGTTGTCGGATGATGAAGGCACAAAGGAGAATACTGCACCCAAGGCTGTAGAGATTCAAAGTGATGAGGAGGCGGTGGCAAGGGAGATTGATGACGAAGTCGTGGCAAAAGAAATTGACGAGGAGGCCGTGGCGAAGAATGAGGATAAGGCTGCAAAAGCAAAAATTGATGAGCAAGCAGATGCAAAAGATGTTTGAGAAGAGGGGGAAAGTTCAGATGTGCCGTGATGAGTAGTGGCAAGTAGTGTGTTTCTGGGTTTTCAAATTGAGTTCTGGGTTGGTTGGGCGCAAATGGTGTTTTGGATATGGATTATGGATTAACGTAGTTTATAAGCGAGTGACGCGTACAAGCGAGTGACGCACCCCACCAACTTTGCGCACCTCTACACGCGTATATCTCAACAACGTGATAATACATTATATAGATATTTACAGAGTAGATTAAGCAGTATCTAATATATCTTTCTTACACGTATGGGAGTTATGCCCAGTCTCCCTGCACCTTGTACAGCGCGCCAGGGCCTGGCAGCTAAGGCCTAATTGCCCTCCTCCTTGACACTCTTCATGAGCAATCTGCTGATCAGCCTCACATTAAGCTAGTATATCCTCTCTAGCACCCTTTGTTAATACTCCTTGCTTCTGTATACGCTTTTTCTTGCGCTGTTTACGCGCTGACGCTGCCTTATTAGCCTTCTTAAGGCTAGCAATCTGATCGCGCATTAGCTTAGCTAAGAGTATTATCACCTTAGCGCCCTTCTTAAGCTGGTTAATTGCTTAAATAATAGAGGTAGGTAATAAGCTCTTATGCCGCTAAACGCGATCACGTATTAACGTTGATTAAGCCTTAAGCTTACGTACGTTACTTGGTGTACGAGCCTCCCAGGGAGCCTCTAGGAGAGAAGCTGGAGTAGGCGTACGCAGCTGTACGTCAAGCTTTAACAGGACAGCGTCTGGCTAGAGAGGTACAAGGCCTGCGCCTTAAAAGGCTGAGCTGATATTGGCTGGTGTGAACGCCTATACAAAGGCTGTCTTAAAGGCTGGCAGAAACTTAAGCTTAGTAATGTAGTTAATGTGGTGGCGGATTAGAGCCTCAACCTCACGGCTGTACGCGCGCTTCAATGGCAAGAAGCAGCTAACGTCAAGAGGCTGTAGCAGGTGTGATGAGTAAGGCAGCATACAGAGCGTGTAGATGTTGTTCTCCTTGCAAATCTCTTAAAACTCAAGCAAGTGGTGGCTCTCATGGCCGTCAAGGACAAGCAGGCAACGTGCACTAACAACGCGAGTCTTTGTGTAAGCGTTGAAGTGCTTAAGCCACTCTACTCCTAGCTTGTTATTTGTCCAGCCATTGTCGCTAACTGCAATCACCCAGTCGCGTGGGATGTCTGCCTCCTCGTACCAGGCAGACAGGTGATACTGGCCAGCGAAGATGAGGAATGGCAGGACTGACCAGCCAGCAGCGTTGATAGCAGCGATTGCTGTCACCCACTCACGGTTACCAGGCTGGATAGCCTTTGGCCTGCCTCTCCTCTCTGACCCTGTCACGACAAGCTGAGTCGTGATCTTGCCCATCATGAACCCAGCCTCGTCAAAGTTGTAGACGTCCTCATCACAGATGCCATACTTAGCTTTCATCTGCTCTACAAGCTTAAACCAGTCTTGTATAAGGACAGGATCCTCACACAGAGCCCTCTGTCTGTCGTACGCTCGATTGAAACGCGTCGTAAGACTGTCTGTACGCTTGACAAAGTTGCGCGGCCAGTGGACGCCAACCTGACCAGCGCTGCGCGCAGCTAGCAGCTTATCAGCCATATCACGTATAGTAGCGTACGTAGGCACAAATCCACGTGTATCCAGGTCAAGTATATGTCTGACAATCACCTCCTCCTCTTGCTGGGTAAGCTTCCTTGAGTTGGGCTGGCAATCGCGTCGGGCAGGCATCCCAGCGCGTCGGCGGCGGAGCGTTGCTTCAGCTACGTTGTAGATCGCTGCAGCAGGACGATTGCCCTGGATCTGTTTAGCATTGATAGATGAGATAGCAAGCTGAACATCTGCTTCATTTGAAGCTAATTAAGTAGCGCTGCGTTGAGCCATTGTACGTCGAGATAGGTGAGGTGCGCAAAGTTGGTGGGGTGCGTCACTCGCTTGTACGCGTCACTCGCTTATAAACTACGTTACTGTAATCAGATGGTTCATGAGCAAAAAAGTATCGTGTCAATGACGATGCTTGGGCTCGTGTAAAGTAATACTTGGGGCACAATGTAATAACACCGAGATTGTAAGCTCGGTTCCAAGTCCTACGTGGGGAAAGAGAACATGTTGATGCATACTGAACGATTCAACGGCCCGAGAAAGTGAATGGGTCAATTCCAACTGTCAAGCAGAGATATAACCTGTCAAAACGCCCTCAATATGCAGACACACCACACAAGTCCAACAAACGCCCCATTTGCGAAAACGGCCTTAGCAGAGAACAAAATCCACGGCCCCCACTAAATCACGAAGCACCACCACCCCTCAAATCTTCAACCCATCAAGCGCATCCTCCACTTCTTCAAGATTAATAACAACCTTGTCCACCTCCTTGATCACCCCCTCCCCCTTCCTCGCCTTCGCATCCCTATACTCGCGCCCTAGCACCTCCATAACCCTCCCCATCCGCGCATCCTTCCCCTCCCCCTCCAATCCCGCCTTAACTCTCTTAAAATGCTCCTTCACAAAAACCTGATACTCGCTCTTCTCCCTCTTCCCATCCTTCCCCCCAACACCAGCACCAGCACCAACACCCCTAGGCGTAGGCCTAGTCTGCACAAGCCTCCCTTTACACTTACCACACGAATGCCGCACCGGATCAACAGATTTACTATGTCTTTTGAATTCATAACCACAAACAACACATTCCCAAATGTACTTATATTCAATCTGATAACTATGCTTCGTCGTGACTTCGACGCCCAAATGCGCAAACGCACTTGTAGCTCTGCGACCCCAGGTTTTGAATTCCGCGCCGTGAGGATTGTTCCGCACTTCACTTATCATAAACGTGGTTAGGTGGCAGAATTCATGTGCTAGGACGTTGTAGAGGCGTTCTTCGTCGTCGATGACTTTTTCGGCGAGCTCGATGGAGCAGTGGTGGCCGATTTCGAGTCTTGTGTCGGTCGGGAGGGGGCCCGTACGTATGCGGATTTGCTCTCTACGCCAATTCGCGCGGCCGGCGGTTGTTTTGAGGGTTTTGGACCAGACGAGTTTTATGCCGCCTGTTGCGGCTGAGAGGGTGGAGATGCGGCCTTGGGAGATGGTGGTGTCTAGTTCGGTGAGGAATGAGGCGGCCATGTCGTGTTTGCGGTCGGCGAAGGCTTTGCGTTGGGCGCGGATGGCTTTGATGTTTGGCGTGGCGTCGATTGGGGCAACTTTTGGTTGTTGCGGTTTCTTCGTTGGACTCCGAGTGGTAGGCTTCTTCTTTGGGCTCGCCGCCGAAGGACTTTCGTAGCCTTCGTCACTGCTATCTTCCAGCGCGATACCTTCCATCATCTTGACAATGTCTTCACGCCATTTCTGCTTCTTGGGCGAGACCAGTGGTTTTACAGGCGAGTGTCGCTCGTTCCATTCGTTGACAGCTGCAGGGTTCCAGAAGGCATCAAGACTTGGTCTTCCGTCTAGGTCAGTTGTTTTTGGAATGGTAGCCTTCTTTTTCGAGGGTGAGACAAGTTTCGATGGGCTTGGCGGAGCAAAGGGTGGAGTGTCAGGACGCGAAATAGGTGGGGCTTTGCATGGAGATCGTTGCTTGGTAGGTGTTGGTGAACTAAACTATGCATCAGCGAAGGACATGTATGCTAGATAAAGTTGCTGCCTACTACGTGAGAATACCAAGTGCACTACTTGACATTGAGCTTGTTGGTCGCGAAGATGCAGCGAAAGACTCTGTCCGAGTTCTTGTAGGTGGAGGGAGGATAAATGAAGTGGGAGGTTCGGGCGAGCTTGTCAAGTCTACTACTTCTTGAGCCCAATTTGAGATAGTGCTCTTCCCTTTTCTGTGCGGAGGCGGCATTGAAGTAAGAACTGCTGGTTCCTGATCGACTGTTGTTTCTTTTTGACGCTGTGGTATCGCCAATTGCGGGATATGCTGTTCCACCTCTTCCTCTTGATCATCTGACTCCTCTTCATCACTATCGGAAACCACGCGACGTGCTGCTGGTTGCCGCCGCCTGTGCTTGATAGTCATAACAGGTTCCTCGTCGTCTTCGCTACTCCCCCCACTCATCTTCGTATCTTCCGATTGCTGCGACATGTCCTCTTTTTCCCCGCACAACACGCTTGTCTCCGGTTCCTCCTCAACCTCATCGCACAGATCACGCTCTGTAGATTGTTCTGGTTCACCGTAATCCCATACCTGCTCTGGTTCATCCTGCGCCTCAGATGCCTCCACGGAATTGGCCTTGCTCTTTGCTGCTTGCTTCTTGACCACGCTCCTAGCCAGGCTCTTCGCATACAACAAGCCTGTGCGCTTCCCAAGATCTGTGTCCGTAGTCCCACTCCGTACCCTTCTCTCCCGCCTTTCCGACTTTGTCAGGTTTTCCGCACTCGGCTTCTCCAAAAGGTAACTATTATTTTCAACGGGTCGGAGTACGCGCTGTTTGCGCGGTGTAAGCGAACCGCTCGCTGGCCCTGTTCGTGGATTTAGGCTTGTATTGCTGGTTTGTACTGGCGAGTCTGTTCTTCGCAAATCTCGTCTCGAACCCTTCGGAATCAATACTGGGTTTTCTTCATCTTCGTCGGATGAGGATGTGTATCGGAGGTTGCGCGTCGCTTTCCGAGGGCTCGAACGCGTTGGTCTTGTCTCTGTCGACGGTATAGTGATGGTCGGCTCAAATGGACTAGGCTTGCGAAGGCGCGCCATTCCTGCAATAGGTATCCGATACTTCGTGTTGCGTTATGTACCAAAACTTTCACAAAAAATAGATTTCGTCGTTGGTGATGTTCGTTTGTTTGTTTGAGGTTGTTGGCTAGGAGACTGATGTGGTCACGTGGGCACCCACCACCCCACCTTTATTTGCCAAGAGCATATGAAGGCGAGACTGTTCATTTCGTGTAGTATTCAAATATAGTGATACTCTTCGTGAAAATCACGGTATCGCTTTTAGTCTGAGAGAGAAAGCAGTCGTACTTTGCATGCTAAACTATGACAAATACAAGCGGTACCCAACCAGATTGAGCCCTGGTGAACCCAAAAAATGGCCTCCTACTACTACATCCATAGAGAAAGCGCCTGGTCATCTCATGTTCTTCCTATCCGCCTCGAGCGGGATCGTGTCTCGCCATGTCGTTAAACGTGCCTCGGGTATTCCATCTTATATATCTACATCCCCAGTGGCGAGTATTTCCATCTTGCTCTACTGCGTGCATCTACTGCTTAGCGTTCTTGGCCATGGTGTTAAGCGCGCTGCCGTTCTTGAACCACTCGATCTGGCCCTCGTTGAAGGTGTGCGAAAGAGGAATGGTGAACTCCTTGCTACCGTCGGCGGGGTGGACAGTCAGGGTGAAGGGTTTGCCAACGGCAAGCTCAGTAGCAGCCAAGTCAACACGGTCGTTGGGGCCGATCTTGTCGTAGTCGGCGGGTTCGGTGAAGGTAAGGGGAAGCATACCCTGCTTCTTCAAGTTGGTCTCGTGCTGTTACGTGTTAGGACTTGCGTTTGTAGGATGAATAGTAGTCAACTTACGATACGAGCAAATGAGCGGGTAATGATAGCAATACCGCCCAAGTGCCTGGGCTCAAGAGCAGCGTGCTCACGGGACGAACCCTCGCCGTAGTTCCAGTCACCAATGACAACCCACTTGACACCGTTCTTCTTGTAGTCACGGGCAACATCAGGGACCGCACCGTAGTCACCGTTGAGAGCGTTCTTGACCTTGTTGGCTTCGCCGTTCTCAGCGTTGATGGCACCGATCAACATGTTGTTGGAGATGTTGTCCAAGTGACCGCGGTACTTCAACCAGGGACCGGCCATGGAGATGTGGTCGGTGGTGGTCTTGCCTTGGCACTTGATCAAGATGGGCAGATCCTTGAAGTCCTTGCCGTTCCAAGCCTCGAAGGGCTGGAGGAGCTGGAGACGGTCGGAAGTGGGCGAGACGGCCACGTTGACGGATTGACGGTCGGCAGGAGGTGCCTGGTAGGTATCCTGGCCGGGGTCGTATCCGTTGGTGGGCAGACCTTGACCAGAAGGCGCCTTGAGCTTGAATTTCTTGCCGTTGGCATCAGTCAACTCATCGACCAATGGGTTGAACGAGAGGGATCCGGCAATGGTGAGGGCCACAACGAGATCGGGAGAGGTGACGAAGGAGTGGGTAGCGGGGTTGGCATCGTTACGTCCAGTGAAGTTACGGTTGTATGATGAAATGATGGAGTTGGCAGTGCCCTTCTTGACATCACGACGGTCCCATTGTCCTGTAACATGTCAGTGAAGATTCGGATGCAGAATGGAGCGCAGACACGTAAGCTGAAGGCTTCAATAGGGTTTGTGGTCGATTATTCCAACACACAGTCTATTCGAAGCACACCAGCCTCTAGTTGCGGGGGAAAGTACTCACCAATGCAGGGTCCGCAGGCGTTGGCCAGGACCATGCCGCCAAACTCTTCAAAAGTCTTCAGCTGACCATCACGCTCAATGGTGGCGCGAATCTGCTCAGATCCGGGTGTGACGGTGAAGAGGGCCTTGGCCTTGATGCCGTGGTCCATGGCGTCCTGAGCAATGGAGGCAGCGCGAGTCATGTCCTCGTAGGAAGAGTTGGTGCAAGATCCAATAAGACCGACCTTGAGCTCCTCAGGCCAGTTGTTCGCCTTGACAGCGTCCTTGAACTTGCTGATGGGGGTGGCTAGATCGGGAGTGAAGGGACCGTTGATGTGGGGTTCAAGCTCAGAGAGGTTGATCTCGATGAGCTGATCGTATTCGGCACCCTCATCCTCGCGGAGCTCTTGAGCGTACTCGCGGGAGAAGTCACCAATCTGCGAACGCTTGGTGGCGGCAAGGTAGTCGTACATGCGGTCGTTGAAAGGGAAAACGGAGGTGGTGGCACCGATTTCAGCACCCATGTTGCAGATGGTAGCCATACCAGTGCAGGACAGAGTCTCGGTTCCAGGACCGTGGTATTCGACGATAGCACCGGTTCCACCCTTGACAGTCAGGATACCAGCGACCTTGAGGATGATGTCTGAGGGACTGTTAGTATATGATGGTTGATTTGGGCTATGGTGGAATGCTCCAAAAGCACCCCGCCATAGACTCGGCTGAATATGTACGTACCCTTGGGCGAAGTCCAGCCAGAGAGCTGACCAGTGAGCTTGACACCAATGACCTTGGGGGCCTTGAGCTCCCAGGGGAGACCGGCCATGACGTCGACGGCATCAGCACCTCCGACACCAATAGCGGCCATACCGAGACCACCGGCGTTGGGAGTGTGCGAATCAGTACCAATGAGGAGAGCACCGGGGAAAGCGTAGTTCTCGAGCACAATCTGGTGGATGATACCAGAGCCGGGCTTCCAGAACCCAATGTTGTACTTTGCGCAAGAGGTGGACAAGAAGTTGTAGACCTCCTTGTTGATTTCGTTGGCGCGGGCCAGATCCTTCTCACCGCCAACCTGGGCTTCGATGAGATGGTCGCAGTGGACGGTGGAGGGTGTGGCGACCGAAGGAAGACCTGCAGACATGAACTGGAGGATGGCCATCTGAGCCGTGGCATCCTGGCATGCTACACGATCGGGACGGAGCTTGAGGTAGCTGGTACCGCGCTCAATCTCTTGACCGTGGGGGTCGTCCAGATGCGAGTAGAGGATCTTCTCGGCGAAGGTGAGCGGGCGGTTCAAGCGGCCCCGGACAATGCCCAGGTTCTCGCTCATCTTCGCATAGTTGATGTAGTTGCCCTTCTCCCAGTTGGTCATCTCGACCTTGCGGGAGAGGGGAGCATCGCTGACGGTGGCCAATTGCCTGCGCGAAGCAAGACTCTGGCCAATGCGGCCGAGCCTCGAGAACTTCTGCATGGTGAAGTGGAGGGGAGGATGGAGTGGGGAGGGTGAGGAATGGAGGGAAGCGGAGGAAAAGAACGTCAGAAGCTGGCACAAGGTGGCCGATAACTAATGGCGATCAGAGGCGCGGTGATTGGCTGTGCCGGGGCCCAGTGCTGCGGAATACCTCGGCGTCGAGGCAATGGAGCCGGGCGCACTGTGCCGCTGGCCCGCTTCACGTGCGGAATGCGGAATGCTGGAGCGAGGGATGCAATTTGGAGCTGGCGGCGCGGGTTGCTGTGTATGTGTGCGCGTCGCTAAGGGTGTGCGGTCTGGCTTGTTGCGATGGTCCACGGGTGAAAGCTGGGGTGGACTGGAGGCTTAAAAGCGTCTCCGACGTCACGCACGTTCACACCAACCTTCACCCGTCCACACCTACCCCGCTGCGCGCCTTTCTGTGTGGCGCGCCCGCTGATTGGCGGCGAGGCGATAAGAAGACACACACAACACCGCCATGCCGTGAATGTATCCGGGCCACGGTTTTGCTGGAGCCCGGAAAAGCAGGCGCACTGTCATCCGCGAGTCTGCAGGCCGGCCGAGTCTGTCTTTGCGCGCTTCTAGATTGGCGCACGCGAAAATCTCTGCTGGGCCTGGAGACTCAAAAGGTGGCCCGTGCCAGGTCTGCAGGTCTGCAGGCTCGCAGGGTCGTGGAAGCGTCTCCACCCAACCTTGCTGTTCCCGTAGCCGACCGCTCAGCACTCTGCGCACCACGACCGACGGCCGCGGATACAGCCCACCTGCACCATGCCTGCCATCCGAGGACAAGACTCCAAGAAGAAGACACGCCGCCATACTCGTGATCTCGACCAGATCCACGCCGACCTGCGCGACGAGAAGCATCTGGCAGAGTTCAAGGATGCGAAGCCCGTAGAAGATCTGCCTGGTCTGGGCAAGCACTACTGCAAGGAATGCGCAAAGTTCTTTGAGAGCGACACCAACTTTGTCGCCCATCAGAAGGGCAAGGTGCACAAGCGGAGGTATGGTTAACCGACCTACCATGCTGATCTCTGCTAAATCATATCTGTGTAGAGTAAAAGCCCTGCGCGAAGAGCCATACTCCCAAAAAGAGGCAGAGGCAGCCATAGGTCTCACCACCGACAACGGAAAACGCGCCACTACCCTGATGGAGGTCGACGAGGTCGCAGCAACCACTTGAGGGGCACGCTCCAAGGTTCGATAACAACAGAGTAGAGGAAGAAGGACATGTGCATGGTCTAGATGATGCAGATTTGGCTAGCAGGATAGAAGAGGCACTGCACTCTTCGGCTGGCTACGACTCATTTGGGCGGCGGAAGGTTTTGAATCGAAGCATAGCATAAGCATTCCACGGCGTTCAAAAAATTGGTATGGACATAGAAGGCACACCACAAGTGCAAATGATACCCCAGTTCATTTGGTTACCATGATACTATACAATTTGTTCCTCTTTTGCTCCAATAGACTACTACATTCTCGGTCCCGAGACATGTGATTGTGAAGGCCTCGAATGGTCAAGGTTTCTACACGCCAGATGTGTTCCGCTTTGATATTAGCACACGATGTTAACCTAAAATCACCGTGACACCAAATCGAATAGTGAAATCCAAGCCCAACAAAACAATGAAAATAATGTAGACAAACCTCATGTTGCTGTGTTGCGCCTAGGCTCCGACATGTCCTGACGCCTGAAGTTGCCTGATGGCTACCTACCTTCACCCAAAACCTAACATCACAAACCAACATAAAACCCACACCAAGCCATGGCGTTCCCATAACTAAACGCACCCCTCCTACACCAACCGATTCCCCGACTCCACCACAACAATGGCCTTCACAAACACTCCCCTCTACGGCGGCGCAATCACAGTCGACTTACCCTCCGGCTTCGCCGATGCATCGTAAGAATTCACGATTTCCCCCCACATCCCGCACCACAAACCTGCATACTAACCACAACGCAGACAAATTCGCCAGATTCCCGACCACCAAGAAGTCTACCTCGATGCCAGCGGCTACTCGAGTATTGTAGTTGAGATTCTGGAGTATGTAGACAAAGGTAGCGATGAAGCGGCGCTACAGTACCACTTTGGGGATCTCGTCGAGGATACGGGGGATGCGACCACGATCCTAGAGCAGTGCGAAGCCAAGATGAAGGGAGTACCGTAAGTTCCATTTCTGCATTTCTTGCCAGAGATGGCGTTGCGTCTTTGGAAGAGGATACATGGATGTGTTGGCCGATACAAGCACCTGGAGCATACCTACACCAACACTCATCACATTTTCTCCCCCATGCGAAAAACCCGACAATCTAACACCATCACAGTAACAAACCCATCCAATCCCTCACATTCATTCAAACGCCACCAACGCCCAACCCCAATCCAAGGCGCAAGGTGCCAGAGTTTACGTACATCCACTTGCTTCTGCTACGGTTGAAGGAGCAAGGCACGGATATCATGGTCACGCTCAACATTCCACATTATGCAGGAGAGTATGAGAAGGCAGCGGGGGAGGATGGCCAGACGCAGTTGATGAAGGATAGCAAGGTTGCGAGGGAGAAGGTGCTGGAGAGCTTCGAGATTAAGGAGTGGGGGCTTTTCGAAGGGTGATGGGTACTGCGTAGTATCCCGTCATGAGTACCCTCTACCATATGTAGACCATATATGAGCAATTATAATTGAACGCCTAGATCGGTGCAAACCTTGGGAGAGTTGTCACACTTGCTATCCGGTAGAAAGAGGATGAGAGAAAGATGGCACTAACCACGCACGATTGGTAGGCTAGCCGAGCTCTAGCGGGACGTGTCGCAGCTGCGACAGGGCACACGGCGCGCCCACCATCACGGCAGTATCTCTCATCCTGCTGGACTACCTCGCAGGGTCTCCTCAGGCACTGCCTGTAAGTTGTCACCTCTTCACGGTATGATAGTCTGGTGCGCCCAGTCCTGCGCAAACTTGAGGCGCCGGCGCATGGCCGTCATAGTCCCATAAGCTCACCGCATATCTGCACCTTGCTGCGACCATTTGATCTGACATTGACCACACACTAATCGCAACACAGCAGCCGTGAACAGTACCGCCTGTAGTCGCCCAACATGCCTGCGATGCTAGATGACCCAACTGCGCCCATCATCTTCAGGACCTCTGGCGACACTCCATACCCTCCGCCCGGCGGCCCGCTGCCCGTCGGTATCGCGCCATGTCAAGTCACCCTGCGCGACCGTGTCACGACTGCCACGATAATTCCGTTCTCTGCGCCGAACCAAGTTCCGCGGACACTGTTGGCGTATCTTTGCGATCAGCTTGGTCGCGAGATCGAGAAGGGTGACACCTATCCCATGGTTGACCCAATCTCCCTCGAGAACTTTGGTCCATACTGGTTCGGTGTGTTTGGCGCCATCATGCTGCTAGGCGAGATCCAGGACGGGCGCGAGCTACACGACATGGCGCGGCGCGGATGTGACTGGGAGCGGGAATGCTTGGGGAGCTTCTATATCAAACCGAATTACCCCGGCCGGTCTAGTCATGTTTGCAATGGGGGCTTCCTGGTCACAGATGCGTCGCGTAATCGCGGTGTGGGACGGCTGATGGGCGAGACATATCTAGACTGGGCGCCGAAGCTAGTAAGTGGCCTCTTGTGGAGTGAAACGGCACATACTAAACCTCCCAGGGCTACACATACTCAGTTTTCAACTTGGTATACGAGACAAACGTTGCGTCATGTCGCATATGGGATGCCTTGGGCTTCAAGCGTATCGGACGCGTTAAGGGCTGTGGTAACCTCAAGTCGTATCCTGACGAGCTAGTCGATGCCATCATCTATGGTCGCGATCTAGGCCAGGATGATGACTTTGTATCAGAGGAGCGCTTTGACAAGATCCGCTTCTACCTCAAGAACGGCAAATATCCCAACGGAGCTGACAGGGCGGAGAAGAGCCGACTTCGAAGCGCTGCTACTCACTACAAACTCACGCCTGGTGAAGGCGAGGAGCCTGAGAAGTTATGGCTCAAGGGCAAAGAGGTCATCGCAGACCCACAGAGGCAGTATGAGATTGCCCGTGAGGTACATCATCAGTCACATGGCGGCATCAACAAGACTACTGCGGCAATCGCTGAGCTCTATCATTGGGTTCGGATAAAGGAGCTTGTCAGTCAAGTCATACGCAATTGTCCCCAATGTAGTGAGATGAACAAGGGGCTCTCCGCCATTCGACAAGGACAGAATCAATCACGGTCATCGTCAGGATATCTCGCGAGCGCAGGGCAATCTGGACAATCCCCACATACCCCAACACCTCCATTGCAGTTCCCCAATACTCAATCACCAGCTCGTCCGGACTCACCCAGTCACCAGCTCCAATTAGAGTCTGCCCAACAGCAAAATATATTCCCCCAGTACAGCACCAATGTCGGTTTTACCCTGCCAGTAGATCCTGCGCTCATGGAAGGCATCCAACGATCAGGATTGAGCCTGGCGGACCTTCCCCCGTCTCCATTCCTCAATGCAGGTCAAGCGCCTAGTAACGGACCACTGATGGGTAATCTCAACCTGCCACGCGGTAATATCCATGATCCGTCACACATGAACATGGATTCACAAAGTATGAACAATGGACTTTCTAACATGAAGGAGGAATCGAGGTCGAGGATGAATTATGTTGCTGCGTATGATCAGAAGTGAGTATGAGAGAGGTTGGCTTGATCCCGAGGAGGCGTAAAAACACGGAGAATGTATGGGTTTCCACGAACGCTAATATCACGCCACGAGAGTGCGCCAAATCTCTCCACCCGACTACGCCAAATAGCATAGCGAATGCGTCTGGCCCAAAAGGCAGTGTAAATAGGCCGGTGCTGTAGTGTCACGAGACCAAACGAAGCGGCGATCTACCCAGTGGTCATTTGTATGATTGAACAATAAATGCCAAATAACCGATGTTCGCAAAGGCTACCATATCAGCACACTCTTGATCACACTGCCTTCCTCCATCTTCTGCCTTGCCTCCTCAAACTCCGTGACCGGAAATTCCTTCAACATTCTCTCAATAGGCAACCTACCATCTTTACACCACTGCACCAGCTCCGGTAACGCCTCCACTGGATCCCTATCCCCTTCAATAACACCCACCAATCTTCTCCCATTCACCATGTGCGTCAGACAATCGATCTCAAGCTTTGCTCCCACGGGCTTCACGCCCACTTGAAGGACCTGACCGTTTTTCTGCAGCGCTTCGAGACATTGCGATAGTACGGCAACAGAGGGTGTTGTGTCGAGAATATGAGTTGCACCCAGGCCCTCGGGCGTAATTCTTTTCAACGCCGCACTTAGAGGCTCGCTGTTTAGGGACTCGGTTGTTGAGAGGAGTCCTGCTGTTGCGCCGATTTCGAGGGCGAGTTTGATTCTGGATTCGAGGATGTCTACGGCGATGATGGATTTTACGTTGCGTTCTTTGGCTGCGCAAATCTATTACTTATATCAGCCTCACATACACGCCAAACCCACATCCATAGCACAGAAACAGAAAAGAATCCACCAAGAAAAAAGAAGAAGAAGAAGAAGAAGAAGACCACTCACCCCAGCCAACCCTACACCCCCCAACCCAACAATAACAACAACATCCCCCAACCCACACAACCCAACATGCGTAACCGCCCCAACCCCAGTCATAACCCCACACCCCAACGGCGCCAAACATCTCAACTCCCCCGCTCCACCCACCAAACCCGTCACATTCGCCGCACAACTCACCTTAACCGGCACCGGGGATGCAAAACTCGATTGTCCAAAGTATCCCCCGCCGATGACTTGTCCCGGATCCCGTGCGAGAACGAAATTGGGTGCGTTGGCGGTGAGGGTGAGCGAGGCGTGGTGGGCGCAGTATGCGGGGTGGCCTGAGATGCAGTAGTGGCAGGTTTGGCAGGAGGCGGCGGAGAGGATGACGAGGGAGCCGGGGGTGAAGAGGGGGGATTGGGTGGGAGAGCCTAGGCGGATGATGCGTCCTGCGCCTGTGGATTGGGGGTGGTTAGGATGGGGGTGTAGTATGAATGGTCCGTGGGGGGTTTAGGGGGGGACGTTAGTTTGTAGGGGATGGGAAGCTTCTTCATACCCCGTGTATGTGTGTACGGGATTTGAATCAGATTTTGATGTTCAAGGATTGGGATATAACACACTTTCACATCAATGTACGTTACGTACCTTCATGACCCAAAACCCGTGGATATATCCCCCCATAACCTGATATATCAGTGTGACATACACCCGTAGCTATCATTTCCACCAGGAATTCATCTTCGTGTGGTTCACGTGTAAGAAGGTCTTCCCATTGCCAGTCGTGTTGCGAGTAGGATACTATGCCTTTTGCGGGGATCGTGTACTCTGACGACGCCATTTTGGTGGCATGCAAGAGTCAGGCTGAGGACAAGCGAGATGGTCAGAGTAGGAGAGAGATTTGGATGTGTGGTTATAGGGGAGATTTAATCAGTGAGAATGAGAGGGTGGGATAGGTGGTTGTTGTTGATGGATAGGTATGTGGATGGTCAAGTCGGCTATATACATATTTATGACTTCTCAACGCCGAAATCAACTTCGCTAGATTGCCTCCGTCATAGGCGTCGGATACTCTAACTGTGTGGATTCTAGGTTAGTGGGATGAAGGCGGGGTAAGGTGGTAGTGGCGGAATGGACTCCGTGTTGTATTAGCTTCGTGTTAGTGAGTGGCGTTGCTGGTAAGGCGCATGGAGGATGGGGTACTACTGTATTGTGATTGTGGGTGTTATTATATGTAATAGTAAACTATAAGACAAGATGTTATAATGATATAAATGAAGTTGTACACGAGAACACGGTGATTTGCTGACCTGATGGCATGGACGCTTTTGTGTACGTTTAGATGGTAGATGTGTATGGAACAGAAAATATAATGAATTCTAAAACGAGAAATAAAGCATCAAGAGACTCTCGTACTAAACAAAACCACTTAAAAGTAATATCCACCCCCAACCCCCGCACTCCTCGGAGTATTCACTCCACTACCCCCCCTACTCCCCACCGGACTAACACCCTTTTTCCTATCCCCTCTCCTAACTAACCCATCAAGCAATTCCGCATCCTTCACCACTTCCCTGAAATACATCCCTTCGACCCCCCTACCCGCCATGACATCGCGATCCTGCAACGCGCTCAGACAAAAAAACACCATATTCCCCAAGAACACATTACCCGTCCTCTCAACCTCTGCCGCAACCTCAGTAGCATCCACCTCCTCGCCATCGCCGACGTATATCTTCATACTATTCGATGCTGCATCGTACTCAACATATGAAACCGGTGCTTTGAGTACGACTTCAGCGAGTACAAGGCCAATTCGGAAAATTTGTGCATGTTTCGTTAGATCGCGTGAATCTCTTCTTTCGAGATTTGAAATGAGACATTTTTGGAGACTGCGGGTTAGGGACAAGTCTCCCAGTTTTGCTGTTAGCATGCTCGTGTATGAACCAGCTGTGCTTCTTCGCCAGCGGATGTTGGTGCAGTCGAGGAAGTTGAGCCAGGGGCTGCCTATGAGGCGGAAGGATGCTTGGGATATTCCGCTAGCGAGGGCGGACTGGTCGCGGGGGTATAAGATTTGCGAGCCCAGGAGCCTGTTTTGATGGCGTATGATGGTTGATAAGGGTTGTTTGTGCTCTAGGTTGCATAAGAGGTTTGTTGGTGGAGTTTTGACTTCGAAGCCCGCGGAGGTGGACGAGGGAGGCAGCAAGTAGCATGTAGCGTGAGTTTTGCCAATTAAGTTCGACACAGCTGCTGGCAAGTCCGTCTGCAATCTTGCAGGGTCGTTGATGGATCTGATCGTGACTGGACGCACCAGTGTGTCATGTGCCCTCCCATTGAGGTTGACAAGAAATGCAAAGTCCCGTTTGTGAATCTGAGGCACAGCCAGACCGATGTGAATTTGATTGCCCGTCCTTGTCGCGCGGTGCAAGAGCTCTGCGTCTTTGCGAGCCGCAAGTGCATCCAATAGCTTGTTCTGCACTGTATCCATGCCATCTTCGCCGATTCTGAGAATGGTTCTGCGTCCTGGGACTCTCCTGATATCAGAGAAGATGTCTGGGTGCTCTTTTTGGAGGAAATAGTCCGAGATTCGTTCAAGCACAATAACCTTGCGGTGAAGTTTGTCGATGCGTATCTCCAAGTCTTCCATTCGCCCAAGCATACTGAGGACGAACTTGCGTGACCAGGACGATTTCTCCTGTATACGTCTTACACAGTCTGCAACGAGTCCCATATCTGGGGCGCTGTACAAATCTCCGTGTTGCATCTTGATCCTTCGCACCTTGAGCGCTTGCCCTATTGTATTGTTGATATCGCTTCGAATAGCCTCAGTGACAACGTTGATACTCTCTAGAGTAGCCTGTATACGTTCGCAGCCCTGTTTTCCAAAAAGGACTTGCATGTAGATGATCGGTCGGCGCTCTTGTATATCAAACTTGCGCCGCCAGCTTTCGAGTGTGATCTCGGCGGCGTCCATGGCTTCCTTGACGTCAAAAAGTCGATCTGACACGCATCTCCATTTGTTTGTTTGCAGTCCAAAATCTGTGATGATTTCGTTTGCGGTACGTAGACCCGATAAAATGCGTATAACTTCGACCATGGCGTTCATGAATCAGCAGCGAGATACGTTAGTATGCTCGGTCTATAAATCTAGGAATGGGATCGTCCTGGTCAGAGGTGATATAGTGGTGGTGTATCGGCCAGCGTTAGCGTCGCAGCTCTTACAGAATGTTTTCGAGTCGTGTTGGAAACTGCATCATAATTCTCCCACCGGAGTAGCCGGTGAGACTGAAATTAGTAAGGATAACAACGCGCGTGGGACGGGCCTGATTAACGGCCGAGATGAAAGTCCCTAGACACAGGTCTGGACTCCTACCAGCCTAAGGCCACCCCCCGCACCCAGTACAGTGGAGGCTGACTTCGTGCGAACATCAGCTCGTTGATACCGGTGTAGGGTAATGTGCTGGGATTGGATAATAAGCTCAGCCGCTGCAGTTCCAAGTTACCGATCCTGTAGTTTTGGCCCCCAACGGCCCCCAACGACACTCAAGTACAGTAATAGCTGCGCTGCTTCTACAGGCATTACGGTGGCAGCGATAGAATGCCATGAGGCCATTTCAGGCTTCCCATCGCTTACCCCGTATGCGGCCCCCGCATATAAAGCGCATATGAGGTCTCACGCGCGGATGTCGCATTTGTGCTGTGACGTCGTGCGAACGCGGTGATCAGCAACCGGTGATTCCAGAGAACTCTGTCCTACATTAAATCGACTCCGTTGCTCAAGGACAAAGTCGATGTCAAGGAATCAGACACCCCACCATGTCGACGAATTTCTTGACAGTGAACGATTACGAAAGACAACCTAGTCACCATCGCTCACGATCCAGTGGATATATCGATGATGTCGAATACGGCGAGAGAAGAGATAGGCGCGAGCGCGAGCGGCAGATGAAGCGCTATCACGACAGCAAGTACCATAGGTACTCTGCGTCTCCGACGAGTCCACACCAGCGCTCAACGTCCGACTACCTTGGCATACCTGGCTTCGAAGCGATGATACAAAAGCATCACTCGACCGAGAACATCACCAGAGATCGCGATGACTTACAACGAGGTTACAGCTTGAAAGAATTTCGACCCAGCCCTAGTACGTACGACACCGACTTGACCAACAAACCTATACTTTCCAGTCGCTCAGTAGTTCCTCATGCCCGTCATACACAACGGCAGAAGCGCCCTGCCATCACAGTCGAGATACACCAAAACGACCCACCTCCTTTCAACTCACCGGCCGGTCTGACCCCAAGGCGGAGTCCCAGTGCGAGCCCCCACTCACCCACAGCACAACCACAGTTGCAATACCAGTATGCAACGTTGCAAAACCGACTTGCACAGATTGGTTCCACGTGCACAACATATGCCGAAGTCGAAGCAGCAAACCCGCCAGACCTGACATTTGCAAAGATTGCAGAACAAGTGGATGGTTTCGCATTTGATCTGCATGTTTGGGCACAAACCGTGTGTTTGGATGGCATGGCCAAGATTGATTCGCAGAAACGACATGTTGTTGAAGCTACGGCGCGGAATCTAGACCGCCTCTTGTTCAAAGCCAAGGAGTTGGGCGATGCGTGCGCGCGGGCAAAACCAAGGGATTTGAAGTTCGCAGGGTGGCCTCAATTTGATGAGGAGAAGATGTTTGAAGAAGAAGGGGATGATGGGTGAGATGCATATTGGGAGACTTTGGTCGTTGCTAAAAACCTCCAGGAGTATTGGCGATCCAACGGAAAGCCTGTCTTTCGTCATCCACTCGAGTCTACAAAGCATTGAGCTTCAGATCCGAACGCTGAAGAGGTTGTCTCGATGCTTGCAGGAAGCCACTCCCGATGCAAAGGAGGAGACTATCGCAACCATGAAGCTAGTTCAACAGACGACGCAATACTTTGGCTCGTAGACCGTGTTGATAAAGAGCAATTTTTGATCCTAGGTTACCTAACGGAAGGGCCGTCGAGGAAAGCAAGGCACGCAGCTGCTTGTTTAGGCCTCAAGAAAATCCCGAACTTGATGTTCATGCTTGTCATCATGGTGTCGCAGAGACTGCACTGCTTACTGGATCCACGTCTGGAGTACCTAATTATATCTGGGGGTATTACTCACCCTTCAGTCGCAACCTCGCCTACCACAGTGATGTCAGCACCACACCATCTCGACGTGAGAACATCCCGGACTAAGCAGGAATTAGCACTGCTCGCTCCACAAATCCATGCTCAGGTGGCTCCACCACATACCTTGGGAAACCGCGGCGTTAGGCTTATATCCATCCTGTCAAAGTGAAACACGAGGGACACCTTATAAGCTAGATACAAACATACCATTCTGATTGCACTACCTTCATACATCCCTATATCCTCGCACTCGTGGACTTTTACGCACGAAACAAAACAAGTCCGACCTTGGCCATGGCATCCCCCACCCCATACACTCGCGAAACAACCCTCGCATCCACCATCGCAGCCGAACACGCATCCCAAATCACCGGCAAAACCATCCTTACAACTGGAGTCACCCTGGGAGGCCTCGGCGCAACATTCATTCTAGAAATCGCAAGACACAAGCCCAAACTCCTCATACTAGCCGGCCGATCCGCCTCCAAAATCCAAGCCACCATCGACGCGCTCGGCGCAAACCCCCAAACCGCAGACGTAGCAACACGCATCCTAATCCTCAATCTCGCATCGCAGGCGCAAATCCGATCCGCAGTGGAAGAAGTACTAAACTACCCAGAAGTCCACATTGACATCATCGTCAACTCTGCGGGCACAATGGCCGGTCCATATAAAACGACAAACGAAGGAATCGAGAATCAATTCGGCTCAAACCACATTGGCCATTTCCTCTTCACCAACCTAATCATGCCCAAGATGCTCGCTGCAAAGCGTCCAAGAGTGGTCAATGTGGCGAGTGACGGACATAGATTCAGCGGGATACGTTTTGAGGACCCCAATTTTTCAGACGGTGCAGTGTATGACCCGTGGGATGCATATGGCCAGAGTAAAACGGCGAATATCCTGTTTTCCAAGGCGTTGGCAGAGAAGTTGGGAGACAAGGGGTTGAGGGCGTATAGTTTGCATCCTGGGCAGGCGTTGGGGACGTCGCTTGCTCCTAATGGGTTTACAGAGGAGGATCTTGCGTCGTTGGTGGCCAAGGATAAACAGATTGGCTGGCCTCCTGGTTTGAATCTGAAGACGCTGGATGCATGTGCAGGTACACATGTTGTCGCGGCGTTTGATCCTAGATTAGACGACTGCAATGGCGCGTATCTCGACGATGGACATGTGGCTGAGCCAGAAGCCACAGCGAGCAACCCAGCAGATGTCGAGAGGCTCTGGAAGCTCAGCGAGAAGCTTGTAGGACAGACCTTTGAATACTGAGCCTGTAGAAAGTGGGCAAGTCTTATGCACAGCTTGCAAAGTACCTCTAAGGGTTCGAATCAATCTCTCCTTATGCAACCTTCAAGCCCACTTCAAACACCTCGTAGCCTCATGCGCATCTTTACACTCCAATCCACAAACCCTTGCCCCACACTTCCTACACTTGATACTCCCCCAATACCCACAATTATCGCAGAAATGTCTCTGCGGCGGCGCCCCAGCAGGAGGTGGCGCAGCATGACTCGCAGCATACGACAACGGGGGAGCAGCAAGCAGCGCCTCCATCTCATTCGGATCCAACGGTGCCGGCAGACGATCGTCAATCGAGAGGAGCGCATTGTCGCTCAAGGATGCATCCGCGTGTTGTGTAGTGCCAGGTCCAGGTGTAGCTTCCGAAGGCGTAGCGACAGCTGGTGTCGCTAATCCAGACGTGAAAATGCTTTGTCTCCTACTCGAACTTGCAGCAGCACCTCGCGCCGTCGTTCCAGCACCAGTCCTAGACGTCGTTGCAGTCACTTGTCCCAACTGCGCCTCTTCGTCGTCAAGCCAATGCTTGATTTGCCTCTGATACTGTATTATCCTCCTCGCATTCTGCGTCTTAGGTACGTCTTGCTTCCCCGGTATCGTGATCACCTGCTTAGGATCATTGTCCCGTTCTAGTTCCGCGATGCGGCGCGCAATGGCAGTTTGCTGGCGCGCGGAGAGTTCGGTTTCGCCGCGAGCGCCGGAGGGTGCGGCCGCGGCGCGCTTTTTGTTCTTGGGGTTGATGGCGACTTTGGAGGGATCGTAGCCTGTGTCCACGACATAGGTCCAGCCTGGTGCCACACTGGCAGTGGAGTTGGGGAGCACTTCGACGTGCGGCATTGTGGCGTGGGGGGTGGAGAGACGGGTGAGGTGACAGATGTGGGGGAGTAGCTATGGCACATGCCACCTGTGGTCGGTCTTGCCCGCCGGGCGTGAAACGCTATCACGTGCTGACGCGTTGGCGTGTTCAACGCCACGCCTAACTAGTTTGCGGAGCACGTCGGCTATACCGTGTATTCGTGTCCATCGGTCGCCTACATGAGTACGAGAAAACAGATATCAGTTATAGATTTGCCCTTACTGTTAAAAGCACAGTGCCGTTCCGTTCGTTCATATTGTCTAATCTTAGAGGATTAAAAGCGACGCTCAGGACTATACACCTCCTCGAATATCCATAAACGCATCCAGTCTGAATTCGATCATCATGACCAACTAAACCATGCCACCAACACCATGGCGGTATCAGAGATTGTGCTATGAGGCTTTGGTATGGGTTAGGTGTTGGGGGGATGGGTCATGACGCCAATACAGGCAGAGACGAAAATGAGATTGTCATTTGATATTACTATGTTTCTATCCAGCTTAAAGCTAAGCTATAAATTCCCCTCCAGCTTTCGGTTTACTTTTAATCTTCGCCTTTTGTTTGAAATTCGCAGTCGCAGCCGCAGTCGCAGTCGGAGTCGCTTTCGCTTTTGGCTTCGGAATACGGAAGGGATGTGCTTCGGTGTTGAAGACCCAATCATCCAAACTCATGAGCTCCGGCTCGCTGAAAATAAGGTAAAAGTATTTGAGCGTTTCGCCCATCCAGTAGCTCTGTTGTTATGCGTTAGCGCCATCCCCCTTTTGCGAGTAACACAGCCTTGATCGCAAGAGGAGTAGGGAGAAGTAGGACAAGAATAGAAGACAGACAACAACCGACTTACCTCCATACTATCCAGCCTCGGCGGTGACTCGGCCGAAATATCCATCAGCGCAGAATTCCCAATATCCGTATCCGAACTCCTCTGAATCGCAGTCCACATATCCCACGCCGCAGCCTGCCACCGCTGCTCACCCGTAATACGGTACATGATGAAGACACTCTCAATCGCTTCGGGCCGCAGCACATAGCGCCTATCATCAATGGCCGTGAAGCCCTTTGGCAGGCGCAAACTCGCAATGTTCTTCAAAGGATCTTTTTCCCGGCTCGCATCTGTTTTGGCGACAATTTCTTCGTGCCAGGCCTTTTCGCTCCACGAGCAGGATGTTGTGTTTGCGCATTTAAGGAGGTGCGAGACTTCGGGCATGATGCCTGCGGGTGAGGTTTTGTACGCCCATACACATGAATCTGTGAGTTTTCGGCCAATCTTCACGTGTTCGTCTTTTTGGAAGAGTTTGCCGCCAAGAGCGTACATGCCGCCTGCGTAGCATCCCAGGTGCTGCATCTGCGTGTCCAAGAACTCTGTTGAGCCCTCGACGCGCACAAAGCCTGAACTGAGCATGTCCGGGTCTTCTGGGGCAGAGGGACGAAATATGACCTTTTGAGCGGCCGTCTCCATGGAGTCTTCGTACATTTTGCGGTAGATGGCGTCTTGACCGGCGAGAAGAGCGTACATCTTGCCAAAGTATTCGTAGGTTGAGTCGGCCATGGAGGAGAGCGTGAAGCCCGAATCTTCGGTGAAATCTGCTCTCTTGCCATTGACTACAATGGGCCACATTCCTGGTAGTTTCGTCTTGCCTTGTTGCTCCTCCAGCAGCCTTGTCACTCGCGTTACCGCATCGTACCATTTCGGGTCGTCCGTAAGTTGCGACAGGCGCGTAAACTCCATCGTGAGTGACCCAATCTCCGCGAGCAGCACCTGTTCATCCGCGACCTGAGGCTTGCCCTCTCCCGCCGCCCGGAAGTCCCAGCGCGTGATAGGCATATGATTCGGCGTATCAAACGCATGGTACAACATCTCGCCCACCTCCTTTGCCTTTTTCAACAGCCTCTTATCCGAACTCAGCTCGTACGCCGACAGCAAACCGCCCAAATGTCTGATAGTCGTCTCAAAGACATTGATCTTGTCCATGTCCGTATACCCAAAGTCAATCATCTCCACGTCGGGCATCGCCGTGGAGAACTCGTCCTCGAACCCCATGATATACAGCGTGTCCAACGCATCGAGCAGCGTAGCCGCCCAACCCCCAAAATGATCCGTCACCTCCCCACTAATCGGCCGAATCTCATCGTGCATCCAGCCATACGCCCTGTAATTGCTCCAGCACTTCCAAAACTGCCTCCTCACTTCCTCCCTGCGCCTCTCGCGAATGTTCCTCGCCGCGGCATCTTCCTGCTTCTTCGAGAAATCGAATTGTATCTTGGGGAGTTTGCCGGGCGCGGTGGTAGGCAGCGGGATGTACGAGGACACGCGGTTTTTGATGGGTACTTTGGCCCAATTGAAGGAACGGTACTTTTGCTGTCTCAGCGGTCGGTGGTCTTCGCGTCCAGATTGCGAATTCAGTGTGGAGGAATCGGGTTGGTAGGGGAAACTGAGCGAGTAGAAAAAGTAGAGAAAGGCTGCTGTCGCGATGGTGTAGAGGCCGTATCGTCGTAACAGCGCCATGGTCTGGTCGATGTGGCGGTGGGCAATGGTATTAGAATTATAGCAGTAATAAGAGAAGGCCCAGTGAGAAGAAGAAAGGATGCAAGGCGAGGAGAGAGGGGGGAGGAACGAGCAAGATGCCGCCTGCCGTATTTCAGGCCATCATAGGGCGGATCGCGAAGGCATGCTGGATGCTGGCTGGCCTACTCCTGGCGCGGGAGTCCCTGCCAAGATGCTAGCCCGGCAGCAACGGTGGACCCGTATGGACCGACTCATCCGCTTGGTCGTGAGATGAGGAAAAGCATTCCTGATTGACGCTCCAGGCGCGTTACAAAGCTTCTCTTGAGCGCGACGTTCTGTGCGTTGTTTCACGGTCGCGAAGACGCGTTGTAGGGTCCGGAAAGATGACAGATAGGACGCTTCCTCACCAATCACATCTCCTTGTTGCACGCCCACCCCCCACCATTTGCTCGCGCTTGAATCTGAAATACCATCTTGTCTGTGCAACCATCCCCATATATTGTAATCTATCAAACCTCGTGCTACATTCCACCCCCCACAAACCATCCACAGCCCCTCATTTCTCGTGGCCGATCGTTCATCCATCCAAATTACCCTCTACAACCTTGTCACCCTCCACTCGTCTCTACCCATCCCCATCCCATCCCCATCCCATCTACCGTGTCCCATAATTCGGCCCCCCAATACCCTTCTCGCCAGGGTTATTCGCACTCGGATCAACACCAACATTCGAGTTCCCACTATCTGATGCTACAGGTGCCTCGCCAGCCTTCTTCTGCTCCGTGGCACCGGGCGCATTCGCGGCGCCGACACCTTTTGCTATACGACAAAACTGTAGTCAGCGCTAGGATCGTAGATAAGGGGTTCTGCGATACTATAGATAGGACAGGGACGGCGACGAACCTTCAGCGTCTTGCTTGTTGAATTTGTCGGATGCGGCGTTGGATTGGCCGGGGGTCTTGGAGTGTGGCATGGTGAGTTGACGGCGGGGATGTGTGAGGTGTATTTTAGGTAGTGTGAAGGTAGGTCTGGTTACTTGATATCTGTATCTATGGGAATAGGCGAATCGTTCTTCATATAAAGCGTTTGTCCGCGCAAAGACGATTTTTAGTCATGATGCAATGACTTGGTCTAGTTGAAGATACCATCGGCGATGAGACCGCAATGACAACGACACCGACCATCCTTTCTCCCTAAACATATGACGAGTATCTTGTTGGGTAGGAAAATCACAGAACAGAACGCAGGACAAGGTTTCAAGTTAATTCAAATGTCGATGTTACATGCTAATATCATTCTTCATGCACTTTCGCTTCCCAGTCCAAACATGCCCCTGAAACAGATCCCAATCACGACCGCATCAAACGCCTGCAAATGCACATCTCATCATACACCAAGTTTCTCGTTCCTTTCCTTCAACACTCAATACGTCAACATCTTCTGCCCACTCTTCCCATCATTGCCCTCCCCAGGCTTCGCAAAACTACACCATCTATCCTTGATACTAACAACCTCATATGTGCCCTCCTCCTGCACCTGGATCTTCATGGTGTGTTCATGACTAGTCTCCGTCGTGATAGCCAAGACCTTGCTCTTCTTCCCCTTTGCTGCATTCGTACTCCTGGTGTAGGTAAATTCGAACGGCGGCGTGCCCCAGAATTGGAACTCTAGATCCGAAATCCCACCTTCGTGGATATCAATCTCAGTGACTTGGCCGCCAGAGAGTCGGACCGAAGGAATAGGGTGGATAGTCTTGGTAAGGGCGAGCGGTGCGGTGCATTCTGAGGCGGAGTCGCGCAGACCAGTAATGGTAAAGCTGCCCGGAAGTTCGGCGAGGCGGCGGAACGTAGTGCCTGGGTTAGAAGCTTTTCGTTCCTGGCCTTCGAAGGTGTAGAAGACTGTGAATGGGACTTGGCCGCCGAGAGCGAAAGACAGGCGTTCACCAACGCAGAAGTCGGTGCGATCCTCGAGGGCTGTCGCTGTGGGTGCATCATGTACGCTGATGTGCACGCGAGGACCACCTGTGGGAGGCCTGAAGGTGCAACCGCGCGAGTCGCGGACCTTGCGAATAGATATGGACGAGTGTCCGAGGTGGAGCTTGCGGTGTTCGATCTTGAGATCATACTTGTTCGTTGGGATACCCTTGTGGACACTGACCTCGGGCTTGGGTGTGCCCTGGTGCTTGATCTCGACTTCCAAGTGGAAAGGCGGTATACCCTCCAGGGTGATCGGGATGACCTCTTCGCCCTCCGACTCCTTGGAGCAGTAGCTATATGTCTTGCCGGGCTTGTCGAAGCGGGCGCCGGGGCGAGGGTGGACTGTTTGCGAAAGTGTGAGAGGCGTGAAGTGCTTCTTCGAGTGATCGTATCTCGCATCTGCAAGCTTCATAAAGACATATTCGTAGGTACCAGCCTTCGACGTGTCTGCACGTAGAGATGCTGAACCGCTGACAGTGTGAATTTCCTCCTCCTTGACAGCAGCCGTCTTGCCTTTCTTGTCTTTGTACTCTTGACGGTATGATACATCAAATGGAGCGTTACCTAGGTTTCGTTAGCGCATACTACCGAGTGAAGCAACGAGCAGCACGTACCTTGCAATGTGATGTCGAAAGAGTCTTCGTCGCCTTCACATACGGCCTCTTTAACATATTTACCGCCTTCAAATGGTGCAGTAGATTCAGGAATGATCAGCGACGGACGCGCGACCCAAGCAACTTCAAACTGATCCGCCTTCTCGTCAACCAGCCCAGGACAGACCGAGTCTTTGATGGAGAGCAGCTGATAAGTTCCCTCAGCCCGCACATCCAGATGCGAATTGGCGCTCTGAAAGGTTTCCTGCTTGACTTCCTTCGTCTTCAAATTCTCATACTCCAATCTCCAAGGCCCGTTGCCAGTGAAGCGAATAGGTAAACCGATTTGTCGGCCTTCAAGAGCCATAATAGCTTGCTTGCCCTCGATGTGGCCAAAGTAAGCCTTGGGACGCTCGTGTCGCACATTGACCCTGGCTTCTTCTTTCAGATACTCCTTGCACTTGGCTTGATCAGTGACACTGGTAAGAGCCACTACATATTCTCCACCACTGCTGAGTTTGTCGGTTCTGATGGTGTAGTGCTCGTTGCTGGTCTCGATACTATGCTTTGAGCGCTTGCCGTTGTGAAGAATTTCATACTCTAGTTTCCAGGGTGCCTCTCCAACGAAGCGAACGTCGAATTCAACCGCATCATCAATACAAGCCTGCTTAGGCCTACTGCTTTCCAAGAATCGCGCCTGGGCTGAAGGTCGCACATTTTGCTGGAGCTCCATATTCTTTATCAATCGTTCCGCGTACACAGCATCGCTAATGCTCTCAAATGTGTACTTGTAGTGGCCAGCATCGATAGGCGTAAGGTCCATTGTACTGCGGAGACTGGCGACCTGCAGCGGCGGCTTGCGAATTTTGCGACCATCCTTGTGTTCGTAGTAGGTAATGGTGAAAGGCGGGGTACCAATCATGTCAATACCAACACGGAGACCGATTGGGTTGCCAGCACACTTGTCGACAATGTCTTCACTGCTGATGATGAGCTCAGGCTCAGGTGGATTCTGTAGCAAGCACGATGTTGGCTCGAAGACTTCACCATCACAGAATTCTGTGGAGACAGTCTTGATCGTGTACAGACCAGCCTCCTTGATGATGGGCTGCTCACCCTTTCTCATGCTTTGCTTCTTCATTACAGCATTTGCACTGTGATACCCGTCGGCGACCATTTCGGCCTGAGGAGTGAAGAGATACTCAATTGCATGTGCGGACTCAATAGCATGTTTGCCGGTAGAGCCGTAGAAGACTGGGAGACGGGCAGCGTTACCCTTGGCAACCCGAAGTGGGCTTTGAGGATTGCAGCCCTTGAGGAAAGCTGTTGGTCGTTCGTGAACCTCGAAAGCCTGCCGGATATTGGCGACCTTGGGCCGAGGGCGGTCTTCGTCGTCGATGTTGACATAGCTTACGAAATTACCGAGTCCATCTTGAATTTCCTCCACTTCATACTCCCAAAGTCCACTGGTTGTCAGACTCTCGTTGAGAGGTACGGTCATAATCTGAGGGCGCGCCCAGGACACGTCGGTCGGACCGAGTTTGACCAAGGCCTGCGATGTGTGTCGTGACAGCGGAGAGATGTTATCCTCAGGTTGAAGGTTTTGGAACTCTGATCCGCCGCGAGGCTTGCCATTAACAGTCAGGCGGTACTTGATGTTCAGGGGTGGTGTGCCTTCGACCTCCAGCGCAACGTTGGAAAGATCGCTGCGACACCTGTTGGCGCCTGTCGGCCTGACGCGCGCTTGCGGGCAGGTGGCTACGACCAAGCTCGTCTGACGTGGCCGCACCAGCAACTTGGACGAATCCTGGACTTTTCGCAAAAGGTACACGCCAGGCTTCTTGATAGTATATGCCAATGTCAACGGCTCACTGGGATCCGAGGACTTTGCTGACTTTCGCGCCTTCCTCAACATGTTTCCCAGCTCCTTCTTCTTCACTATGATAGTCTCGTTGACATTGGTTCCGATGTCGATGCGCAGAAACTCCATCTCCATGGGCTCGGTCTGGTTGATCAGGATGGGGATCTCTAGCTGGGTGACGGTCGAGTTCAAGCAAAAGGACAGCTTGTCGGGGTTGAGAATGGCGGACCCTTCTGGCAGAATATTGATAATCTGCTTACCCAGAATCAGCGAGGCGTTATGCAGGATGGCGCCAGGCTTGACGCTGCGCTCGCTGATGGCCAGTTCGCTGTCCCACAGGAATCCAACCAGGGCCATGGCCCACGCCTGGATCGGCAGGCCTATCCTGAACATGAGCATGACATCGAGCCCTGCATGTAGCACAAACAGCAGAAAGGCGGCGCCGTTGCTCCATTCTAGCCATGGGATTTCCAGCAGCGGCACTCCGAACATGAACAGGACGTCGAAGAAACACCACTTGAGACACAGCCATAGTGATTCGTCGTCCTCGACGGCTAGTGTGTAGAAGTCATACGATCGGTACGCCCACAGGGCCACGTAGAGGGCGAAGACATAGAAGCGCTGTTGCGCAGCATCGAGGATGTCGGAGGGTATCAGTGGGCCTGAGCTCGACTGCGCAGGCGCCTTGGGGAGATCTTGCAGGGGCGAACGGTTCACATTCGGCCGTGGTGTGGTGCCATTTGGGCTGCGGAAGCCTGGCGAGGCATTGTTTCTGTGCTGTGGTGTCGAGGGGAAGCCGCCCACGCCCCGGCGGACCTGAGGTGTGCCGTTCATCGCGCCCGTTGGCTGACTTTGTTGTGGTTTACTGCCGCATGAGTTGTAGTCTGAGGCAGGGGCGGTGAGGTTTGGGATGCGGTAGTGTGTAGACGGTGCAGGCGTGTCGTTGCGCGGTGAGGTCGGCGGCCGTTGTCGAGCGTGCAAGGCCTCAAACAAAACATTTGGCCCTCTGCGACGCGACCCGGCGCGACAGAATCATAGAGCTGGGTCCGTGGCCAATCAGCGCTGTGGTGTCAGGGTCCTGCAGAATCACGTGCTCTGGCCCGTCTCACTTCCCCCTGCACCTTGACGTGCCCCTTCCTCATCTTGCCTTCACTTGACAATTTCCAGTGCGACTAACCTTGGAACAGGTTATTGAGACGTCGCTTCGTATTGTCTGCCAATTGACAAGTGGCAAACAGATACCTCACTTTGATCATGATATCGCCGTGCCTGACTGCTCTCTCCCCCTACAGCCTCATGACATCTGCATGCAAACTTGAGCTACACTGCAAACGCTTTACTACCCTTCACGATGGTCATACTTACTACGGAATCCGACATTGTCAGTGACACGATGATCGTCCCCAGCCAGGAGACTTCGGCCGACACGACCAATGGTGCAAAGCCATCAAACGTTGGTTCCCCAAACTCCAGGAAAAGAAAACGTCAGGATGCAGCTCCCAAAGATTCAGAAAGCAACATGACAGAGGATTCGTCGGCAGAGACATCGGCCAAAGAAGGCACCCCCTCCGCAGCCCGCTCACCCAGTCCTCCCATCATCGACAAAACCAACTGGCAAGGCTTCTGCGAAATCGAGTCTGACCCAGCCTACTTCTCCGTCATTCTGCGCGAAATGGGTGTCAAAGACGTCACAGTGCGCGAAGTCTTCGCCATGGACCCAGACTACCTCCAAGAATCACTGCCCCAACCCATCCACGGCCTCATCCTCCTGTTCCACTACCGGGAATTTGGCAACGAAGACCAGCCTGCAGAATGCCCTTCAGACGTCTGGTTTGCAAACCAACTCCCCGCCCAAAACAGCTGTGCCACTCTCGCAATGATCAACATCCTCATGAACAGCACTAATGTACAAATTGGCGAGCACCTCTCCCAATTCAAAGACTTTACAAAAGACTTTGCACCCTACCAACGCGGCGAAGCACTAGCAAGTTTCGACTATATAAAACGCATCCACAACTCCTTCGCCAAGAAAATGGACATTCTCGAAAGCGACAAACTCCTTTTCTCCAAAGTATCCCGCGCCCAACGTCTCAAAGCACAGCAACAGGAATCAGAATCCACCACCGCCAACAAAAACAAGAACAAACGCGGTACAAAATCCCGCCGCCGCGCCCCATCCACCGACTCCGCCACTACAACCACTAGCACCCACGAGTCCCATAAAGAAACCGGCCACCACTTCATCGCCTTCCTCCCCATTGGCACCCAAGTCTGGAAACTAGACGGCCTCGACAAACAACCCACCATCATGGGTACCTTTGATCCCAACAGCAGTAGTAACAACAGTGCCCAAAAGACATGGCTATCCGCCGTCTCAGACACAATCGCCGCCCTCATGGCCGCCGGCGACGACGACTACGGCGTAATTGCCCTAAGCCAATCACCACTCCTCGCACTCCGTCAACGAGCTTGTCTGGTATACAACACCATGACATTCATCGATGATCATCTCAGCCAATCCAACAAAGACTGGAAAGCTTTTGTCGCCGAGGACACACAAAAACCTTGTCCAAAACTTTTAGGCATAGAATCACAATTGCTAGCCCATCCCATGTCTGAAACTGATGTTCATAATATTATATCCAGCACTCCATCCCACGCGGTGGAGAAATATACAGCACTGGCCAAGGAATTGGAGCAATTGGGTGCGCAGATTGTGCTGGAGGTGCAGAGTGAGGTTGAAGAAGAGAATAAAGCCAAGATGAGGCGGTTCGATACGGGACCGGTTATTCGGCGGTGGTTGGAGATGTTGGCGCAGAATGGGCATTTGGAGGCGAATCTACATAGGTTCATGCCAGGGGGTGGTGGTGGGGGGAGAGGGAGGAAGTAGGTCTGTCTGCGGGGGTTCGGGGAGTAGAATGTGTGGGTGTGTGGGTGGAGTGCACATGATACCCAAGAATTTAATTGTGCGTGTTTGAAGTAGTAGTAGTAGTATGTTCCAGATCATCATGTCTCATGTTCTTCGTAAAACTTACACGTACCATGGTGGATGCGAAAGCAAATCAACGAGTATACTGTAATGCTTCCTTCTCCAAAGTATCCTTCAGCCCCTAGACCTAAACCCCTAGAACAGAATACCCTTTTGTCACCGCTTCCACAGCCCAAACGCCAACGTCACAAAAACACTTCAATCATCCGGATACTCATCCCGCACATTACTCACAAAAACGCGCCTCTCTCCATCCCAGCGCTTAAAATGACGCCCTGCAAGCCTCATCATAGCCTCCGAGGGCTGCGTGTGCAACCCCACCGGTTTAATATTTTCCTCTGCGACATAACGGACTGATTTATCGCATACACTAAACGTTTCGTCAGCTGTGAGATCCCTTGCGAATCATGTCTGATAAGAAAGAATAGAGAGAGAAGGAAAAGATAAATACTCACAGCACATGATAAAACGCCTGATCCCTCCCCCTAGGCAACCCATCAACATCTTGATTCATAATCCATTCTTCTCCAGCATCACATGCAACATCCCAACCGGTGATTACGCCCTCATAGCCATACCGCCTGTGTTGGAATAATTGGCCGACGCTGAATGCTACATTTCTGCTGCGCTCGGTGCGGCGCAACACAGGCTTGCGCATGGCATCTACTTGATGCATACTCTGCACAAACTGCAATAACCGGTGGCCCTCGGGCTGGTTGTAAAACATGGGAATTACGTAGCGCGAGAGCAGTGTGACGTCCCATGGGAAATGCGTTTGAAAGTGTTCGAGTAGGTAAGGCAGGTATTGGCGTCGTCGGAGTGTGGAGGCATGGGAGTGGGGCGTGGATCGGCCGGTGCTGGGATCTTCAGAGGATTCGAGGAGCAGCATGGCCCAGATGGTGGAGTAAAAGGCATTGTCCATGTCGGGTTGGGTGGTGAGCCAGGAGGTTTGCACGCCGCGAGTTCCGGCTTCGGTTTGGCGGATGGTTTGCACAGAGTTCATGATGTTGCGGGCGGTGCGGAGGACCATTTCGCGGGTGGTGGTTGAGGAGAGGTAGGTGGGGTGTTCCGAGGTGGGGACGCCCATGTTGCGGAGGATGCGTTGGAGATCATCTTGGAGGACTTCGGAGGAGGAGCGGAAGGGGTCGAGGTACATGTAGTCGAGCTCAGTGGAGCTGGTGGGTTTGTACTCGCCGTTCAGGTTGTAGTTCTTGGGCGCGTACACGATGGTGTAAACGTGGAAAAGGATGCTGCAGGGGCGGGCGTCGAGGCCGAGGCGCTGGGCCACGGCACAGTAGATAGCGACTGAGATGGGGGGTAGGGACTCGTGGGTGGGAGAGCGGAGGACAAGGCCTATAAAGGAGTTTCGAAGGGCGCGGTAGGAGGTGTCGAGTACGCCTGTGTAGTCTTGGTCGCGGAGGTAAGAGGCTAGGGTCGAGGCCTTCAGTCTCGAGTCCATGTCGCGAAAATCTGGGTACTGTTGTAGGACGCCATTTGCTAAGTCGTCAATGTCTTCGGCTACAACGTCAGTGTCGACGTCTTCTCCCGTTCTCGCAAACACATCGTATGCGCCGAGAGCCTTCTCAAGGGGTACATGCACGCCGTCGCGCAACTCTTTCCAGACATTGATGGCGATTTCGCGGTGTATTCGCTCCAGTATGGCGTTGGCGTAGTACCGCCTCGCCAACACATCCTCTGCGTCATCTGGACAGGCGCACTCCCTCAACAGCGTCTCTTTCGCGTCGTAGCCGTAGTCTGCAATTTCGTTTATACACCGTATGCGTTCATGCTGTGTCGCGATAATTCGATTTAGAAGTGCTTTTGTGTTCCCTTCGATGTCAAGCCTTGTGACGAACAACGCCTTCCAGTCCACACTGGATAGTGGGCCGCGATACTTTGCGGCGATGTTGTGGCGCGCATCCCATGTGTTGAATCGTGTTTGGCAGAGGTGGCGCCAGATGATGGGCGAATCGGCGGCGAGGTGCTTGATGGGCTTGTTGGTCTGCGACACGGCCAAGAGAGACTGCGGGTCGAGGTGCAGGAAGATGGCTTCCAGGATCTCGGTGGGCAGGTCGGTGAGTGAGGGGCGCTCTGTGGGGTCCATGGTGCCCAGTCTCCGGCGGGGGAGCAGCGAGAGATGCTGCTCGCGTAAGCTATCGGGGGTATGCCAGAGCCAGCTCTGTCTGGGAGTACAGTGACTGCGGTGGGGATCGTGGGGTGGTGGACTGTGGTGTCGCTGGCGGCGCCGTGTCACTCAGCGCTGGGTGGCCGTGTCGTCGACATTGGACCAGCAACGCGCGATGCGTTCATCGCTTAACCACATCGCCTCGGCAGCTAGTCCATCGCGATGCTGCACCTACCCAGCGGCACTATGCCATTAGCGCGACGTGTGTATACCAACTACACATGTACATACATACATACATAGATACACGCAAAGCGGATCCCGCCGCACTGCAGGCATCCAAGAACGGCCTGCAACAGCCACCCGCCCGCATGAGGTCGCGGGGATGGGAGAGGGCATCGGGCCCAAGACAAGGCTGCGGCTCGCTGCGGAACCCGTGGACAAGAGTCGCGGTCGACAGGACCCCACTGCGATCCCAGCGACGGTGCGGCCCATCCACCACAGTCAGACAAAAGCCGCCCGCAGAACAGAAATTCTCCTCCAAGACGTCCCTTTCTCGTCCGGACGGTCCGGACGCCCGCCCCCGAGGCGCTCTTTCGCGAGGCCGACTGCAGCCACAAGGCCACGCTAGCCTGCGAATTGCATCACTGACTGCCGCTCTGGCCGATGCAGGGCGTCAGTTGCAATGACGCCCTGGAAACGAACATTTGCTGTGACCTGCGCTCCCTCTTTAACCCTCGCCTGCCCTTTGACCTCCCTTTTGCATAACCGCGGTCTTCTACTATCATCATGGCGGACCTCAGTAGAATCGAGTCCTCGCAGTATCCCGCCGGCCATCTCTCCCATCTGACAGGGGCCCAGCAGCAACAGCTGGAGGCATTTAAGAAGATTGCACAGGAGCAAAAGTACTGGACACCTGCAAACGGAGCGACACAGGCCAGCCATGACGACGAGACGATGCTGTACGCTCTCCACGTGAAGCTTGTTATGACGATCGCGGGGCACTGACTGCTTACAGCCGCTATCTGCGCGCCCGCCGTTTTGTCCCCCAGGAAGCCTTCAAGCAGTTCAAAGACACGGAAGACTGGCGCAAGGAGAACAAGCTCAGCGACATCTTCAACAACATCGAAATCGACGAGTTTGAGCAGACACGCCGCTTGGTATGATAATTTATTTTATCCTGCCTCAACTCTTTCAAAGCTGACAGCCCGCGCACAGTATCCCCAATGGCTGGGTCGACGCGACAAGCGCGGCATCCCCCTCTTCCTCTTCGAGGTCGCGCCGCTAAACTCCAAGAACATCTCGGCGTATGAAAAGGACCTTGCCAAATCAAAGACGACCATCCCCAATGTTGCGACCAAGAACGTTCGCCTGTTCGCGCTGTACGAGTCGCTTACGAGGTTCGTCACTCCTTTGTGCTCCATGGTGCCCCGAAGCCATCCAGAGACGCCCATATCTCAGAGCAACAACATCGTGGACATTAGTGGAGTCGGCCTGAAGCAGTTCTGGAACCTGAAGGGACATATGCAAGACGCGTCAGTTTTGGCGACCGCACACTACCCTGAGACATTAGACAGGATATTTGTATGACTATACCTGCAGCAGTCAGCTGGAGCACGCACGCTAATGCATGTCATAGATCGTTGGCGCGCCGAGTTTTTTCCCCACGGTCTGGGGCTGGGTCAAGCGCTGGTTCGACCCCATTACCGTGTCCAAAATCTTCATCCTCTCTCCCGCAAACGTCTACCAAACCCTCTCGCAGTACATCGAACACGAAAACATCCCCAAGAAGTACGGAGGCGGCCTCGACTTCGAATGGGGCTCCATGCCCAACCTTGAGCCTTCGATCGAGAAGCAGATGAGATGGGAGAACCCCAGCACACAAAACGGACGTAAGACATTCCCCATAGGTCCCATCAAATGGGAAGAGGGGCCCAATGGCGAAATGCAAGCCTGGGGTGTAGGTAGCCAAAACGGTAAACCGCGTAGGCAGCTCGTCTTCGCCATTCCGAAGCCCGTGGGCTTCGGGCGAGACAATTTGCCCGCACCTCAAACACCTGCAATTCAAAAGGACGACCCGCTCGCCCTCACAACCGTAGGAACAGCAACGCATCCACCCGACGACCCAACCCTAAACATCGACACCCCACCCTCCGACACCAGTTCGCCCCGCGGCTCTACGCACATGAGTGAACCCACCACTGCAAACGGCTCCACGACACTGCCCATACGCGAGGGTACCTCTGAACTGCGCTTCGAGCAGCAAAACAACACCCACGCCGCCGGCCAACTCGCGCAGGGAACGCCCGACGCCGCAGTCAACGACCACGGTCACGGCGATAAGACAGTGACCATGGAACCCAACACCGTCGGCCAAGCACCAAAGGAGAAGCCCCTCCCCGAACCAGAACAGCCCCCTGCGCCAGGCTACCTCGAGCAAGCCAGACAAGCCGCGGTCAGTGCATCAGCGACTGTTTCATCAACCGTGACATCGGCTGCGGGAGCGGTTGTTGGCGCCGTTTCTGGACCCGGTGACAAGGAGCTTGAGCAACCGGTGAAGGAGAAGAGTCCCGAGGAGCTGAAATTGGATCAGGCAATTGACGCGAGTAAAGATCAAGACGTGGAGGCCTATTTGCGGGCCAAGAGCTCGACGTCGGCGTGAGAGAAGTGATTGGTGTTTCGGAGGCGGAGAGGGACAGAGAGAGAGAGAGAGAGAGAGGGTCGAACTTGCATTCGAAGTATTGAGCGTGAAAAGCGCTTAATTGATGACTTTGGATTTTAATGGTCAGAATATTATTCGAATACCCCCATTTTACATCCAACTTTATATCACTACAACTGGTTTCGCTGTTGCCATGTGCCATGACAATTCTGGCTAATCGCCACATGCATGTTGAGGGTCACGATTGTGATGCAGTTTCAACGGGTACTAATTACTGATCCATTACAACCGTACTGTGAGTATAGTGAGATTGATGCAGCGCCTTACTCTTGCTATCCAGGTGAAGATCTTTGGCAGAGGAAGATACGATGCTACACACCGTTTACGGAAAAGTAATCGCTAACCGACAGTAGTGACAGTCAAGGTTCCCATATGCTTCTGTGCTTGTGTAAGAAGTCCACTAGATCTCTGATGCCAAGTCCACGCGCTTTCCGTCCATCATGAAACGGAGCGCGTTTACTTGACGCAAATAGAGCGCGTCCTTGTCCTTGTTGGTACTCGCTTCTTCCTTGGCTGGTTTGTTTAGTTGGGCGAGGTGCGAGACAGCAGTAGGCAAGGCAGGTCTTGGGGAGATGGCGTGGGGCGAGGCAAGTGCTTGCGGCGATGCAGTCATGTTGGGTCATACACGGGGGAAAAACATATATTCGTGAGCAGGAAGGTAAATGCTGAATTGTGTGAGGGAGTGTTTGTGAGTCACTTGGTGTAGCCAAACGTCCGCCAGCTAGATATGCACTCAACTACGGGCTGGGATAATACCCCAAGTCGTCTACAGACCATTGCCAGAGTGTGCCGTGCTGCAACAAAAACAGTGATACCTAATAATGATTTAAGTGCCAGGTGAATCTTTTGCCCTGAAACTTTGCAAGATAGTTTATTGTATTGCAAGTGCACGACATGGGTGTGCACTTGAGAAGGATGGTATTCGAAGATCATGAGAGTCCACCTGAGCAACACGACCCGAGACCAATTTCACCAGATGAAATCGACCACGACTGTTTAGGTTTTTTACTGTGACGAGTGCGCTCGAAGTAGCTCCTGTATTACTTGCGCAATTCTGAAATTACTTAAATGTTTTGTCTTGGTTATGAAGCATCGCAGTGAAGTTGCTCTAAACTCAGCGCAAATGTACGCTTATAGTCTCAAACATAGCATTAAAGAATAACTGGCCGTAAATATCAAAGAATCCATAGAAATTACACAGGTGTAGATGCAAATAAGATTGATTCATGGACTGCTGTAATGCATTGAGGTACTGGGGCTAACGTGGACTCCAAGTTGACCACCATTAGTGAGCATGTCAGAACGGAGGCGACAAAAATGAATCTCACAAATGCGTATATAAGGTAATGATAGGTCTGAAGAGCTAACCTGGGTTGCTAGCGAGGCCAAAATTAGGTGGTGTTGGGGGTCTTACGCTCCAGCGGCCCACCACTCTTCGACACCAGCAAAAACACAACCACCACCACCATTCTGATCGCTATCCCCCATCAAAAAAACTGGTTTGTCGTCGGAAACAGGGATCGAACCTGCGCGGCCGAAGCCATTAGATAACTGAACAATAGAGGTTCAAGTCTAACCCATTAACCACTCTGGCATTCCGACTGATGCTGTTGTGAAAATTTTGGGGCCTATCACACAATATATCCTCAAAATCTGACTTTACAGACCTGAGAGACTTGCCTTTCTGTTGGTTTAGTTAACAGGTCTTTGTTTTGGAGAGCGGGGAACGTGTTTTTAAGCGCTGGTTCAGGTTTTCATCAATACACCGTTTCATTGGCTACCTAAAGACTAGACTTCCCACTCAGCCCCCACGTCCCCTTCGCCTCATCAAACCTGACCTTGTTCTCCCCCTTCAGCTTCTCCAGGATTTGTATCACCCCCCTTTCAGCTGGTTCCCACAAGTTCTCCGGATAGTCCTTGTAGATGACCTTTACAATATCCATACTTGTCCAGCCACCTTCTTTGTCCTGAGCTAGGACATCCAAAACTTGCTTTTCGCGTTGTTTCCGGTGCTTGATGTACTCGAGGATTTTCGCGGGGCCGTTGTCGATGATCGGGCCGTGGCCCGGGTACGCGCGACCACCAAATGCTTTGGACATGCTATCTAGACTTTTCATGTAGGATGCCAGATCTTCGAAAACGGCTGTGCCTTGACCAAGAACATTGTCGGCTGTGAACATTGCATCCTCTTCTTCGAGGATGAATGCCATGTGGTCGGTGGTATGCCCGGGACAGTGGAAGGCGCGCAATGTCGCCCCTTCTGTCCCGAACTTCTGCCCATCGTCTATGTCGAGCCAGTTGCCGCGCGGGTCATTCTTGTAGACTTTGGTCTCTGACGAGAGCGAAAGTAGATCTGGCACGCCTTGAATATGGTCGTGATGCCAGTGCGTCAGAAGCGCTTTGCCGATTGTAATCTTCTCGTTCTCCAGGACTGACTTCACAGATGCGATCCATTCTGGCTTGCCTTCGCCAGTATCTATGAGAATGCGCTTCGAGCCTTGTCCCACAATATATGTATTTGTGCCTTTACTGAGATTAGCAGTCATAATTCAGTTTCACGTTGCAAGCTGCACACCTTGTAGTGTGAACTGTTTGGGTTAACTACTCGTCCGTCACCAACTACTAGAGTACTCACCTTGCTCGGATTTCCTCCTAGAATCCTGATAACGCGACTGCTGAGTTTCTCGATTGAGGGAAGAGGTACCAGAGGTTCAGCCATGACTGAATACGATCTTCTGGAGGCAATGCGCACGAACAAACATCGCAGACGCGGGGACATGGTGATGCTCACCTCGTGCCTCTACCGAGGCTGTGCAATCCTTATCGATAGCGCCATTCTGTCACAAATGGCGCTGCAGGCTATCACTCTTCAGGCACACCCCACGATTACACACCCAAAGTCGTTGTCATGCCGTTGGTCGAAGAAGACGATGAGCCACTGTAGGTGCTCCCCAAAGTTGCGTCTACGTTTGCTAAGCAGCGAAGACAGCTCTCGAGCGGTGCACTAGACGCCCTGAAAGAATTTTACGGCGAACGAGATGCACGACAAAAGCAGTTTGAAGAGCTGAAAGGAAAAGCTGAAGATGACTTTGATGGCAAACTGTCCATGGAAGCGTTTACAGAAGACTGGAATGCGAGCCAATTCTGGTACAGTGATGAGACGGCTACGCTGCTTGCGAGACAGCTCTTGGCTGGTGCTACAGACGAGACTCGTATCGCGGTTGTATCTGCACCAAGTGCCTTTATTCAATTGAAGAATATACTGGTATTGTGAACTTTCACATGGCATGTTTCGTCAGCTGATCAAGGGAACAGGCTTCTGGAGAGGTCGAGTGCCGGCCGCAAATCACATTACTCGAATACGATGAACGATTCGCAGTGTTCAAGGAATTCGTCCGCTACGACTTCGAGAAAGCAATTCAACTCCCAGCAGAGTTGAAGGGCTCATTCGATGCGATCATTTGCGATCCACCCTTCTTGAGTCAAGATTGCCAAACCAAAGGTACTTTAAAGTCAGACATCCACAACTTCTCATGCTAACGCTGTTCCAGCTGCATTGACGGTACGGTGGTTAGCAAAATCGTGGAGTCAAGATGCTCTGCGGCTCATAGTATGTACTGGAGAGCGAATGGAGACCCTGATCACCGAGAAGCTATATGGCAAGGTCGGTACAAAGACGACCGACTACGAGATCAAGCACTCCAAGGGGTTAAGTAATGAGTTCAGGTGTTACGCAAATTTTGAGTGCGAGGACTGGAAATGGGTCAGGTCATGACACGCTTTCGAAGCAAGTAGCAAATGTATTATCCGCACGACTGGGATGTGTAAGACGCAATATCGCCGCATGCTAGACTGAACGGGCGTTCATAAAGCTTGATTTTGCACCTGCGTTGGTCGATGCCATGTGAGACGGGATGATGTCACAGTACGTGGGTCCAGTAACGTTCGCCCCACCATAGGGCTGTCAGACTCGGGCAAGTCAAGCGCGTTCATCGAACACATATGTACTGTGGTGCAGGTTTGTTGCGCTTACTTTTCTTCCGCTTCTACTATAATAGATCCTGGGTACTCATAGGTAACCACGACCACAAACTCTGTATCTCGTATACTTGGGCCACTTGTCATAGTTCCGTTGTGTCAGCATGCAATCGACTTCATCAATGTTGATCACAAACACCATCCCTGCTATCGCCACTCACATTACAACATCGATACGCAAGATCTGAGTCCAATGGGATAAAAGCTTGCGTCTGCTTTTCTTGATCTGCAGACAACCACCGGTCCTGTTTGCGAACAAATGACGCCATAACCAACGGCTCTGCTCACGAGGCGCGATGCACTGTCTCAGTACCTGGCAGCTGCCAGCCAACGTGCCTGCATGCTTGTAAACGGTGAAGAATGGCAATCACGATCATGACGTAGTTTGTGAGAAGCCCAAGGACATATAAACACACTGCATCTCCTGCTGTCATAGTTTCATATTCATCCACAATAGCCTATCGACGCAACCTAAACACAATTACACCACTCCCATACCAACAACACCAACCAAACAAATTCACCATGTCCGACGCATTCCGCAAAGACTTCCACACCAAGGCCGGCGAGAAGCTCGTACGTCCCTGCCCCTCCAACTCACCATCTCTCCAACCCCTCCCCTAATCTCCTCACCACCAACACCACCAAGCAATCAACCAAGTCCCCCACTAACACCCGTCCCCCCCCCCCCAGCAACCCGACTCCTCCAAATCCACCCTCGAAAAAACCAAAGAATCCCTCACCGGCGCCACGGATAAGGTAGCTCGCGAAGCGCAACCAGACCACTCCAAGAACGCAGGCCAATCCATTGGCGACAAATTTGGTCGCTCAAAGGATAACACCGTGCATGGGAGTACGCACCAGAGTATTGGGGACAAGACGAAGAATGCTTTGGGGTTGGGTCATGGAACGACGGGGCATCATGATAGGGTTTGAGGGTTGCGTTGTGTGGGAGGAAGAGAGGATGAGGGATGGGAGATGATATTGATACCTTGCCTATGCGGCTACTGAATGATAAGACTGTTTTACGCTTCATGTCGTTGCAATTATAGCGTTTTGAATGAGCTGAGTGAGTGTTTGTGGATGCCTGTCAACCATCACATGTGCTGCGATGGTATTATATGGTGGCTACGTCTGCCAGCACGAATGTATGTTAACGTTACGTTCTCCTTGGAGTAGGAGTCCAGCCATCGCACTTCTCCACTTGGCGATGCATGACGCGCTTGGTAAAGTACAGCGCATGAGGGAAGAGGGTTGACATGCCATCACTCATTTCATTGCTTCGTGAACTCCAACCATCGTATGGGCCAGGTTACAACCACAACCAAGACTTCACTTCTCTATAGTCCCAGAGAACCTCCCACCCACTCGATATATATCCAACGCCACCCCAATCCATCCAACTCCAATCACCAATCCAAAAACCCCCCAACGCCAAAGCAAAGTTCATCCCAATCCAACCCAACCCAAGGTGTTTCCCCACCCCACCCTTCATCAACCAACCATCACCCTAAGCCCTCCCAGTAATATAATCCCTATTTTCAATCGTAACACTCTTCGTCATATGGTTAACCTTGTACACCCCAACCAACCTACTACTCAACTCAAACATGTTATTCCTCAAACTAATCACAATAAACTGCGCATTCCTCGTACGCTCTTTAATATACCCCGCGATAATACTCACATTCCTAAAATCCAGCGCTGCATCAATCTCATCCATGACATACAAGGGCGTGGGCTTGTAGTGATGGAGTGCAAACACGAGGGCTAAACTGGCCAATGTCTTTTCGCCGCCAGAAAGGTTAGAAATGATTTTGTAGGATTTCTTGGGGGGTTTGACGGAGAATTGAATGCCTTCTAAAAAGGCGTCGGTGCTGTCGGCGTAGACGAGGTCGGCGAGTCCGCCCATGGTAATCATTTGGTACATTTCCTTAAGCCGGGCGTTGATGAGGTCGAAGCCGGTTTGGAACTCGTCGCGACGGCGGTTGGAGAGGTCGATGCCGCGGGCTTTGACTACGTCGCGGGTTTGGGTGGCGGTGGCGAGGTCAGAGGAGCGCGAGGCGTGTTCTTCAACGCGCTTGCGGTATTCTTCGAGCACGGCGAGGTCGACTTGGGTCGATTCATTTGTTCGCTCCAAGGAAGCGATTGCGGCTTTGAGTTCGGCTTTGTCCATGTCTTGGAGTTCGTCTTTGCTGAAGGACGGGAGGCCTTCTTCGCTTTCTTGGGCTTCGCCGAGGTCGCTGTGAGGACGTGTTAGGATTTGCATGTCGTTGCATGGGGTTACACTTACGTGATGTTCTGGTAAACAAGTTTGCTCATCTTGTCTTGGAAGTAGGCTTGCTTCTTCTGGAACTCGCCCAGGCTCTTCTTGCCCTCCTCGAGCTTGTTGCGCATCTCAATTTCAGCGGCACGCGTCTCGTTGAGCTCGGCAGTCTTCTCGTCGAGCTCCTTTTTAAGAACTTCTAGTTCTTCCTTCTGTGTCTCGAGTGCCTATCGTAATGTTAGAAGCAAGACTGGTGTCATGGTCCGTATGAGCTTACCTCTTGTGCCTCCTCAGCTTGTTGCCGTATACCAGAGGCATCACGACGTTGAGACTCCATATCCTCCTCAATCTTCTCAGCCTCTATTGTGAGCTTCTCAAGCTCCTTGATGGCATCGGCCTGGGCCTTCTCGTGCTTCGCTCGTTGCTTATCCTCCTTCGATCTTGAAACTTCAGCGGACGAGGCCTGTTCGGTCAAGGTGTCAATCTGTTGCTTCAAGCCATCGACCTTGGCTTTCTGACTTCTCAGCTTGACACCACCAATCTCCATGATCTTGTCTTGAAGCTCCTTGATTTCCGCTTCGACGCCGGCAGTCTCGGCGTGCAATTTAGCAACTTCTTTCTCCAGCGATGCCATGCTCTTCTCCAAAGACGTTACACGGCCCTTATCAGACTTCGTTGATGACTGCTCCGCGCCGATTTCTTTGATACGACGCTGGCAATCTACAAGGTTACGATCGTAGCTCTCCAACTCCAACGCCAGTTTTTGCGCCTTTGTGTCGAGCAAAGGAAGTTGCTGATTGAGATCCCGCAATGTAGTCTCAAGATTCCGTTGCTCCTGCTGGAACTCCGTAAATGTCTTTTCGAGTGTATCCCGGTCTTGCTGAAGCTTTGTGACTTGGTCTTTGGAGACGTCAGACGCAAGCCGGGAGGACATTTTGCCCTTTATAACTCGTGTGCCACCACCAGTCATGGTACCAGAAATATCGACCAGCTTGCCGTCAAGCGTGACAACTTTCCAGCGCTTGCCATGATACGAGACACGTGTAGCTTGGTCCAAATCATCGGTTACCAACGTATTGGCCATGGCACTGAAGAAGGCAGGGTTGAACTTCTCGTGCTTTGCTTTCACAAGATCAAACAGGCGTTCAACATTTTCCGGTGTCTGTACCGGCGACATATCTTTTTTGTTTAGTTTGTCCAAGATGATAAAGTTGCCGCGACCAAGGTTATTTTTCTTCAGATACGCTATGCACTGCTGAGCAGACTCCACGGTATCCGTCACCATGCAATCTAGGCGTGGGCAGGCGGTGGAGACAGCAACATCGTACTTCTGGTCGATGGTACCGAGGTTGCCTAGGCGGCCATGGAAGCCATCGACACGGCCAGACTCCTTGAGTCGCATGAGGGCTGACAGGACATTACCCTGAGTTTGGGCAGATGACAGACTGGCATGTGCTTCGTCTGCCTTTGCCCTAGCACCTGAGAGCTTCGACCGTATGGCAGGTTCTTTTTGTGCAAGGTCTTCAAGTTGTGCCTGGACCTTCTGTAACTCTTTCGCAATATGCTTCTTCTCAGCCTTGCACCCAGCCAGCTCTTCCGCTTTGGCCTCTTTGGACGCTTCAAGACTAGCAATCTTCTCCTCAATACTAGCAATACCCATAGCGCCAGCATTCTCGCGTTCGCGCAGGATATCAAGCTCACTCTCCGCGACGGCAATAGCGGACTGCTTCTCGTTAATCTTGGCGCTCCATGGTTCGAGAGACTTCTGTTTTGCTGCAATCTCGTCCGAGAGACCCTGCGTCTTGCCAGCCAGGCTGCGGCGAACGGCTTCAAGTTCCTTCTCTTCAACCTTCATGCTGTCCTCCAAGTCGGCAATCTCTTCATTGTAGCGTACGAGGTCCGCAGCATACTGCTTCGCAAGCGTCTCAGCCTCTGATCTGCCATAGCTGCTCGTATCCTTGATCTTCTCAAGCTTCTTCTGCTTTCCGGCCAAGAATTTCTTCTTCTCCTCGAATTTGACAGTCTCTTTGTCAATGCGTGCAACCTCTTTCTGGTACTCCTGGTTTTTCTTTTCAAGTTGTTCGCATCCTTTAGTCCCCTTCCTGTACTGTCGCTCAAGCTCCTTGATACCCTCCTCGTTTCCTTGGTGCTTGGCCAGTTCCTCATGGAGTTGAGCTTGCAGTTCGTCAACTGACTCTTGCGTTACTTGGATGTGATCGTCGAACTCGGAAATGTAGATCTGGTAAAGTGTACATTGCTTTGTGGCGAGCTCGTTTTCGTTGCGTATGTATGCCAAAGCTTTATTCTTCTTCTCTTCCAGCCCGCTCTTCTCCTTTTCCACATGCTGAACTCGAGCGTTTTTCTCGCGACAGATCTCATTCAATGTCTCGAGCTCGGCGGCGGTCTCCTCGATTGGAGTCTTGTACTTGGATGTGCCGACTATGTCTTCCAGATACTCTAGAAGACCGTCGTCGTGATCACCCGTGGCCTTTGGCTTCATCTGGGCAATCGACTCAACCTCACCCTGTAAGATCAAGAATCGCTTGTGGTCCAGATCGACTCCCCGGTCCTTGAGCAAGGTTGTGACGATTGTGAAGGTCGACTCCTTGCCGTTGATGTAGTATTTGCTCGAGTTGTTCTTGAAGGCTCGCCGTGAGATGACTAGTTGCGAGTCTGGAATGACCTCGCATCCGCCAGCCGGGAGATCTTTGACTTCTTGGAAATGGACCTCGACTTCACAGTAGTCGAGATCTGGAAATGCGAAGGAATTGTGAATGAGAGCTGACAGCTTGCCCTGTCTCATTTTGCTGGCACGGAAACCAAAGACGAACAGTAGCGAATCGATGACGTTGGACTTTCCAGACCCATTAGGTCCCACTACAGCTGAAAAGGAAGCGTGGAAAGGTCCAACCTCCTGTCGTCCAGCATAACTCTTGAAGTTGTTGAGAACCAGCCAGGTAATAACTGTCCTCTGTTGTGGCGCATTGTCGTCGTGCAAGACTGGCATCGCCGCCGCTCTTCTCTTTGCGACAATCTCCATGGGCGTCTCCTTCAGCGGTTGCTGCGAGCTGACATTGTACACCATGTCTAGCTGTGGTTCTGCCGTTAGCTCTGGCTCTCGCTGCGGCTCTGGTGGTGGTCTCTGGCTCCGATCGTCGATTTGGGTCACTTCGGCAAGGGGCTCTGGTGTCCCTCCTGCCCTCGGTGTCCTCTCCCCGTCGTCAGATCGTGTGATGTCGTCCACAGACTCTTCCGTGGATGCTTGCTCTGGTGTCTGCTCGTTCAGGCTACTGCTCGTGATATCCGCGAGTGGCGTACCAGGCACAATCGTAGCCTCACTCGCTCGCTCAATCCGCGAGACCTCAGGCGAGGCCGACTGCTCTGGTGTAAGCAAGTGCGACGTTTCCTCTGCAACGCTCTCTGCAACCGAAACCCTGGGCTTGCGCCCGCGCTTCTTCGGGGCCGTTTTTGCCGGCGACGACGCGCGGGCGCTTTCTTTGGCAGGCGTAAACAACTGTGTGGGCTCCGCGGACTCTGTGACCCGCGTTCGTCGCCTCGTCGCCGCCTTGGGAGTCGCATCTTCGTCGGTTGCTACAGCTTTCCGTGGACGGCCCCGCCCACGTCCCGTCTTGAGTGGTGCGGGCGCCGGTGTGAATTCCTCCTCGTCCTGCTCTTCCTTTACTTCGGGGCTGGGTGTGCGGTTTTCCTCCTCGTCCGAGTCGTCGACAATGGGGGCCTTTCTGCGCGTTGCGGCGGCGCGCGTAGACTTGCGCGGCGACATGGACGCCATCTCTGTGTTCTGCGGGCTTCCTTTGCGGGGGCTCAGAGGAGTGCTGGGCGTTGTTTGCGAATGGCCCCAGGCCCTGTGTGACCTGCGGCTTCCCATGTTGTGCAGTGCACGGGCCCCGTAAACATGCAAAACGCGCTAGGCCCGCATAGAGCCCCGCGGTTGGGTGGGCCCTGTGTTCTGTCACCTGTCTGCCCTCTTCTCTACAGTCCTCTACTATCCCGTCCTCTACTCTGCCTATCCTACTCGCACCTTATCCTCGAACACTCCTTCCGTACAAACTAACAACCAACATCATCAACGTCCTGCATTCGATCCATCTTACTTCAACATGAATCCCCTATTGCATTCCTGATAATCCTGTATTCAACCCACATCTTTCAAATTGTCACTCTGCCGAAGTCCCAAGTATCATCTTCGTAACCGCAATCTTTACCGCCAGTCCAGCACGCTTTCCCGGCCCAGGCGATCACACCGAAGGTAGCACTATGACTATGTAAAGATATGGGGCACTCGAGGCCCGGGGTGGTGATGCATCCACGTGCATACCTATCCTTTGCTTAGCAGACTGCGGTAGCTCTCTTGAAACACCTGCAGCATTCACAAAGCCTCAAGGGCTGCGGCTTCCTCTTCGTATTCGTGTTCCCGCTGTTGCTACTGCGAGATGATATTGCGCATCGTCATTGGCACGAGGCTGATGGCCGAATCTGGGGCTAGACTGCGTACCTTCAGTCGGTCAAACGAGATGCTAAGCCAGATCACTCGGATACACTGTATCGTTGTAGTGTGTATCGTCAGAAATATGCCAAGTGGCAGTCTACCTCGATCAATGTCCAACTTCTGGGTTCTAGCTAACATAGGTATAAGCATCCCCAACCTGCTCGTGCCATCCTCGTGGAATACAACAAAGTATCGCACGTGGTGGTGAGGTGGAGCGGTGCAGTGGGGTCTGAGATGGACAGGATCAACGTGATGGGCAGGCAGATCAATCATCAAGAATCGAGGGTCGTGCGGAGCGACATGGGCAAAATCGCGTTGCCAGCCCAACACCCAACCTCAGACCTCATAATCTGGACTCGCCACTGCACGTCCCGTCGAGGACGAAAAGAGACGAGATGCCGGCAGCGGACGGGCTCGGGTCAGGCGAATGTCTACACCGCGAATTGGTGCAGAGCGGTGTCGCGTGTAGTATGGGGCCGTCGCTGCGTATGAGGGCCCTCGCCGTACGCAAGCTGCCACGTCGCAAGGGATCATGCAGAGGCTGGGAGCGCATGTCGCAGGAGAAGAGTCTAATGCAGGAACAAGTCGCTTTCTTCCAGAAGCGATATGCTCCGGCGCATGGATGGGCAGCGTGCCGTGGCCTTGATTGGTGGTTGGGGGCGGGTGAGGTATGACGCAGGGCCGTGGGCGGGTTGCCGCGTTGCTATGCGGGCCCGAGCGCAGTGTTTACGGCTTCCCAGCCATCTCGACTCCCAGCCACGCCGTACCAACCTCATCATTTCCCAGCCAGCAAAAGTATTCGAGGCGGCCGCCAAACGAGAGAGAAGTCACATTCCAAGCTACCCACTTTCACTCACCACCACGAGCAAACATCTGACAAAGTCTTCTTCTGCAGAACACATTCCGACCCGACCTGCAAGAGCCACCCACACCAAGCGCGGCGCATCCCGCACACCAGCATTCCACGCTTGAGACCCTCACCACCGCTCACGCTCTCTTCTATCACTATCCAAGAGAGACACTCGCAAGATCCCGTCTGAGTGCATTCCGCCGCTCATTTCGCCCGGCCCATTGGGGGCGCAGGGACTGCTCAAACCAGCTTAGACGAGGCACACTGAAGGAGAGACACATTCACAATGGCGAATCTACGGTTCGCGGTTAGCATGCAACGTGGGTACCACGCTTCCGCCGTGTACTGGAATGAAGACTAACACTCCTCCAGGGTTAATACCGTTTCTTGGCTTCCACCATGTGCTCATGATACTCATCGCAATCGCAATCATCCTACTCTGTAAGTTCAAGACGAAAGCACACATTCTCCACACTCCAGATACTAACATTTGCCCAGCATTACTACTCGCAGGATGCTCATCCACATCACCCCTAATCCCCGGCATCTTCCTCATCTCCATGTGGTACGAAAAGTACACTCCCACATATGCGCCAGAGCAAGTCGACCCTGGTGTCACACAAGCAATCGCCAACATTGTCGGCAACGCCCAGCTCGGTGTCCGCGTTGGCTACTTTGGTATCTGCATCAACAGAGACGGCGGTGGCTACATCTGCTCCAACAATGCGACTGCGCTCGTCGACAATCTGTCAGTCGACCAAGACCCGCTCAACCTCGTATGGGTCGCAGCAACCTTCAAGGATGCTGTTGTATTCCCCTACCTCCTCATCGTCGCCATCATCCTGGCCTTTTTCACTTTTATCCTCCTCGCCACCTTCCCTGGTTGGCACGAGGAGAGAGACGAGCGCACTGGATCCGACGTCGACGTCAAGCCCTTTCCATCAAGACCTGTGTCGCAAGTCGCACTCGCCCTCATCTTCACCTCATCCATCTTCGTCCTCGTCTCCGTGCTATGGCAACATACCGCCTCGGTCGCTGCCTCAACAATCGCGCAAGACTTGGGCAACGGTAGTGTCAAGTCCGGAGTCGGTACTTCAGCCATGGTACTCGGCTGGTTCGGCTTCGTCCTACTCATCATAGTGACCATCGGGTTGCTCGTCATGATTCTCAGCATCATTGTTCTCGACCGCCTCACCGATGATTAACCGGACCAACAAGATACAAATTGAACGATGACCCTCCATCGGGCATATTTTATTTTTGTTTCTGTGTATTTGGTTCGAGTGTACTCGGCTTCCTTGATTCATCCACATTGATCGTCACGGATCGATTACATACCCTTTTGTCTTTTTTTTTATGCGGGACGCGAAGAGCAGCTCGCTGCTACAGAAAGACACATATGGCATACTCGGCGTTTTTGGATACTCTTTTAATGCATTGGAGCGACTGGATGATCCACGACTTTGATCGTGAGGGAGGACTAGTGAGATGTGATGGGACTGGGAAGGAACGGACAGCATGGGAACGACGATATGGTGTAGAAGAAAACGCCGCGAAGGACTGTATTTATGTAGCAAATGAAAGAATGAAGAATGGACGAGTCAACAAGATGGATCTCAATTCAATACTGCGTGAAACTGATGAGGCTGGCCCGATGGAAAGAAGGCATGGAGAAAGCGGGTTCACTTTATGCCGTTACAGCTCAAACAGCCCGCGCACCGACACACTCGACGACTGCAATGTCCCAGTCCGAGATATTCTCGCGCTCCAGAGGGGCACAACGCGGGGAAGACGATGCCAGAAGCGGAGCCGCCAGCCCACTGCAACCCAGCACCCCAAGCAGTCGTCCAGTCCAGCCTGGGTTTGCCTCGCGCGATGCCAGGACACCACGAACGAGGGATTTTCGGATGTTTTCGCCCTCACATGGCGTCGCTCGCAAGTCCTGAGCAATCGGAGTCCGATGACGGGCGGGTCTGCAAAGATCGGGGTCCTGCCTTACTTGTTCGGGCGCTAGTGCATTTTGCTGCCCGCGTAAAAGTTGTTGGCGGGGCTAACTTTTTGGCGGGCGGGTGCTCACGCCGTCAACTCTTAATACCTTGCTGACTCCCTCTCTCCGACCCCCCCATTTCTCCCTTCTCTTGATCAAGAACAGTACACTTTTGGTCGAGACTACTCAAACGACCCAGACAATCACTCAAGATGTCTACCTACGCTCTGCCCAAGTCTCACCAGGACGTATGCATGCCCCGCCACGGTTGTTTACACATGCAATTGCTGACGCGCCAAACAGCTCATGGAGAAGTCCTTGGTGGAGACTGACCAGGAGGTCGCCCAGATCATGGTACCCTCTCACCCTTTTCCATCTCTAAAAAAAATGAGCACATCTAACCCCTCTTCCAGGAGAAGGAGATCCAACGCCAGCGCGAATCTATCCTCCTCATCGCCTCCGAAAATGTCACCTCGCGCGCCGTCTTCGACGCCCTCGGCTCTCCCATGTCCAACAAGTACTCCGAGGGCTACCCTGGTGCCCGCTACTACGGCGGCAACGAGCACATTGACTCTGTCGAGCTTCTGTGCCAGGCGCGCGCACTCAAGACCTTTGGCTTGGACCCAGAGCAGTGGGGCGTCAATGTGCAGTGCTTGAGTGGTAGCCCGGCGAATTTGCAGGCGTATCAGGCCATTATGAGACCGCATGATCGCTTGATGGGTCTGGATTTGCCGCACGGTGGTCATTTGAGCCATGGATATCAAACACCGCAGAGGAAGTATGTATCTTCACGTCTTAGTCCGCCCGTATTTCCCTTCGCTAACATTGAGATAAGAATCTCCGCAGTATCAACCTACTTCGAGACCTTCCCCTACCGTGTGAATCTCGACACCGGCCTCATTGATTACGACCAACTCGAGCAAAACGCCCTCATGTACCGTCCCAAGGTCCTCGTCGCAGGTACCTCCGCCTACTGCCGCGAAATCGACTACGCCCGCATGCGCGAAATCGCCGACAAAGTAGGCTGCTACCTGCTCATGGACATGGCCCACATTTCCGGTCTCGTCGCCGCTGGCGTCAACAAGTCCCCCTTCCCCTACTGCGACATTGTCACCACCACCACACACAAGTCCCTCCGTGGTCCCCGCGGGGCAATGATCTTCTTCCGCAAGGGCGTCCGCAAGACTGACGCAAAGACGGGCAAAGAGACCCTCTACGACCTCGAAGGCCCCATTAACTTCTCCGTCTTCCCCGGTCACCAGGGTGGCCCCCACAACCACACCATTACCGCCCTCGCTGTCGCGCTCAAGCAAGCTCAAACCGAAGACTTCAAACTCTACCAACAACAAGTCATCAAGAACGCCAAGGCACTCGAAGTCGCATTCAAGGAGATGGGCTACAAGCTCGTCACTGACGGAACAGACAACCACATGGTCCTCCTCGACCTCAAGCCCTTCGCGCTCGACGGCGCACGTGTCGAAGCCGTCCTCGAACAAGTAAACATTGCGTGTAACAAGAACACCACTCCTGGCGACAAGTCGGCGCTCACGCCCATGGGTATCCGTATCGGTGCCCCTGCCATGACGAGCCGTGGCCTCGGCGAAGAGGACTTCCGCAAGATTGCAAAGTACATTGATACGTGCATCAAGCTGTGCAAGAAGGTCCAGGCTGAATTGCCCAAGGAGAACAACAAGCTCAAGGACTTCAAGAGCAGGGTTGCCAGCGGTGAAGTCGAGGAGATTAACAATCTCAAGAAGGAGATTGCGGCTTGGGCTGTTACTTTCCCTCTGCCTATTTAAATGGTCATTATCGGTTCTTGGAGGACTGATGATGGATGATTGGATGCAGATAGGGATTTTGGACAAGGGCGTTGAGTGGGCGTTTATTCTTTTCTTCTCTTTCATCAGAGAAGATTAGGCGATATATGGGTGTTTGGTGAAAATATTTCAACAAAATCATGGATGGAAAGGATAAGATGGATATGTGGGTTTGGGGAAACAGAAAGAGACCGCACTTCAACACTCCACGCTTCATGCTGAAAGAAGGACATGAATGCCAAGATCAAAGGATAAACAGAACCAGATGGAATAATAAGGATCTATAAGATTCCAAGTCGAACAAATGCAGTTCAACCGCTTACACACCCTCACTGCTTCCACTGCTTGTCGAACCACAGACTGCACAACCAAAACAATCTGCTTCTTTGAACCTGAATCGTCTTACCTCTACACCGCACCCCAACTAATGCCCAACCCAACCGCATGATCCCCACCAGCATAAACAACCTCCTGCACACTCCCACTCGCCGCCTTATCCGCACTCCAGCCCGCATTCCCCCCGGCCGCCAATTTCCCCCCTACATTCGTGAATCCCGTTGCAGAAGTCACACTCGCATCGCACGTCAACGCGCCACCCACGACGCCGCATTTACCCTTTGACGACGCGAGCGTGAACCCGGCATCGATCTCTGTGGCGGTAAAAGTTGCACAAGTTCCACTTGTATACCACGTCCCCTTGCTAATAACACAGCCTTTATTCTGGCCATTGACAACGACATTCAGCGTACCGCGACCGGAGAATGGGGTTCCTGGTGCAGATGTAGTTGTAGGTTGAGTACCCCCTCCTCCTCCCGTCGTCGTAGGGCTAGGAGCGGGAGCAGGAGCAGAGCCACCATTCTTGGGTAGATATTTAATGCCAGTAGCAGGACATGTGGATTTGGTTCCATCTGGATTTGCGGGGACGAAATCGCCAGTTTGCAACGGGCCGCGGACATCGTAGTGATACCATATTTCATTCAAGGCGGAGGATTTACAACCCAGTGTTACGCTTACACCGGGTCGTTTGGCCTGGATGGCAGACTGGATGGCAGACGTGGTGTAGGTTTTACTTGTACTTGGTGTTATGCCTGCGGCGGCGAGCCATTCGTAGCTGGGCAGGGCTTTGAATAGGTCGACTGCTTTTTGGAAGTAATCGATTACTTCTTCGGTGGCGATGTGGTCGGCGTAGCATTCGGGGTTGAGAGTGGAGATGCAGGTTCCGTGTTTAGCCCATTCGTGTTCCCAGAAGGTTTCGTCGTCGCCTTGGTAGTCTTTCCAGTAGGTGGACATGTAGGTTAGGAGGTCTGGGGAGGCGCCAGAGGAGGAGAGGATGGCGGTGATGTTTTTGTAGGCGCGGGTTGGGTCGCAGTTTGCTTCGTAGGTGCCGTCGCAGCGGTCGGGCCTGGTGGTCGAGTGTTAGTATGAGTGTGGACTGTGTGAGGGTTATTGTAAAGGGCAGACGTACCATAGTCCGTGGAGGGTCCAGCTATCGTCTGGCCCTGTTGCAGGCGCCGTGTCCCAAAACTGCGTCTGCAGGAGTTGACCGCCCGGTGCGTTGAAGCAGCAGAGGTTCTCCACGACGGTGGTGTTGTGACAGCTCAACTGCGGCATGGGGCAGCTTTGTGTAAAGTCCCCCATGGCCCGTCCGCCACTCCCAAGCAGCACCTGCGCACCGCCAATTGCGAGCTTGCTGAGCGTGCGTATCGAAGGCATGATGGTATCGACTTGCTGTGCTTTGTCCTCCAACAACAACGAGGACGTCGCTGCATTATGTACCCCATTCCTCGCCGCCTGCGCAATCGAGTCTAGCATGGCCGGCATACTTGGGTATCTTTGCTACCAATCTCCGTGCTCACGGCCAATCCCGTTGCCCCAGCCTGTGTGTGATGTGGGTGCGGTCCTCGTAGCCCCGGTGCCGTGCAACAAGCACAACCAAGCTTCGCAACCCGATCGCCACTCCCGTAACGGCAACTCTTGATCCCCACGCTCTCACGTTGTTGTCGCTGATTCGCTCCGCGACGAACAAAGTCGTGGCGTGGCTACAGTACACCTTCCGGAATAGGGAGGTTCGCGGCGACTAGTTTGAGCCAGAGGTTGCGGCTATGTCGTCGGACGGCAGCGAGTGGCTGGGAAGCGCCGGTGGGGTTAGATTGAGCTGATATGTATGTAACAGAGAGGAGACGGGTTCTACTGTCCGGTGTGGAGAGTGAGGAGCATGCAAGTCGGAGAGGATTGAGAGGGGTATGGCTGGATGATGGGCTGTTTCCGGAGCTTGGGGGAGTGGTACTTGTATCAGAGGGACCGAGGTGGTTCAGCCACTCATGGCGCAGTTCCAGGCATCTCGCTGGGTCTGGTCGCGCAGGCCGCGCAGGCCACGCAGGTCACGCAGGCGGGTGTTTGAGGCGGCTGCATGTCATGTGCAGTTGTTTGGGCGGGCGGCCAGTGAGACGCGCGAGTTTGGGGGGTGGTCATGCTTGGACCCTGAATGTGCCTGGTGATAAGGGCGGGGCCTACACAGTAGTTTCGCGGAGGGAGAGATCGTCCGGCGTACCCCGACATCAAAGATATGGTAGCCCCTGTGACGTTACGTCCAGAGTCATGACATGCTTCAGCAACCATATGTTCAAGTCATGACATTGCTTTGGACAGGCGGGCATTCTTAAGTGCGTTGGATTAATGTAAAGAGATATTCGGTCTTGTAAAGAATTTGTTCATCGTGCTGATCACGGCGTCAGATGCACTCATCAGTCATCAGTCTCGTTCAACAGCTCCCATCGCACTGTTTCGCCATTGAACAAAGGACGCTGTCCATGTAATCCCACTTTGTTTTCACAGTGAACCACAGGCCCAGCACACTAGTATCGCAATATGCAATATTCTTCCACATAGATCGTAAAGTCACTCATTCATGCATTACAAGTCATCCACAGCCCTCTACACAACTATCTTGCGCAACTACAGCGTGCATCGGTTAATTCCCCGGCCCCGTGAAATTTCCAATGAAAACCACAAGAATTGCGCAGTACGCTGCACTAGCAGCGAAGAGCTCATGTCTCGCGGCCCGCGTAAGCAGAGACATTGCTGCGCTGAAGAGAAGCGTGAAGACGATGAGCACACCGACTGCGTTGAAGGTGTCGCGGTTGTTTATACCAGCTGTAGATGTTAACGCCGCTTTGCTGACAGTGACATTGGCAAGGGAAGAATCTCCCCCGTTCATAATGGAAGTGGTATCCTCGCTATGGGTAGCCGTGCTAGTAAGCTGATACATTGTGACAACAGGAATAACCAGCAGACAGAATATGACCAATGTAATCAGGATGTTGACGAGCTTGTCAATGCGGGTACTGCTGTAGAACGCTATCGCGGGATCCTTGGTTTTGGCTTCTAGTTCCGGGGTGCGGAAATATTTCTACTTGTCTTGTTAGCATGATTTGCTTTGTCTGTAACGTTAGGATTTCATGGTGGAATGTCAGGTGCTAGGGGTGTGTGTGGATATGTGAGAAAGTCAGGAAAAGACGGACCTGCAGTGGTAAATTCTCTGTTCTGAATACTTTCTGCAGCACTTTATCGGCTTGGCCTATCATTGTCTCCACACCGCCGTCGAAGCTTGCCCATTCGCGGCCGGAGTGAAGCGAGATGATGTCTTCTTTGGTGCGGATGGAATCTGTTTCGGCGTCCACGAGAGGCTGCTTATGGTGGTGGTAGCGTCGGACTGAGCGGTAGTTGCGGTCAGACGGCTTTTGAAAGGATTCCAGGGTGCGCGAACGGATGAGTATTTTATCTTTTGTGCATGTCAGCCATTACTTCTTGGGCTGGTCGACTTTATTGCGGTGCCGTGGTCTTTGGCTTAGATGATATCGACTTACCATACTCTTGTAGCTTCTCCCTGATCTCTTTCAGGATGACTCTGCGTGTTCGACTCGCTCCTTCGGTTGATGCGACTTCCTCATCGATCTCACGGCATCTCAATCTCTGCGGATTATCGACCGAATCTCGCTGGTCAATTTCATCAAGCTCGTTCTCCAAAGTCGTGATTTCATCTTGCAGGTCAAGTAGGACTCTCGAATGCAAATATGTAAATGAGCGATACAAGGAGAAGTTAGCCTCGCTTGACTGGAAGGCTGCTAGGCGAGGATAGCCTTCGGCTGTGTCTTCCACTGCTACAGTATCAGTCTGGTGGGAGATACGTGAAGAGAATAAGAAGCTTACGTGTACGTGTCCGTGTTTCAGTCACACCTTCATCTTCAGGTTCGGATCGAAAAGGCTCTGTCAAACGTTGAAGAAGCTTGGGGCGCTGTTTCTTCTCATCGTCTGGCGTGGTCTTAGTTTGGCATCACTTCAGTGCAGCACAAGCGGTTGGATCCCAAACCCTTTCAATAGAACCATGTCTACGCGAGCTTATTGTGAAGGATCGTTAGGGGTTGCAATCTTGTAATTGGTACTGAGAGCATAGACCACGCAACGCATGTTCGAGACGCTTTGGGGGCCAAAAAGGCGGGACAGGTTAACCTACAAGGCTGTGCACTCTCAATGTCCCCGGAGCAATCCTGATGCAACGACGGCTGGGTCGAAAATCGGGTGTCAACTTCTTCGGTCTCGGGGATGCCTTCTCTTAACGTAGCGTCTGTTGAGGTTGGCGACACTGGCGACACTGGCGACTGCGGTGTCTTCTCATCGGCAAAGGTGTCGCCCGTCATGCTTCGAAGAGGGGCCATTTCGCAAGGTAAGCACGACTACGCAATTGCGTAGCCTCGAGGCTATGACAGGAAGAGAAGTCACGAAAGAGTTGCCCGTTGCGCGGATAATCACATTAGGTAGATATCATGGATGAGTGAGGTGTGGCTAGGAAAAACGTGGCGGATGTGCAGTCTATGTAGAAATATGAATGCGGCGTGTGATGGGAATACGAACAAATCCAATGCTTGGTTCCATCCCTCAGAACTCAGCCATGTAAGCCCCTACCCCTGCACTGTTGCATACTTGGCGGCTGCCTGTCTGCTGAGTGTGCTCAGCCACACACAATGGTAGCACCACTCAAGGGCCCTTCTTGACGTCCCGCTCACGGTAGTATTGGCCGTCTCCGTATAGAGTCTCTGAGGCGGGAATCATGAGCTGATACTCGTTATGGCCAGCTCTCGGGTTGTATCGACTGGAATAAACTGTGAAAGACCCCTTTTGCTTTTGATTGCCAACCTGTATAGCCATGTGCACTTGTTCCTTAAGGGCAAAACGAGGAGGAGGCTGTGACTTTGTTAGATATGTTGGAAGCAATGATTCCGGAAAGAAGGGCTACTCACATGAACGGAGTTGGCGTCTCGACGGCTATGATTCGATTTGAACTTTGGAGTCCCATCTTCAAAGTGTGTCTCAGCGTTACCATCGTACTCATCCTGTCATTGGCAGTCAGTCTTATGAGGCAAATACAGGGCGCTTCCTCTCACGCTATTATGCACTTCATCCGCTGGTGCCAGATCCCTCTCAGCGTCGTTGGTGGACATCTTGACCGGAATCTTGTAGCTAGGAATGGTGAGCCTTGTGGATGATGCCCTGAGAATCGAGAAGGCTGTCCTTGATATAGAGTCCTGCGTCGCCGAATTCACGAAGCAGGCAACAGAGCGTAACCGGTGTGAGTTTTCCAGGCAATTGATGGGGGCCACAAACTTGCACAGCCGCATCCCTGCTCGTGGTGGTGACAATCAGCGTAATCCTCACCACAAACAGCCCCCGCAATCGCACAACCATGACACATCCAGACACCGCACAAATGACAGCGCTACATCTTCCTGCAGCACGGAACACCTGTTCAAAGAGGAAAAAGAGGGGGCCCATAATCAGCAAGAAGCAGTGCTGCAGACTCGGTCCAGGCCCCCAGTGCGTGAGACGAGCTGTTTTCGGGGCGGCTCGCAGGCGGGGTTGGCTGCCGTGGCTGCACCTGTCAGATGTGCCCTTGCTCAGCCGTGTCACAAGTAACAACCAATATGGGGGCCAGAAGATATCAGGAACGCATTCCTTATGAACGGCGTGTCCTGCGAACGCTCCCAATTTCGCTGATCAGAAGTCATACACGCCGACCACAAGTCCAGAGTCATTAGCTTTACCCAGTCACTACTCATGGCCCCTTCTCAGGAATTAGCAACTGGCATCGCAAACGCAATTGCGACGAAGATTGATGCTCCACGCAATTCAAACCCTCTCGCAGACAAAGTCTTCCACACCGACATTCTCGTGCGCGGCATTGACGATGTCGTTCCACATGAGGTCCCCACTTCAAACGTCGAGCCTATAGTCCTAAGCAACGAGCACGTCCAAGACGAGATAGAATCCAATTACATTTCGAAAACGCAGGAGATGCAGTCCTGGTGGGAAGAAGCATATGCCAAACACATGAAAACACCCGACGGCTACGCCAAAGTCGCCGTCCTGCTCGTAAAATGGGAAGACGAAGTTGACGACATGAAAACTGCAAAAGAGGCCCACGAGCTCGAAACCCTATTCCGCGAACAATTCAACTACACGACTGAAATCGTCGAGATAGGTGTCCGAGGCCGACCACAACTCCAACTCGACCGTGATATCAGCAACTTCATCTACCAACACGACGGCCCCCACAACCTTCTCATCATCTACTACACCGGTCACGGCCGCTACCTCGACGACGAAAAGTATCTCGAAATCACCGGCTCCGAAGGAAACCCCCTCTCCGGCCGCGGCTTCCGCAAAGACGCCCGCGCAAACTGGAACAAAGTCGAAGACCGCCTCCAAGACACCGAAGTAGAATCCGATATCCTGGAGATCCTCGACACATGCTACTCCAGCAACCTCGTCAAATCAGCCAAAGCAGGTAGTCGAAAATTCGAACTCTTAAGCGCATGCTTCATCGACCAGGTGACTGCCAGCCCAGGCAACTACAGCTTCACGCGCGCGCTCATCGACGCGCTCAAGGAGATGTTGGGCGAGTATGGGCGGAGAAACCCGTTTTCAACCTTCACGCTGAACGAAAAGATTGTAAAGGATGCACGGCGCCTTGACACGCAATCGCATCTCTGGAGCCGTATTCATCGTGTGCAGCAGAGTGGTCAGCACATCTTGCTGACGCCCTTGCGGCCACCATTGGCGGAGGATTCGGCTTATAGGTTAAGTCCCAAGGGCTACCTGACCCTGCGGTTTGGCCTCAAGGATGAAACGCTCAAACAAGAGCAGATCGAACTCATGACGCATATGCTCTCTCGGGTGGTCAGGGCCGTTGGAATCCGCAGAATCGACTGGGTGGATATCCACCGCGCGCCTGAAATAAGCCAGTTCCAGCGTGTGGCGCTAATACTGAGTGTGGTGAAGAGGTGGAAGAGAGTCATCGAAAAGCGCAAAGAAGAGGGCACGGCGAAACCTTCACCGTCGCAGAGAAGGTCAGATCCGGTTGTCGCACCAGCTTCTGCAGCAGAGGATGGCGCAGAGGAGACCGACCTAGCACAATTGTCGCCTCTTAAGCGTTCTTTCGAGGACCTGGGAGGTCCAACAGAGTCCAAAAGACGGTACCTAGGAGTCGCAGAACCACCCTCGCCACCTGTATCGAACTCGTCTCTCATTGATCACGATGTATGATCACACCTACACCTGCGTAACCAGACGCGCCCTCAACAGTTATGCTATCATTCAGGGTACAATTACGGAAATGCTGAAATTTTTCCTCTTTTTAGTTGTATGTAAATACCCTTGTGCGTTCTCGTCGGCAATTTACTTTATGAACACATAATAATGTTTCTCCTTCGTCATCTCGCGTTTCACGTTTTTCAGAGAATTTCTAAGCGCACTCTGAGCAACTCAAGTACGGCCATGCAGTTAAACACTTTGTGCACTCTCTTAAATCTAAAGACACCCTAGCGGTTTCATATCCGCGATGTCCATCTCTTCAAACTTTGGCATGTTTGCCTTCCACCGAGCTAGCGTATTGCCGGAAGCCGCAGGCTCATTAGACATCGCATAGCGGAGCCCACGTTGGTCGTTCGGATGATGTCGAGTTCCCAGATCGCCGTCTTGGAACATCTCAAATCGCGTGTTTGCTACTGCAACATATTCTTCGTTGTTGCCTGTTCCCAGGTGCCGATAGGCCATGCTGATGGCGTAACAAATAGCCAGTATCCCCAACATACTCGCAGAAATAATCATAATGTTCACTAGAGTCCTATGTGTATGTTGAGCACTCAAGTTTCCAAATAGGGGAATAACCATCATAGCCTCTGGTCCCTATAGCTATTAGCATGAACACTGTAGAATTGTCGAGGCGTCACTTACGATCAATCCTATACGAAATTCGTTATGCTCTACGTCAGCCTGCCCCTTCATATAGTCCACCCATTGTTGATGCCTGTATTAAATCACAGTCTGGGCTACGAGCACCATGTTTGATACTATGGCAACAATAGATACATGTACCAAGCTATGCCTATAAAGGCTGCGTACGTTGAAAAAGCTCTTAGTAAATATGATCGTGGAGATTGAGATACCAAACCAGAACAGTCATGTCACAATGATGTGTCGAGAAGATGCAGAGAACACCGCAGTCTCTAGTACACTTGGAAAATGTTCGTCTGAGCTGACTATCCAAACGTCACAGTCCTGTTTAGCCTGACCTGTCAAACTATGCTGTATAGTGCTGTTAGTGCTGTACTGACCCATAAGAATGTAACATACCATCTCGTTCATACCGTACAAAATAAGGACTTTCAGGTCATTCCAGGACTGGGATAGTGGATAAGGTTGCAACTACGGCTGCAAGGATCAGAGCCCCAAGAGTAGTCATCCTCGTGAAAGAAGTGTAAACACGCTCCAATCGCTGCATCAATTGTGCATCCAATCATTCGAGCTGCAAAGTAAGACCACTGAGCTGACGCAAGACTTGATCTTCCCAAAGCCACCGCAATAGCTTTGACGCCATTTCAGGCAAGGGTACAGATGACATGTGGTCATTTTCACAAACAGTAAGCTTAGCTGTGACAATGTGAGTGAAGGAAAGGTCTGATAATCGATATGAAGACTCAGATGGATAATTCAGCGGGGTTCTACCCCTCTCCCGGTGAGGTATGTAGGCATCAGGCTGTCAGCTTAGGTTCAGTGCATGAGTGGCACTGTCCCGCGTGCGGCCGGACGGTCGGCCCCCCCGAGAAGCGTCAAACAAGGCAACAAGATGTTGATGATCATTAGCTCAGTTGGTTTATAGCGGTCAAGATCTATAAGAGGCTTAGTGGTTTAACAGTATTTGTCTGGGGCAAGGCAGTGCTCTGATGAAGTAGAATCGGGAAAAGCTTTGCAAGGGGCATTTACCGAAGCTGAAGATATTATGGGCTATATTCACAGATTTACAATCTCTTAGGCAATTAGACAGCTTTAGGATAATAGGAAACTTCATGCTCTGATGAATTTCAATTTCACTAGGACCATAGGCATCACGCACATTGAGAATGCTGAATCAAAAGTAGCACATTTATTGCAGTGCAGCACTTGCTGGCATTGCAACTTGATCAATCATCACAAACGGCTGCTCGATATATTAATAGTACGCCACACCTGTCCGAGGTCTGTGACTCACACCGTGGTGCATCTGTGGACATGTCCCACATATAGGTTGCGAATCAGGCTGCCGATTGTAAGCTTCATCAAGATGGATAGTAATGACATATCATCATAACGATATGCGAAAACGCTAACCCCAGCGCCAAAAGAAAACTTCGAGTCCTCGTAATCGTTTCTGGCTCTCAAGTAGGCATCGCCATAATCGATCCCCATCCACCCGTACCACTCCCTCCAGCAACACCTCCCCCCCTCCCTCTTCCCCCACCACCGGTAGCCCTCTTTCCCGTTGTCGCACCTCCCGACACCCTACTCTTCGCCGCACGTTTCTTGACTCCCGCAAAGCTACCCGAACTCCCAGACCCTTTTCTCCGAAACGTTCTCTTTTTGCCCGCCGCGCCAGGTGCCTTTGACGCCGCGCGTGCAGCGGGCGCTCTAGCCGGTTTCGCCGCCGCAGACGGTCCAGCAGCTTGTGTGTATCGGTTGTTGAACTCTGCGACCTGAGGATCGAGGTTCTGCGTGAAGTGGTGAGAGATGTGCACAGCATCGTCGTCTTCATCGTTGTCATCGTCGCCGTAGGAGTAGTCGCTTTCGGCTTGATCATCGATACCAGGTGGTACATGCCCTTGGTCATATTCGTCTTCAGGCTCACTGCAGAGATCTACAACAAGTCTGTGATTGACGTCTGCAACTTGTTCACCGTCGTCTGAGACGTCGTGGATGACTCGAGCACGGGACCCGGCACGGCGGCGCAGTGCTGGGTTCTTTGGTATGGGGGCAGCTTCGCCGTAGCATGCCCGAGAGTTCTCAATGAGTGGGAGGAAGCGCTTGCCGTACAGGTCTACCATCTCGGGCCGTATACCTTGGATCAATCGCATATCATCAAGGGTTTGAGGTAGATCGATGCCCATTTCTCGAAGGACGGTATCTGTAAAAATGGCCTCTCTATGGCCCTTCTGCGCCATGATACTTACCCGGAGGGTCTTGGCGCCTGTGATAAAGTCGCGCAGTACGTCTTGTTGGAAGTCTGTGAGGTTTGCGGTGCGTTCATCGACCGTGATGGGAGCTCCCAGGGGTTTGGCAGTGGTTGCTCGCGATGGCTTGGCGACTCGTATCGGTGCGAAGTCCGTGTCGCCTTGAGTATCGGCAACCACGAAGCCATCCTGTTCGTAGCCGCGGGGCGTCTTCTTGCGAGTGGCATGGCGAGGTTTGTCAAAGTAGTCATCTTCTTCTTCCTCTTCTTCGACTCCTTGGAAAGCAAATTGGCGAATCTTCTGCTTGGGCGCGCGTATCGGGGATGAGACATTTGTGGAGGGGTATTGCGTCTGCTGCTTTTTCGTTGTCTTTTTCGCAGCAGGCTTCCGAGGCGAGAATCGTACTTGCAACTGCAACTTTTGGCGTTTGGTAGCAAATTCGTTCCGCGCTGGGCCGGGCTACTTATATTAGCGAAATACACACAGACAGAAAAGACAACTTACGTGAAGGTAATTTGTAGCAAAGCCCACCTTGTTGACTTTACTCTTCTCCTTCAAGGCCCCAGCATCAAGAAGATGTTGGAAGATTCTCTCGTTATCACCTCGTTCCAGATCCTTACCAAAACCCCAGCCATAGGCTTCCAATCCAGATTTCTTGATCTTGGCAGTGCTAGCCCCACGGAATGCATCGACGCACTGATGCATGGTGACATTATCCTCATGCACCGCACTGACGAGCTTGATGGCCATAGCAGCGTACTCTGTGAGATCTTTCGTTACAAAAGTGGAGTCGGAGCGGCAATTGTCACAGGTCGAGTTGCACTTGGATGGGTCGAAGGGTTCGCTAAAATAACCAAGCACTTGTGCACGTCGACAGTCGGCCTTGTTTTCGCAATACTGGATCACCGTTCGAAGCATGCTATGCAGTCGTTGCTTCTGTTCGTAGCTTCCCTCGCCCTCGTCAATCATCTTGCGGTACGTCCTGCAATCGGCGTACTGGTAGTACAAGTAGCATTCTGAGCGCTTGCCGTCACGACCAGCACGCCCTGTTTCTTGATAGTAGCCTTCTAAGCTCTTTGGAAGGGTGTGGTGGATGACATATCGAACGTCCGCCTTGTCGATGCCCATACCGAAGGCGATTGTAGCCACAATCACATGATATTCGTTACTTTGCCATTTCCGTTGCACAGCCGATCGTTCCGCAGATTCCATGCCGGCGTGGTAGTGGAATGCCTTGAGACCAAGGTCGGAAAGCTTTTTTGCCACATCCTCGCAGCTCTTTCGAGACAGACAGTATATAATACCGGATTTTTTGGTATACCTTTCTTTGATGAGTTCTGCAATGCTGTTCACCACACCTTTTGCCTTTGGGAGCACTTCATAAGACAAATTGGGCCGATTAAAGCTTTGCGAGAACTGTCGACAGCCCTGTATGCCAAGGTTGGCGACAACATCAGTGCGAACCAGTGAAGTTGCGGTAGCGGTCAAGGCGATGACTGGAACGCCAGGGAATTGTCGCACAACATCTCCAAGCGCTTTGTAGTCCGGACGGAAATCGTGTCCCCACTGACTTACGCAATGCGCTTCGTCAATAACGATTCTTGCGAGATGGCCTCGCGAATGGAGCTGCTGAAGAGTACCGACCATCCTTTGATTCTTACTAAGCATCTCAGGTGTCACGTAAAGGATTTGAATGAACTTCTGAGGATCACGTTCCTTCAGAGCATCCATAATCATGTTCTTCTGCGCCGCTGTTGACTCTCCGTTGATTAGGAAAGCTTGCATACCAAAGCGTTGTTCGCAAGCTGCAACTTGATCTTCCATCAGACTGAGCAACGGAGAGACTACAATCGTCACACCGTGAGTCTTGCCGGAGGTGATGACGGATGGCAACTGATAGCAAAGAGACTTTCCACCTCCTGTCGGCATGAGGACGAAGCAGTGCTGTCCTCCGAGAGTAGTGTTTATGGCCTCTAATTGTCCGGGTCGGAATCCGCGCAAACCGAACCGACGAATCAGTGCATTCCGCAGATCTTGAGACCATGGAAAATCCATTCCAGGATAGTTCTTTGCGCGTATGTCCATCTGAGGCTTAGCTGGTGATGGTTGGTTCTTTGGCGCTTGAGCTTTATTCGTATTTGTCTCACGAAACACTTCTCGAGAGGTTGTTGCTCTTGCGTCAGTCCTATCACCTTTCCAATCGAAGCCACTGGGTGCTTGATTCTCGATATTGCTGATTTCGTGCAAAAAGTCTTCGTCTGCCTCTGCGTCGAAGCCACCACCAAACTCATCATCTTCGTCATCATCATCATTGATCTCAATGGGACCTGGAGGTGGACCCATGTTGCTCGTGAAGAGATTCTCGTCTTCATCTTCCAGGTCGAGATCACCAAACTCATCAGGTGTGTCGCGAGTATTACGTTCGGAGAGATTGCGATCTTTGTAGCGTTGTGGTGTTTCCGGGATGCGATGGGACCGTTCTCGTAGGTTGGACGGATCCTGCGGCCCAGCTCTAGTGTTATATTGAGCGCATGAGCCAAAATCTACTGGCGGTAACGGAGATGCAACGACTTGTTCCTCGGCGAATCTTATGCGACGAGTCGGCGTCCATACATCCTGTTTCGTCACTTGTGTCTGCTGCACCCTCTGAGTTGGGGCAACATTATTGTTGTTTTGTGCATTGGTCGGCGGCCGCGTTCGTTTCCTGGCGGGACTGGCCTGCGTCGACTGGATGACAACATGGCGAGAATCTGCACACTCAGTCTTGATGACCGATCTTTCTCGCTGTTTGATCCTGGCCGTGTCAAGAAGGTAGAACATCTGTATCTGAGTATCCTCCACTGACTTGAAGAGTTTGTTGAGTTTATGGCCGTCAGCTCCATCAAATTGCCCCATGTTCAAGTCATCTTCGATCTTGTCCTTGATTCGCTGTCGCTGCTTCTCAAAACCATCGTATGCATCTTTCAGTGCAATGAGCTGCTTCACTGCATCCTTTTGCGATCGCGCACGCTCCATGCTTTCTTGTTCCGATGCGCCAGGTGCACCATGCTCGGCCACATAGGCTACAAAGGCGGCACGTGCATTATCCCACGCCGAACTGGCTGCGCTTAGATGTTCCTGTAGTAGGCCCCCCTCAGATTCAAGGAACATCTCAACGGCCTTGCGCATCGCGTCCCGCTTTTCCTTGGGAAGTTCGGAAGATGTAGGTGTAGGGTTGTTTTGCCCAACGGCAGGATCGATAATAGACTCCGTGGCTTTCGCCGAACACTTCTGCTTCCAGGGCGATTGTGACCTTGCTGGAGTAGGCATAGAGTCGTGCTTTGGTTCGAAAGGACTTGGACTTCGTAACGGTTTTGATGGTGAACGGATAGGTAGCTGCATGCTTGTAGTTGCGACGGGAGTTCTCTCACGCAAGTTCCTCTTTGTCGGTGACTTTGATCTGGTATGTGACCGCATCTCCACATCCATCTCGTCGAACGCACCATAGTCTTCCTCTTCAGAGTCCAACACAGTATGCTCCACTCTTCTGACAACGGGTTTGCGTGTTCGAGAAGGCTTTTCGACCGCGGGGATATTGACCTTGACCAGCGAAGGACTACGAGCCTGCCCCCCTACCTTGCGAGCTGGTTCTAAAGTTTCCAATGGCTCATGGCTCAATGACTTGCGCTTGCGAGCCTGAGTGGACGGAACGATCTCCACCTGCTCCATCAATCGCTCTTCATGCTCGAATTGCAGCATAGCTTCGAGATCGTCTTCGTTTGGCACGTCGTCATGTTGCTGCTGTCCGCATCCAGGCGCGACTACAGTTGAATATGGTGGAGGTGGGCTGTCAGGGGCCAGTACCATGTCGTCAATATCTGGAAATTCGTCATCGTCGGGTTGGGGACTGGGCACAGGAGCCACCCGAGCTGGTCTGGGAGACTTTGCGCGCCGAAGATCTGCCTCGTATTCGTCGCTCTTCCTCTTCCTGCCCTTGCTTGCACGCTCTGCGGTTGGCGAAGACCGTAGATCATCATGTCCAGTGAGATCAATGGCTTCTACGTCTACAGGTTGCAGGCGCGCCTTGCTGGAGGTCTGTTGCGTCGGCGCTGGAGTACCCCGGGCTTCAGCATTTCTCCTCGACGTTGATGCTTCGTTCACTCTGTCATGGTACTGTGGAAGCCCAGCCAGTACTAATTTGGGCTTCCCACTCGCAGGAGTCTGTCTCAGTCTTGCCATATCCACGGTCGTGCCTTCCTGTCCTGTTGGATTGTGTATATCGATCGTCTTTGCCCGAGTGGGAGGGCGGGGTGGAGCAGGCCTAATCGAAGGCGGTGCGGGCTGTGGCGCTGAAGCAGGCTCCGGTGCATCGTACACTGCTTGGTCCACCACGAAGGAAGAGGGCTGTGATATGGTCGCTGAACTCGTCGGAACAGAGTCGGGGTCATAGGCTACGACCGATGCAGCGGACGGTATGAAGGGCTTCTCGGATATCAGCCACTTGAGATGCTTGCTAAGGTTGTTCCGAGGCATCAGAGCGTCGCATGGTCGACGTGAAGTGTGCGCATCGGTAGTTTACGCGTAGAGAGCGTGTTTATTCAGGGTTTCCAGGCTTCGTGGTGGCGATGTCATGGTTAGTGTGCATTGGTGGTGTTGTTCCAACGACGCGTCCACTTCTAGCGCGGGCGGGCAGCACCAATTCACGTGACATGCCGCCCCTCACACTCTTCCGCTGCACTCTGACGGTCAACTCGACATGCGCATACACCTGCCTGATCTTGACTACCAAAAGTCAAGCTCTATCTGCAGCCTTGTCCTTCTCGAGCCTCCTACCTAAATTTGACGATCGCGTACGGTTCGTAATCAGTGTGGGCTCTAGGATGGCTTGCCTAAGAGTCTAGACTTCACCGCAAGAGTCAGAACATTGGGTTGCACCATTTGTCAATTTGAAACCATCCGTTACTTTGTCTCCTGCTACGTCTAGTTTTGTGCAAAGCTTCTTGTCGGGCCAATCACTTTTGTATGGATAGGAAGGACCTCTTCAACTGACTGTCACTCTCACAATTCGTGCTTCTGTGTCTCCTATCCCAATTACTTGTATACTGTCCACCATGGAGTCGCAATATACCACGACATTCTCTCGGCCTGCGACTGAGGTTGCCAATTTACACTCACAGCCTCCACCGACAGATGTACTCCCTTCTAGTACCGCCCTGGCTGATAGTCGAGAGAAGCTGGTATCTGAACTGCCATCAGCGGGTAAAGGCCTAGAAGAGACTATTCGACATATCCGAGAGGACGTCGCGCCAGCGCTCAATGCTTCATCTAGATCGCCGAATTAGGTATGCAGTTTTCCTCACGATCTTCGCACCCTACTATCATATCGTCGCCCCTCTATCACGGATGTTGAAGCCCGATCCTCCCATTTTCAAATGTGTCCAATACCTTCACCATAAATTCAAAACGAGATTCTAAACCTAGCAAAAGATCGTGAAAGTGACTGACACCCGGCAGTACGTTCTCCGTCTATGCACACGTCGATGCTTGAGCTTTAATTTTCAGAAGAGGCTATCCTAGCAGATGACTAACTCTGTCTAACAGCTACGGTTTCGTTACGGGTGGGTCCACTCCAGCTGCCAGCCTCGCAGACAATCTCGTCACCCATTACGATCAGAATGTACAAGTGCACCTCCCCAACGAGACGATCGCTACGAATGTTGAGGACACCGCCCTCTCTCTACTCTGCAATCTGCTCGATCTTAGCCCAACACATTGGCCTCACCGTACCTTCACTACCGGTGCAACGGCCAGCAATGTGGTTGGCCTAGCATGCGGACGCGAGTATGTCATCGCTGAGGCATCCGCACATCGCACAGACGAAGTAGTCAGCGTTGGTGAAGTCGGAATCGTGGAAGCAATGAGACGAGCCGGCATCGACGAAATCCAAATCCTAACAACAGTTCCTCACTCTTCCCTCTCAAAAGCAGCAAGCATACTCGGTCTAGGCCGAGCCAGCGTCAAAAGCATCGGTCTCCCCCGGAACCCCCACAGATTCGACATGGATAAATTGAAAGCCCTCATCGCCCAACCAGGTTCCGCAAGCATCGTCGCAGTAAGCGCCTCTGAAGTGAACACCGGTCTCTTCGCTACCACCAGTTTAAAAGAAATGCAAGAACTCCGACGATTATGCGATATGTACGGTGCATGGATCCACGTTGACGGCGCCTTCGGGCTCTTCGCTCGACTCCTCTCTCACCCACTCCCTTCAAACCCCTCCAACACCGCAACAACCCCCAATCCAGACTACAGCGCCCTCATCTCCGCAGCCTCTGGCGTCGAACTCGCCGACTCTCTAACCGGCGACCTCCACAAACTCCTCAATGTTCCCTACGACTGCGGTTTCTTTCTCTCGCGCCACGCCAATCTCGCTGCCCGTGTGTTTCAGAACCCAAATGCAGCCTACCTAGCCGCAGCCAGTGCGACCGATGGCATCATGTCTCCCCTCAACATCGGACTAGAAAATTCGCGCCGCTTCAGAGCGCTGCCAGTGTATGCGACGCTGGTTGCGTATGGGAAGGAAGGGTATAGAGGGATGCTTGAGCGGCAAATTGCTTTATCGCGTGGTATTTCAAAGTTTATTTTGAATAGCGGGGATTTTGAGTTGTTACCTGGGGCGGCTGAGGGCGTGGGACAGGAAGAGGTGTTAAAAGGGATTTTCATCATTGTGCTATTTCGTGCAAGGGATGAGGAACTGAACAAACAGCTAGTGGAGAGAATCAAGGCGACGATGAAGATTTATGTTAGTGGGACAGCTTGGGAGGGGCGGCCGGCTTGTCGGTTTGCGGTGGCGAATTGGCAGGTCGATGTTGAGAGGGATTTGGGTTTAGTTGAGGAGGTTTTGGGGGGTGTTGTTGAGAAGTGGAAGAGGGAACAGGCAGGGGGGCAGTAAGTGGCTGACTCGTGCAGTGATTAAATCATCTGCAATAGCTGCAAACGAAGTGCCGAGTAAATCTAGGTTGTTTCGAATCATTGAAGGAGATTAATTACCATTCACCGTTAGGTTACAAAGTTTAATCTGATGAATTACCTGCCTTATGTACCGTTTCTCCGTTCTCCAAAGTAACCACCTCGTCAGCCCACTCCTTCAACAGGGATATGAAATTCCATTCCCGGTCGAAGAAATCGGCTTCCTCCATACCAGCCTGGTACACCACAGTGACTTGATCAAAGACAAGTCTCTGAAAGCGTCCTGGGCCGGAGAACTGGTACAGGAGTTCTTTTTCTTCTCGGATCATGGTTACATTTTTGAGGGTCGGAGTGTGCAGATATGTGATGTCAACGGTGATAGAATTGATGCAGTCCCACACCAGGTCTTTGGACACGGGGTCGCCGATGGTACTAATGGTGAATGACTGTAGATTGGAAAGGAACTCGATAAAGCCGTCGTTGAACTGAACTTCTTGTCCGAACTCGAGCACCGTTTCTTCGAGGATGAGGTGAGAGAAGTTAGGTTAGGTAAGCAGTGTTTGAGTGGGAAGTGTGGTATGGCCGAATGTGCGAGATGGACGCCGAGGATAGTCAAGTGGTTGATGTTCTTGGGAAATTCCGATGCCCCCGTTAGTGTACAAGAATACCTTCATCATACACGAATCATCGTCCAAGATGTCCTCGACATCTGCCGTCAACAAGGTGATACTTTTGAGGTTTTTCTTGATCCCAGATTGCTCCAGGGCAAGCATGGAGAACTAGGATCGTCAGTTTTGCATACAAATGGATACTCGTCCGCGACAGTAGTGTCAAGTAATACGGTAGACGTACACACATGGGGTATGGCGGCGCTATGATTAAGCCCGAAGAGTCTGGCACTACATAATATGAAAGGCTCTCCCTCTCACGTAACACCTCAGACTGATTGATTCAATGATGAAGGCGTGGCGTTTGGGAAAAAAATAAACATCAGCATCGGCATGAACCGTTCCTCGAGCCATTGCTCCCTCTTATCGAATTTGTCGTTGAGTGCCAGATCCAATTCATCGCGCTGTAATTGCTCGCTGACGATGTTTCGACAGCTGATGGATGCCAGAGACATGTGTTTGCCAACCTGGGCAAGCGCGACGAGCCTCGCCAAGTTGCGCACGCTGTGTTCTCTGTACTGGGTGGGGTGTAGTTCTATAATCTTCACGAAGACCTGTGACGCGGCAGCGTTGATTGAAAGACCGGTCAAGCGGGCATTGTAGACGTCGGCCCTCTGCTCCCTGGAGAAGACGGGAGGGTATTGAGCGCCGCTCGATCGACGTGCGGAAGCAGGTACGAAATGATTTCCATGCGCAGTTCAAGCGGAAGAGTGTCCATAGCGAGAGCGAAAGCGAGACTAGCGTGAGGGATACTGGGGGCGATATGATTCGTGCAGTCTTCGGCTATACGTCGTGTGTTGTATGGATGTTGGAAAGCATTGGGCGGAGAGCGGTTGTTCTACCATAAGGCGATTAGCCTTCGGCATCTACGTTGTCTCCAGACCCACTGTGAGGCTCTTGAGCTCAACTTGTTCGAAAAGGCCTCTCCGCCTGTGACTTGGCGCGTTCAACAGCTGGGGCACTGCGGGGATAGCACACTGGATCTCTGCAAATGGCGGACGACGTTGCGAATGGTGCCTTGGCGATGTACATGTGGTTCTAGCGTGCTAGTCCCTTTCCCCGCCTTCTCTCCGCAGATCGCTCGCGAAGATTCTCGGTCCGATCGTGAAAGGTCCGACGGCTATGACGATTGAGCGGATTGTCTGCTTCTTTGGGCAATTAGAAATATTTTCCGATCAGTTTCCCGACCCATGTCACGGATGGGGGCGGCGATGCTGTGCAGTGAATGCACGTGCGAGGGTGGTACATGATGCTACCATGGGACGAGGAATACCATATAAAGTACCCGCGATGAACCGTTGATGGCCCACCACGACAACTTCGACTTATCCGCACCTTCCGATAACTCTTACTGAATAGCGGATATCGAAAAATCACCATGGTTGGTTCATCCACTCTCGCCGCCAGCGCTGCGCTGCTCCTTGGTGTATCAGACGCATACTACCACGACAAACGACAGACTGGCAATGAGAATCCTACGGTTGTTATCCCAGGAGCTTCATCCTACAACGGCCTCAATCTTGTCCCCCAGATGGGATGGAATAACTGGAACGTGAGTCTGATGTCAATAACTATGTCGATGCCATGTACTGATTATAAGAGGCTTTCCACTGCGATGTGAACGAGAGCTTGTTGCTCACCACCGCACAAGACATGGTTGACTACGGTCTCCGTGATCTTGGCTACGATCACATCGTCCTCGATGACTGCTGGGCTGTCGGACGAAACGAGAGTGGTTACCTGGTCGCAGACAGTAAGTCGCCCTTGGTGAACCGCATACAACCAATATACTAATCCCTTGCCTAGGCTACAAGTTCCCCAGCGGCATCAAATCCATCGTTGACCAAATCCACGCCCTAGGCTTCAAATTTGGCATGTACTCCTCCGCCGGCGTGCTCACCTGCGGCCGCTTCCCCGGCTCCCTAGGCTACGAGCAAAAAGACGCCGACCTATGGGCCTCATGGGGCGTCGACTACCTGAAATACGACAACTGCTTCAACCAAGGCCAATCCGGGACCCCCAAACTCTCTTTCGACCGCTACAAAGTCATGTCCGACGCCCTCAACTCGACCGGCCGCGAAATGGTCTACGCAATGTGCAACTGGGGCAACGACGACCCATTCGACTGGGCCTACCGAATCGCAAACTCAGGCCGCATGAGCGGCGACATATACGATAGCTTCAACCGCCCCGACGACCGCTGCCCATGCACAGAAGCCATTGGCTGCGCGTGGCCCGGCTTCCACTGCTCCGTCATGAACATTCTGAACAAAATGCCCGCAATCACTTCCCGCACAATGAGCGGCTACTTCAACGACATGGACATGCTCGAGGTCGGCAACGGCGGCCAATCAGACTCGGAATACGTCGTCCACTTCAGCATGTGGGCCATCAACTCTTCCCCCATGCTCATCGGGACCAACGTTGGTACCCTGTCCCCAGCTAACCTAGCAATCTACTCCAACCCCGCTATCCTGTCAATCAATCAGGATACCTCTGCCGGCGCAGCGAAACGCGTATGGCGCTACCTCGTCGACCCAGACGAGACAGGCGAAGGCGAAATCTCCCTCTGGACACGAACACTCGCAAACGGAGACCGAATCGTTGCGCTCCTCAACGCAGCAAACACAACGATGAACATGAACGTCACAATCGACGAAGTCTTCTTCGATGAGAGGACTGCGGGCGCGTATCGTGCGCCCCCGGAACTAAGCCAGACGTGGGATATCTTTGATCTGTGGGCGAATCGCATGAATGAGACCGAGGCTGCTGCAGTGCTCAATGGGACGATTGCTGAGATCCCGGCGAATAGTACAACGAGGTTTAATGCGACGGCTACGAGCTATGCTGATGGGATTGCGAGTGGGCATCCTGCGCTTTGGGGCAGTCGGGTGGGGAGCTTGGAACCGAGTGGGACATTTACGGCGGAGATTGCGAGGCATTCGGTTGGTGTGTATAGGCTTCGTTCGCGGGAGGCTGCTATGAGGAAGAGGGACGAGCTTTGAACTTGTTTATGAGGTTACAATGCTACGATGCTTTTTGAGGATTGAATGACTGCACGTACTACCTACTTTGTAAAGCAGAGAAGAATGGCACTTGCACTGTCTCGTGACATAAGATAACATGAACCAATCGGCACAACCCTTGTGGATTGCCAATTGACTAGCAATCCATTTCGATACCGATGGGAAGAGTTTTGCGTAACAGTAAACGTTGCAATTTGACCGTGTACCGATTTACGATCCCACAACACCTCCAATGCCTATGAATAAGAGCCCCTAGCAAGTCCAAACACCAAGACACCGCCCATGCCGTCATAACATCTTTCTCTCAGCAATCCCCACTCACTCATGATCTACCGCATAATCCTTAGTGTACCACCTACACCCCTGCCCTTGCCCGATCGTCTCATAGACTCAAGCTTCATCTTCAACTGCTCGTGAATTTTACGATTCTGCGCCCAACCCTCAGCCAGCTTCTGCATGCGAATTGCCGCGACAATAGCTAGTGCTGCGGATTTGAGCGTAGGGCGGCGCTCGTGTACTGTGACGTCGGGTGTAATGCCCATCTGTGAGATGAGGTTGAGATCTTCTCGGTTGCTAGATGCAGTGTTAGTTGAATTGTTCATTGTTCTTTTTTTTTGGAAGTTGAGGTTCTTACCATTCACTGTAGACCTGAATCTGCATCAGGAAGAAGCGTTTTTGGTACCCTAGCGCCTCGCGGAAGGCTTCGGCTCGCGAACATCTCGCGCGTAGAAATTGGATTTGCTTTGCCAGACCGTTGATCTCTTTGACGTGGCGCTTCGTCAATGTGCCAGCTTGCTCGTCTAGGTCAATGGCGTCTTGATCAGCCTTATGTTGGATAGCTTTCGCGGATGCTTGTAGCAGTCGGAGTTGCGATTCTTTCTCGCGAAGGCGAGATTGCAGGTCACGGAGTTCGTTCTCGAGAGCAAGTTTCTGCTCACGAGCTGATGCTTTGGCTTCGGAAAGAATCTTGCGCTGTTGGAGGTCCTTCTCGCGGACTTTCGATTCGAGGTTGCGAATCTTCTCTTCCAAGGCGGCCTTCTGCTCGCGCTGGGCAGCACGGGATTCAGATTGGAGTGTACCAGCCTGGCTTTCTTTCTCCTGGATCATGGACTCAAGCAACGTAATCTTCTCTTCGAGCGAGGCTTTCTCTTCTGCGACTTCGTCGGCATCCTCTTGCAGGACTTCGATCTCCGCCTCATGGTCTTCCTTCTCGCGACGAGCTTCATCACGCAGGTCTTCAAGAGCTTCCAGGCGCTCTTCCGCCAAGCGTTGGAGCTCCTCGACTTGGCCACGTTGCGCATTGAGTTCTTCACGCAGATTTTCCAAGTCGTCGTCCCTTTTACGGACCAGACTTTGCATAACGTCAATCTGTGTGTCTGGTTCATCGGCGTGGTCGCGAAGGGCTTCCAGCTCGGCGTCACGGTCGGCAATCGTCTGTCGTGCAGTGTCCAGCTCGCGAGTACGGTTGCTGAGATCGTTCTTGAGCTGCTTGAGCTCTTGAAGCGTCGCCTCTTGGCCTTCAATCCTCTTCTGTAAGCTCTGTATCTCGCGCTCGCGGCTTTGCAGAGACGACTGGACAGTAGAGAGATCCTTCGACAGCGCGTCGCGCTCTCGAGTGACCTTTTGTAGAGCTTCGATCTGTGTATCCTTCCCAGACACTGCTGATCGTAAGTTGCGCATCTCGCTTTCAATCTCGCTGCGTTCTCTTCGTAGAGTGGCAACAAGAGTATCGCGGTCGTTGTTGCCTCTACGCAGTACTTCAACTTGCTCATCCTTGTTCGCAATTTTCGAAACAAGTTTGTCGCGGTCGCGCCGGAGGTCCGACAGCTCGCGAGAAAGGGCGTCACGTTCACGCGTGGCCTTGTTCAACGCGAGGACTTGAGCATCCTTGCTTGTGAGTGTAGATCGGAGACCAGTAATCTCCTGAGTCGCATCATCGCGCTCACGGCGCAGCCTGTCGAGTCCTTCAAGTTCGCGGTCCTTGTGGCTAAGATCGCGACGAAGCTGCTGAAGCTGTTGCTCGTAGGTAGACGCATCGCGCTGCAGACGTGTGATCTGCTGCATGGCATCCTGCAGCTGCCTGCGGTAGTCGTCGAGCTCGTCCGCCTTGGTTTCGGCAGCATCGACTCTGGCTTGAAGGAGCTCCAGCTCGACGCCCTTTTCGCGAGTGATGTCCAGCACCTTCTGTCGAGCGTCATTTGCGGATTGTTGTGCAAGTTGGACCTGATTGTCACCTTGCGATTCTGCCAATTCCACTCTTTCGCGCAGTGCTTCCAGCTCCGCTTGCTTCTCATTTTGCGCAGATTGTAGGCGTCGTTGAAGTTCCTTAATATCAGCTTCTCTTTCACGCTCCAGCGAGCGCAGGCGTTCTTCGACCCTGGCAAGCTCTTGTCGCTTTTCCTCGTCGACAGCATCAAGCTCTCGCTCGGCTTCGTCGAGCTTGTGCTCCAGCTCTCGAATCTCCTGATTCTTTCCGTTGTCAGCTGCCTCAAGCTTGTCCTGGAGCTTGTCGATCTCCGCGTCCTTAGACTGTTCGAGAGAGCGTAATTGGTCTTGCAGGTCGTCAACCTTTTCATTTTGCTCAGCGAGCAGACGCTCCCTTTCTGCTGCGTCGTTTTTCTGTGCTTGTTGAAGAGACTGCAGTTGCGCGTCGAGTTCAGCAATGCGTTCAGCTTGCTCGGCTATCTGACGTTCCTTCTCTTCCAGCCCAACAGCTTGTGATGACTGCGCTTCTAGCTCCTTTTCGAGCTCCTCGATTCGGTCTTCGTGTTCGTCCAGCAACCGGTCGCGTTTCGAGACTTCGGCTTGTGCTTCCTCAAGCTCTGCGCTGACCTTTTCTAGTTCCTCCTCAGCACTCCGAGCCTCTTCCACCTTGTCTTCCAGTCTTTCAACTTCCGCTGCGCGTTCGTCTGCTAGCTTCCGAAGCTCGTCCATTTCCTCGCGCATTCCCTCGTCCACATGCCGCCGCTTGACCTTCTCAGCGTATTCACGCAGTTGCTGTTTGTATGAATCCAGTTCCTTCTCTGCGTTCTTGAGGTCCTTCATGTACTGCTTCATGTCGCGCGACATGGTGACCTTCTCCGATTTGAGATTGATGTTCTCCTCCAAGGCCTTGATGTTGAACTCGGGGCCCATCTTCTTAAGGTTCTCCTCGAGGAAGTGGATCTTCAGCTTGAGGCCGAAGTTCTCTTTGTCGATCTGCTCGAGGCGCGCTTCTTGTTCGCGTAACGTGAGAACATTGCCGTTTCCGTTGTCGAGCTCGCCCTCTGCTCGTCTTGGTAGGGCCATGGGTGTACTCATGTCGCTCGAGCTGTTGTCGGGCACTGGAGTGCGGCCGTCGACAGAGTCACCAAACGAGCTCGATTGAATGTCGAACGTGCTCGCCTCCGGCAGCGGGGTGTTGCTGATCTGAAATCCAGGCTTCATAGCGGCGGGTGTGGTGATGTTGCCATTCATCAGGCCGTTGACTTGGCGCGTCCGGTTTGCAGTCGCGCTCTTCAACATGGGCGTAAACTCGTTCTTCGCGCTGGGGTTGCGTCGGGCGAGGTTGTTGCGCGGTGTGCGTGCGCCGCTCATCTTGTTGAACAGGTTGTCGCGGTCGGCGGGGGCGTGGAAGGACTCCTCTCTGCTGAAGGAGAGGTCGCCCACGGTGAGGCGCGTCATGTCGCCTGCATCAGTGCGCGGCGTCGCGAGGATGTGGGCCATGGTAGATATGCCGACTCCTTAACGCATAAGTGAGAGGCTCGTAGGGGTGTTCTGGACGCGCAGCCCAGTCGTCGAGGGGAAGGCGCTTTCGTTTTGTGTTGGGTTGGTGGGTGGTGTTGCTGACGATCCCATGTTTGTTGTTGTCGAAGAGCTCGGACCACGCAACCGGGGGAGGGCGCCACTGACCGCGGCAGGGCAGGAACGCCAATCCGTCAGGCATCGCTCCAGCCACTCACAGCCCAACTTCGCCGAAAACTTCATTCCCGGTCGAGGCATCAACGTACATCACGTGTTGCTTCTCCTGGATTTGAATCAACCTTGGAAAACATAAGCATCTGCCGGCTGCCGGGATATCGAGGGCTTTCATCTCGATTCGCTGATCGCTGCGGCGCCATACCCATCATGCAAGGCCCACAGGACGACCTCAAGTGGTTTGGACAAGGCTTCGATGGCTTCCCCAAGAAGCTACCTGACGACGTCGTTGAATACATCATCCTCATCATTGACTCGCGTCTCTCCGACATACAGACCAGGGAGCGACTCCAAGCATTCCAGCGTGCACTCGGTGTTCTCGAGAAGAAATTCCTGAAAGAATACATTTGGCAGCGCGACGCTCTGAAGCTCGAGCTAGTTAGAGAAGAACATCGTTGGCTGCTACGGGGCCAGACAAATTATGGTGATAGTGTGGCTGATGAGTGGCTGATTGTCTACCTTCTGCGGGAGCTGAGCAAGGAGTTCAGAGACGCTTGGATTCGAATATACGATTCGGATGGCGAGTTCTTGCTCATCGAGGCCGCAAATGCACTACCCAAGTGGCTCAATCCTGAGGTAGCTGAGAACCGGGTTTGGATTAACAGCCATCGACTGCTGATTATCCCCCTTGGGAAAGGAGAGGAGCCAAAGCCATTGAAGCAAGACCAAGCTCTGAGCATCATCGACGAAACCCCTGCTAGACCACAGCAATACATCAAAGTCGAGAAGGAGGCTTTCCACAGACTCAATGGATATCCCACCGCTATCTCGGAGAATCAACATCATGCCACGCTTCCTTTACCAAGAAAAGTTGCACACATTCTACACATCAATCCGTCCTACATTGCCGCCGTAGTTGAAGCCTTCTACCTGCGCGATCCTATTTCAATCCGCCTCATCCAGCCCAGCAAGTCCAAAACAGCATTCTTATTCCCACCCGAGGACTTTGTAAATGTGAGTGTCCGCTTTACCAAAGTGCTCTATGCTCAGCTTCTAGGCCAGCACTGGGAGCCACCTGCACCTTGGGACGCAGCACTCGAAAAGCTTATAGCTTCTGGTAATACCGAAGAGAAATCTGATGTTGGCATCAAAGTTTCAGCAGGCATGCAGATGCTGCTCTCACACTCGCTCTTCGCATCCCGAAAGCCAACACGTGAAATCACCGTACTGCTAGAAGACCTGGAAACCGGCGATGACACACTACCGACAGATGAAGAAATAGCATACTGGCCTATCCGTGAAGATGATGAAAGCTGGCTCAATATTGACTTCACCGAATTCGAGAAAGAGCTTGAAGGCAAGGGATCAGGAAATAGAGAGGCTTTCGGCGACAAAGCCGCGCAAGATAATTTAAAGAAGATGGTCGAGCGTTTTAACTCTTTCCTTGCAGACAACGAGGCCGGGCCTGAAGGTGCTGATGGGAACTTCGACCCCATGGATCAAGACGACGATTCCGATGCCGAAAATCGAGGCTGGGAGGACCCAGAAGATAGTGACGACGACGAGAACATGTCCTCAGAGCCCAGCACGTCCGCCCCTCCTCTCCACACCCCAAAGGCCACTACAACAAACCCAACCTCGTCGTCCCAATCCAAATCTGTCCCTCGCCGCGCCCCCAAACCCCCCGTTCCAGACTACCCTTCTTCTTCCGGTTCAGATTCCGATGGCGAAGCCGATGCTGAAATTGAAGGCTACGAAAAAGCCCACGCATCTTACATGACGCTTTCTGCTGCCGAAAAAGCCCTTTTGACGGACGAAGCGCGCGCCCTGGCCCTCGAGCAAGATGCAGAGCAGGAAGAAGACGACGAGATTAAGAAACTGAGTGACATGATGGAGGAAGAATTATTTGGGCACGGGGCATTGAATGTGAATCCTAAAAGTGACCAGTCTGGGATGAATTTGCTTGCTGGGGGGAAGGGAAAGGGCAAGGAAAAGGCGAAGGTGGCGTTTGCTAATGAGGAAGGCGTTGAAGAGGTTGGGAGGGGTATTAAGGACGAGAGTGATGAGGATGAGGAGGATGGGTTGTTGGACGAGGACTATAATCTTGCAGATAACATGTTGAAGGCGTTTAAAGGACAAGCGGGGATGGCAGGGCCGGCGGGTAACATGATGAAGTTGATGGGTGTGCAGTTCCCTCAGGACGCTGATGATGAGCTGAGGAGTCGGAGTATAGGGAAAGGGAAAGGGAAAGGGAAAGGGAAAGAAAGAGTAACATGAGAACGCAAATGCCATGTAACTTAATTCCCGCAGGTACACAATCCTTGATGGTGCCATGAGACGAATACTTGGTAGGCACGTCATGCCTACTACTCTCACTGCTTCAACCTCTTCAATCTCCAATACCAACAACACTCAGTCCGTCTTTTCATCACCAACTCGGCATCTACCCACACACTTCTTTACTCCCCCTCCCCCCCCCCCAAAGTCCCAATCATACATCACCATAGACCCTGACCCCCTCACAATACACACACCACCCCATCCGCTCCATCATATTCTTCCCAAACTCCTTACACTTGCCACACGCCCCCTCAAACTCAGCCTTCCACTTCCGCCTTGCGCCCGCCAACCTACTCAACTCCTCCTCCCGACAATCCCAACACTGCCACTTCGTCTCACAAACACAACGTTTCGTACTATCCTTTATTTCGTTGTTGCAGCACTGGACGCAAAGAGCCACACGCGCGCCACGACCCTGCAGACCAAACGTAACCAAAGTCCAGTGCTCCATGCGACAGCCTTTGCAGATACCAGGCTTGGGATCATCAGGTGGATGGGGAGCGCAAGCATGAACGGGACCCCAATGTCTCGTTTCTTTATTACCCTCTTCACACTGCATGCCCTCCACTCCCCCAACCCGCTCATTCCCATGCACATGCTTCCTACACCCTGCAAAAGGTTTCCTCCCCTTCGCCTCTCTGATCTTGCTGCTGGACCCATATTTACCAGTACCCCACATGATCCTAGCTAGTTCCTGCGTGCGGTGCAACACCTTGACTTCATGTTCCAGCTCTTTACGCTGTTTGAGGTCCCACGCGCGAACTACATCTGGAAAGCGTGCGAGAAGAACGTCGCGAGGTACGGTGCGGGGATCATCGGTAATTATACCTGCGGAGTTGGAGTGCCAGGATACTAGGTACGTAGGATTGGCGTGGGTAGCACCGGGGTTTGCAGCAGCAGGGTTGGTAGCAGAAGGGTCGGAAGTAGAGGTACTCGGAGTAGCGGTGGGTGCTTTAGAAGTTGGTTTTACTTCGCAGATGATGGCGAAGGGGTAGGATATTTGGCGTGCTGGGGAGGGTGTAGGGGGAAGATGGGGGGTGGAGAAACATGATGGCATACCTTCTGCTGATGCGGATCCAGAAATGATGATGTTGGAGCCGTAGTCGTCGGTATGATGAGGTTCAGGCCAAAAGGACAATTCGTCGGGATCTGGAGCGACGAAGGTGGTTATGTCCATGGTTGTGTTATTGTTGGCGGCTGTGACGGTACTGTCCAGGTTCGAGCAGCGGCGGTGAGGTGACAATGCTGAGAGTCGTGACGAGGCGATGGTTCTGAGGGCCGGGATGAACAGCAGCTGAAACAGGTCATGGTGAAGAAGGAAACGTCAACAGTATTGCGCAAACGGAATGCCGTCTTCACGTGCTGTCACGGGGAGTCGCTTTCACCGTGAATTCGATACAACGGGCTGCATGCGGAACGCATCGGGGCTCGGTATGATCAATCTTCACCCAATCTCAAGACGAATAACGGTAGTGACAGACAGCAAAATGTGATGGCACAGACACCATCCGCGAAGACGCCTCGCCCCTTTCACTCTGACAGCGCAGACGCGACGCAGACTTCTTGTAGCCGCACAGTAACAGACCATGTCCTATATAACCATCTACTCCAGGCGACAGCTGAACAGAGGCACACACGCACGCAGACAACCCACACTCAACCCACACAAGTCTTACACCCAGCTCAACCACAATCCACCTTCAGACCTTACCATCAACCACGACTACATCCAACCAAAACACAGACCCTCCTCCGAAGAGCAAGGCCGGCCGTCCCGAGACCCCAGAAGAAGAAGCCCGACTACTCCAGCTCCACGAAGTCCAGAAACTAAAGTACGCCGACATAGCCAAAATTCTCGGACGAACTACAAAAGCCATCTCAGGCCATATGCACGCCATGCACACGCGTAACGACAAGCCCAAGCCCACGAACAAAGCCGCCACATCTAAGTCCACACGACCAGAGCAAAAATACGCAACAGTCGACTGGACCGAAGAAATCGACAGCACTATCCTAAATAAGCATCGCAACTGCCAGGCCAACACGGACATTGCTGCATCATTGCATCTCCCCATTGAATCAACCCAAGAACGTTGGGCCTACCTCTTGTCAAACAACAATTTCCCCAACGGTGTACTGGCCCTAGACCTCCGTCGCAGTCTCCGCAGGTCCCACAAAGAGAAGGAGGTCTTCTGGACACGCGACGAAGACGAAGTCATCTGGGCGCTCTGGACTTCCGTGGTAAACGACCCCGAAATTTTAAGGTACTTCCCTTTTACGGGTAAAACTGCTACTGAGATCAAGACACGTAGAAAAGACTCAACGAATGAGTCCACTTTGCCCGTCCCGGGACCGGAGGCTTTGGCGCGGAAGGAGGATTAGATACGAATCTAACGATAAGTGGGCCGAAAAGAAGACCCGGGAGGCGCTGAAGCAGTGGGATGAGGGCGTGGCAAGGGTATGAAGGTTGTAGTTAAAGATGAGGGAAAGGGAGAGATGAAGATGGAGGATGTTAAGTCGTGGGTTGCGCCTGAGGATAAGGCTGGAGGCGTGAACGAGGCGTTGGTCAAGCATGAATTGAAACAGGAAGTGGTGGATGCTTCGCAATCGGAAGAAGAGTATGTGATGCAAGATCTTAAGCTGGACAAGGACGGAATTCCAGAGCCAGAGTGGAAGATTACTATGGGCGACGACTATTATCGATGGAGAGGTTGATCGAGGCCGTGAGGTCAGGAGCTCATGTTTCTTCACAAGTGTAGAGGATTGGTTAGAATTCGTAGAGCTTCGAGCTTACTTTGTATTCTGCAAGGCGCTTTGTAGGCAACATGCAGGTTTCTTGGACCTGTGGATTGGATACATCCACCCGTAAGCCGAACGTCCATTCATGCAAAAGGTTTACTTGAAGCATGTAATATGGCAGTTGCGCAATGACCAGAAGTACGGAGAGATAGCCCTATGCTCCTCTTCTATTAGTGCACCTGACTTTGTATGCTTCTCATCTGGCAGCGAATGTGATTTGAGTCTAACTCGTACTGTATTGATGTTACAAAGCTTTGAACTAAGTCACTAGTGATATCGAACGGTAAAAGTTTATGGGAAAATGAATGAAGATCTATGCGCAGTTAACAATTAATGTCTAGATAATTCACTTGGATGTCTTATAGTCATCATTCTATTTAGAGATAGACAGATGTGGTGTTGCCTGGATATATATAAAATTTAAAGAATGAAAGCATATGATGAGTACTAACATGCACAAGATACCAGCTCTAACTCTTGTAGACAGTAATTTAGAATACGAGTGGTAGAAGGATTTGAGATGGATACTCTTCGCTGGTGTGGATGGTATGCGTACCCTTGTTAAGGTTCTCCAACAACGGCCCCATATCCTCCCATTCGTGCAAATCATGATCGTGCCCCTTCACCTCCAGACGCATCGATTCACCCTTCTCAAATGCAATCCCAGCTGGCCAGATAGGAATATCAAGCTCCACGACTGTCCCACGAGGTACCTTTTCTTCCTTGTCGAATGGAAACCATAACTCAGTTGGTACTTGTCGATCCCGTTGTTCCTCTGAGAGCCTGGGATCTTGACCAACCGTACGCTTGGACGCACGCAAGCGACCAGAAGGGCCATAGTGCTTATACATAACCAGGTTATCGACCTCTTCAAAACTGGTGCCATGCGGCTGCTCTTTCAGTGGGACATTAAGGCTCAACAGACGATTCCCGTCCTTGTCTAGCTTGCGTATGATAACGTAAACGTCCATGTCGTCGTTATCGTCTGTTGACATGAACAACTTGACCTTGGACGGTCCAATGATCTCCGTGTACTTTTCGAAGGTATAGGTGAAATGTGTACCATCGTCTTCCCACTTATCGGCAATGTAAGACGCTGTGGTATGCCCTTTAGGTTTCTGATAAGAGAGGCTTCCCTGGCTACTGTCAAGGTACAAAGTATGGTATTCAGTTCGAGAAGGCGGGTAGTTATCCTCGGTGCGATGAGTAATAGGAGGGCGACTCCCGAAGCGTAAAAGGGAAACCCGGACCTTCGGAGTGTTCTCCCATCCATTGTTTTTGTCTAGAAGATAGTGATCGAGGAACCTCTGGAGATCGTCGTTGTTGTCTGGGTGATAAAAGTCATGCCACTCCTGAGTTGGATGTATGCGAAGCCTGACATCTTAGCTATACCAAAGATTCGGATCCAGGGGAGGGAATCTTACCACTTGTCCTTTGATGAAGAATACTTCCAACCTCTGAAAGAACCTTCTGTATGAAGACCAGTTGAGTAACTCATGACGACATACATTGGAACCTCTATCTTAGAGAGGTCGGCATTCTTGTCTTCCCAGTACGCGTTCGTGTGAGGATACTTCTGGAGCATGCCGGCAATGTCCTCGTGATTATTGTGTCCTAAAGAGGCGAGATGATCAGGTCGAGACCTCAATGCTAAAGATTAGGTATGTATGAACATACCCTGCATGGTAGTAGCTAGTCTTCCCCAAAAAAGTGGGTTGGGGATGCCACCTCTAGCAAGAGTCTGCCGATAAAAGTCGCTCGCACCCTCCCAGGGAGCAATAGCTTTCAGATGGGGAGGCCTGTCGGCAGCGATGAACCTGTATTTTGGTCAGATATTATCATGTCTGGGAAATAAAGCGAATTGTATACCATTGCATAATAGCAAGCCACGAGTTTCCTACGGTGGCGACATTTTCGTTACTCCAGGGCTGCTTGGCAGTCCACTCGACAAGATCATACCCATCTTGTGCTTCCTATACTTGAAGTTAGCCGCTATCTACAACTCCAAAGACTGGAAGGCTAGCAAACTTGAGAACCAAAAAAGTGCATGTCGCCCTCAGAATTGAAACAGCCTCTGGCATCAGCCTGCACGACAGCATATCCACGAGCACACCAGTCTGCCGGATCTGGCGCCTCAAACTTCTCCAAACCGCTAGTCTGAGTACGAGGAACGCCAATGTAAACGAAGTTTCTGGTCTGCAGGAAGCCAGTGCCAGTTTTTCCGTATGGACTCCAAGGCACCAAGGCTGGAAGGCGTTCATGCTCTCGTGAGGCCGGACGAAAGATGTCTGCGCGAAGGATCTTGCCATCTCGCATCTCGACGGGGACGTCTTTGTCCCATATAATGGCTTCACTCAGAGGGCGACGGGAAAACCCTTGTCTCCATCCCTTGGGGAGCAACACCCGTTTACTTGGCTCATAGTCTGTCCATGTGTTCGTGAATTGGCGTCTCGTGGGCAAGAACGGAACCTCGAAACCCTTGATGTTACGGGTAGTCATTTTTCAACGTTTTTCGATTAAAAAATTGTGTTGACGGTGAACAAAGTCACTAAAAAGGTATTTGTAAGATGTTCGGCTGTTATAATGATCTGGAGCAAGGTAAGTTCCAGGTTCTTCATCTAGAAGATGAACATAGTTATATACCACTTCTCGCAGTGGTGATTTGAAATCTCAGTTGACAGAATCCGCCTTTAGTCCGTGAAAGAAATGCCCAATGTGATGGGATTTACGGTAATCTGGGCCCAGTCGATGTAGTCGATTAGAAAATGACCAAGCAGGCTACACTTCTGGACTCCGCACTGATAGTAAGGTAAGTTATCCACCTATATTTGTTTAGTTCGCCATGGGCATCTTACAGCCTACCACTGGGTGGGTCAATCCGATTATGGATGTACACGACGTTCTGTTATATACTATTAGTAAGACAGGATCTGAACTACGCAGTAAAAACCCCTCAGCCCAAGAAGATTTGTTCCGTTAGGTTGATCATATTTGTCACTGTGAGGACCCGCAGAATGTTTCAATATCTTCTACTATTGACAAGGACTGACCATAAGAGTCAAGCGATGCCTAATAGCCTCTTGAACTATTACGAAAGGAGCTTTTACATTCGCCGAGCTTGCATGAAAGATAGTAGAATAATGCTTTGTCTTTCGTGTGACCTCTGTGTTCGCTTGACTTCGCTAGACATCATAAAGATCTTCTGATACAGGGTCTAGCGAACCCTTCACTAATCTAACGTGGTATTTTTCTGATAATGTAAGCAGCGAGTGCATTAGTTGCTCTGCCAAGAGAAAGCCTCTCTACAATCTGTAAGTCGCCAAACTGATCGCGATAAGTACAAACCTGGCGTGATACATGGGCAGGCTCTGGTCATCACTACTATATGGAATGCACGCCTTTGAACTCTAACTCCGAGGGAAATCTATCCATTTCTGCGCTTCTACGGAGAAGGAACGATCGATAAAGTGACCGACATCGTCGTCATGGCTCCGCACCGGACCAGAGCTCCATGAGAAAACGCTAAGAAAGATTGGGCATGTTAACTGTAAATACGGATAACTCTGCGGGGGGAGGGGGGGAGGCTATGGGGCTAATACAGTAGTTGCGTCCCGTGATACTGGGTGTCCCAGCCAACGGGGAGGGATCTTTGGAGGCCAGGCTTCCTTCCCCGCGCAAGGAGAATTGGACCTCGTACGAACGCACTGTACCGCATGCAAGGGCTATGGCATTGACAACAGGGGGCCCGGATTAATGGGAGGACTGACTAGATTCAAACGCACCCACATTTGTGGAGATACACGAAAGAGCTGCTAGTACGGCAGGGCCCGTGACGTATCGTGCGTCTCTGTCCAGTTCCTCTCACCCGGTTTGCTCGTCGGTAATGAATGAATGGATGGCTGTACGTTCTCTGACAAACGGTCGAAGCTATGCTTGAGTTCCGGAAGCCTAGGCACTCCGGTATTTCTGGGTTGGGTCTCCTGGTTCGGGGTTGGGTCCGCTCTACTGTGGCACGTGTCTTGTCAGGGTCTCCGTCATGGGACCCACGGGTTTTGTATGTCTATGATGTCCCACTCATACTTGTTAGGCTGGATACCATACCCAAGTAAAGTATCCGTTTCGATATGCTTCCAGCGTGGCCATAAGCAGCCGGTCGTGTTTGTGTTATGTATTTGCGAACACAGTGATGTTGTCAGAGTACCATAGATATGCATCATGAATCAGAACGGTTGATGAACCTTTGGTGATGATACAACCGCCGTGCTTCCACTGATATTGCCATAGTTCCGGTGTCGCGAATGCATATGCTTCTCAAGTAGATCAAGTGACGTAATATGTTTGCACTCCGCAATGTCTGTCATGGCGTCGTTGATGACAAAGACGGGGTAGATATCGCCTATTTTCCATTAGGTTAAGTGCCTGTAGTTGATGCAGGTCATTTCGAACCCTGAGCCGCTCACCCGCGTTTGCCGCCTAGGTAAAGCCTCCGAACTGATTCGAGCGGCCCGAATCAGTCCGCCATCATCCCGGTCACTGCCCTCGTGCTCGCCTCAAGCCTTGCGCGCGTTTCTCTATGGTATGGCCCATCCGCACCTTTATCGTATTCACCCTGATTCCTCAATACCCTTCCTGGCTCTTGATGAAGGGCAAGTCCACTGCTGCCTGCTGTGCGCTTGCATGTCTCCATGGTTGAGACCCTACCGGTACATGGATGCTTGCTAGGCTCCGCAGATAAGTTGAACACGAGCGTAAACACACCCGTCTGGGTTTTGCAGGGTTTTGCAACGGATGGAGTGAATGGGGTGTATAGTAAAAAGATGCCTGTGTCTGTCAGTGAGGCGGCGATGTCAGGAGTCTCGGGTTTGTAAGCCAAGGAGGGTGCGGCGATGTACTGTACCACAGGTAACATAGACAAGTAAGTTGACGCATTACCTCACAGCTGTCCTGTTAGCATGGATTAGGATTCTGGGGTAAAGCAAATCTCACTGTGGGTACACTGCATCATGCAAGTAACACGATCTCGCAGTGCTTACCGTCGCATTCACATGTGTGTTCCGAGGTCAGTGATATTGGGGAGAAGTCGCGTGATCTCGCGTTCTCGACGCGCCGTTATCGCCGCCGTCTCAGCTCCGTTCAACCGCCCCACAAACTTTGTCCTTTGTATAACCACCACCCGCTTTACATGATCGCAATTCTCTCCTCCCACTGTATACGGTCTTTCTCCCCACATACTGGTACCTGTGCAGCACGCCATCGCATGCTCATAACCCTCGCCACACCACCACGATGCCCCTCGGCTTCGAGCGCCTCAACGAACGCACCCAACGCCCCAACACGCATGTCAATTTCATCCGCACCCTCCCTGGCCCCACCTCCCCAACCGCGCTTTCTATCCTGAATGGCGTCGCAGCAATATGCTATCCGCTGATGAAATCACACACCATCCTCGTTCAAGCCCTGGAAGAATATCCCCACAACCGCGAATTCGTCGGCCGCAACTTCAATGCAGGGGAAGTCATTCAACTCGTTCTGCGCGATGCACGGGGCCGCTGGCTACCGCAGCGCATGGTGGAGATGGTCATGGTGCATGAGCTTGCGCATTGTAAGCAAATGAATCACAGCAAGGCGTTTTGGAAAGTGAGGAACGGGTTGGCGGGGGAGTTGAGGGCGTTGTGGGGGAAAGGATACACGGGAGAGGGGTTGTGGGGGCGCGGGAGAGATTTGGAGAGTGGGGGTGTGCAGGCGCAGGAAGGGGAAGTAATGGATGTGCCGGAGCATTTGTGTGGAGGAACGTATGGGAGGCGTAGGGGAAAGAGGAGGAGAGGGAAAGAGAAGGACAAAGAGAAGGTGTCATATGCGGAGCGGAAGCAGAGAAGGATACTGAAGAAGTTCGGAGCTGGGGGCGAAGTTTTGGGTGCTGATGATGAGGAGAAGGTTAAGCTTGAGGGGGTTGTGCCGAAGAAGGGGAAGCCGAAGGTGGCGGGGAGCGCGAGGGGCAGGGAACTGAGAGCTGCAGCAGCATTGGCGCGGTTCGAAACTTGGAGGCTAAAAGGCGAAGAGGTCGCAATCAAGAAAGAGGAGACGTCGTGCGACAGCGAGACTGAGGACGAGTTCATCGAAGGAGATCAGCATCATGCAGCGGTAGAGGTTGACGGAAAATTCATGTTCGACGACAAGGGCCGCGCATTGATCAAGATTTGCGAAGACGAAGATGACAACGACGGCGATGCGAGGAGAGAGATGGATGAGATTCAAGGACTCGCATCACCAACTAAGCCTGCAAAAAGTCCTACCACATCTACTTCATCTGCACTCAAACAGCCCAGCCACCCAAAGCCTATACCAGTCGTGAAAACAGAGCCGTCAGATTGCTCCGCGTATCCTGGATGTCTTAAAGGACCACTTAAATCTACCAAGCTCCCATATACGCCACCAATAAACACACATACCCTCAAGCTCTCCAATATCGGCTCAGGCTCCAATGTTATCGAGACCACCACCAGGTCCAAACAGCCATCGGGACCCCCGGCCAACCACCCATCCTCCGCGCCCACACGCCCTACCCACAGCAAACCCAATCCACCAGTATCCTGTCCAATATGCTCCCTCACCAACCCGACCACCGCACTCACATGCAATGCCTGCACACATGTTCTCCAACCAGACTTTGTGCCGGATCACTGGCGCTGTCGGAGCATGGTGTGCAAGGCAAGCGCGTATGTGAATGCTGGGGATACGGGGAGGTGTGGAGTTTGTGCAGGATTGAGGGCAGAGATGTAACAAACTGTCGTCAGAGGGGAAGAGTGGTTTGATGAGCAATGATTCATGATTAAATACCAACACTGATACCCCTTAGGATATAGTGACATGAGCAGCATTCCTCATAGCTTCACCCATCTGTATTTCACTCTGCATGCGCATTATATTCCTCACTGGCCTGTCCTCGCCTTCTCAACAAGCCCCTTCTTCGACCCTTCCCCAAACCCCGCAAACCTTCCAATCCTCACGCCTTCTCTCCCCTAACGCTAAGTCTAACATCCAACTTACCCACATTAATCGTAAAACAATCCCTCGTCCTTCCCTCGATTGCCTCCCCGCGCTCCCCCTCGGCAAAATCCACCTCAAACCCCCTCACCAAATTCGCCACCACACTCCTCAGCTCCATCATCGCCAGCTTCTGCCCTACACAACTATAACTCCCGTAACCAAAGGGCATGAATGCGCGCTTGTCGAGTATAGCGGAGGGCTGTTCGGCGGTCCAGCGTTCGGGGAGGAATGTGAGCGGGGAGGCGAAGTAGCGTGCGTCGCGCTGCATGGTGTGGATGGGCATCCAGATGATGGTTGTGCCGGGGATGTAAGTTCCGTTTGGGAGGGTGATGCCTTCGGGTGGGGTTTCGCGTTGGACACCTGAGGGAACCTTTTGAATGGGGTATTAGTTATGCAGTGCTCAACTCATTGAATGTGAGGTGAATTTGAGGGATGTGAGAGGTGGGGATAGGGGAGTGGACTTACAGCAGGATGGAGACGTAGGGTCTCATTGATTACGCCATCTAGGTACGGGATGTTGGCCACGTCGTCGACGTTAAGGAAACCTTTCTTCGAGACTGCGGTGTCGATTTCTGTGCGGAGCTTGGATTGGACTTTGGGGTTTTTGCAGAGCTCGTAGGTGAGCCAGGAGAGGGACGCTGCGGTGGTGTCGCTAGGTAAATATTAGTGAGATTCGTGGACTGGTTGGGAGTATCTAGATGCTCACCTGCCAGCAACGATCAACAGCCTCGAGTCTGCGTTGAGCTCTGGTGTCACATTTGGATAATTCTCATCTAGAAGCCATGAGAACACATCCTTCTCTTTAGGAATGACCTAGCTTCTGTTAGTTGACGTTCATCTGCGTTGAAGACTGCAATTACCTTTTTGCGCTTTTCAAGCACCATCGCCGTCCAATCAATATGCTTGATAAGATCTTTGGCTCCAAAAGCCGTGCGTGTGATGAGATTGAGTCCCCATGTCAAATGGCCGAAGATGCTGAGCGGCTCCATGCTTGCATGCAGCAGCTTGATCACGTCGGCTTCCTCGCCCTTCTCCATCATGCCAAAGCTGCGACTGAAGCCAACATCACCCATGACATCAAAGCTGTAAAAGTTGACCCAATTAGTGAAGCGTACAACGGGCTGCGAGGATTGCTCTTTCAGTCTCGTCATGAGCGCCATGGCGTGTCTATTAAGTCTTGGCTCGTAATCGCGGAGGGCTTTGGCGTTGAAGGCATAGTCCCAGTTTTTCCTTCGGCGCCTGTGCTCTTCCTTGTCCCTCGTCGTCTGGGTCGATGCACCACCAATGTGCTTGGAGATTGCGTACCATGGCCCCTTTCTGCATCTGGTGTTTGGCCCGTGGATCATTGTGACGGCGTCGGCACAGTACACTGTGACTTCTCGGGGCCCGGTACGAATGACATCGGTCTTGTACTGTTCATGCAGTTTTTCAGTCCACTTGAAGTATTGGTATTTGGGGAGCACGCCAACGAAGACGCTGTAGAATTTGGTGCACCGTGCAAGGAAAGGTCCAGGAATCTAACAGTAGTCAGAATCTTGGCAGACTGTGACGAATCGTAGGAACATACATGTCGTAACCGATGGAAGAATGCGCGATGAATCAAAATACTGGTGATGAACACGCTCATGTACACCGCGGCCGTGACTGATGTGATCCGAATGGCAGTACCAATGCTGCTCACATGTGGATCGTAAATATACTCCGCTGTTGCAAGACCACCCAGGGCAAGTGTCCAAGCACGGAGCACCAAGTGGAACTCGTTATCCCATTCTCCTTGGTGCAGAATGGCGTGGGTTGCTAGTGCGAGCCCAGCTGCTACAGGCTTGCTTGTTGCGAGGGCTAGGACTTGAGCAGCGCGAACCATGGTGTTGTGAGCACAAGGACGATAGAAGCAGTCGATCACTCTGTAGAGGTCTCACCAAAAAGCGATGAATGATGTGCAAGACCAGGCCAAGGCTTGAATCGTTATTCAATGGTAGACATTTGAACGGTACAGTGCGGGGTTTTATACATCAGAGATCCGGAAGTTCTAAGCGTAGGCTACTAACCAACCCTCCTGTAGACCCATAGGTTATGTACTTGTGAAACAGGGATACCGTCCGTTGGAAACCACGGGTTCTTTGTTAGCGCAGCAAATGGCATCCACCCGAGGCTAACAGCCATGTCTGTCCGTGCCTAGCATTTGACGACACATGTTCCAGAGACAATTCTTTACGAACATACGCAGTCCGTTTGGATGGTGAAGTGGGGGGTGTCTTGCTGTGCTCTCTTCGAGTCTGCGTTCCGTACAGGGTCAAGCCCACTTTTCTGCCAACTTCCAGGGATCACAGTCCTCGTTGTGGAGCTCATCCTTTCAATGCTGCAATATTTGCTGCTGCACGAGACTGGTGTTGGTGTCCACCGAGAGTTGAAGTCTGTTTGCAGCTTCACGTACCAATTTACCCTTCAATTCTCAACGCCCAGGTCCATGCATTCTTGCGATACATCTGAGTCGGTCATCTTCGAACCATTCCCACTTCACAATGCGGGGGTAAATCTGGGGTAGCTTGACGACGCTTCGTCGGAGTCCCTCCCGCTGTCTCGTTGCCTTTTTTGAGAGGCTGGCTGTCCCAATCGAGCGTAGCTCGGAAGTGGCTTCTGGCGGCCTTGTAAATGCAGGCCCGGTGATTCGCTCCACTCTGCGGGCACATGATCTGGGCTTCCACGACGATCTTCAGTCGTATTGTCTGGGTAACGGCCGACTCGATGCATCCGAGTAATTCACTGCGGATAGAGGAGCGTCCGTAGATTCCGAAATGGGGGTTGTACTGTTTCAAGCATAAGACCATTGACACGCTCTATCGACGTCGGTATCCGTACGCACCGGGAGAATGCTAATCATTCTGTCGCAGTTGAGAGCCGCAAGTTGTGCTTCCGTGTCATCTGATAATCCTACCCTCGTATTTGTATGCTGGCGACCGAGTAGCACTACATGATTTCAACGCTTGCAGCCCTCAGCATCAGATGTCTTTCGAGTCATGGTAACAAATGTACCTTCCCTGTGGCCGGCCGTCTTTCTGAATTTGTCGCTGATATTGTGCTCTGGCGTATTGCTCATCGTAGGACTTTGACTCACAGTAGCTTCCATCTCTCTGCAGAGTGTAGTCTCTGAGCAGGGTGGATATGCTACATGTGCCAGAGATGCCCTTGCAGTCAAACAATCGGAAAGCGAAAGATGTCCTGGCCACCGGGTCTTCACTGGCTTTAGTCGTCCCTGGCTTGTTGTTAAGCACATGCTGTCGCATGACGTAGATTGTATCAGCCAGTCTTCGCGCACGGAGGCTGTTGGATCCCCAGTAAACCCTTATGTGTTCGACATTTGTCACTTGCAACAAAGGTTCGATTCAGGCAGGTTTGTAAGGTCGCAGGGGTTCCACCTCCTTCTCCTCCCACGAAAGCCACTCCTCAGCGGACTTGGGAGTATCATTGTTTTGCCATGACGTAGAAGTGTTGTTGATCCTTAGGGTGAGATGCCGCAGACTCATCCGTGAGCTCGAGAGTAATGTACAGAGGTCGGTGTAGTGATTGTATACGTTTTGTAGCACAGAAGAGTCTGTTGCTCTGAGCATGATTGGATAATGAGCCGTGGTGGTACCGCTCATGTTGCTATGCTCTGTCAGACTCAACTCTACCCGTCTTATCAATCGCAACACGACCGGCGACCTATCACATAGGAATGCGAAAGCAGTGGCCAAGGCGAATTCGCCTTTGAAGCTGAACATGGCCCCCCCATACAATACTTCTGAAGCTTCAGCATTAATTTGCTTATTCGTCTGCAGCAGCCTGGCATTGGGACGGTCCAACGAGTGGTATTTGTGTTCCAGTTGATATGTCATAGAAACAAATCTTGGTATATTATAAATATCCTGTGTCCCGAACGCGACGTTGAGATCGAATGTAGGAACTGGCCAGATCCTCCAACGTATCCTGACATGGTGACACGGAAACTTCCTCTCCAGATGCGCGTAGAAACTAGAACTCCGGAATTGGGCCGACTGCGATCCACTGACTATCGCACTCTCGATGGCTATGATTTTGCTGTCGTTGTTATCTATGAGCGCGTACTCGTAGATCAGATCGCGGATCTCGCGTGGCAGCTGTAGGAGCCGTGACGAAGCGTGAACGTTGAGATTGAGGATTGTATCCATTGTGCAACTGGATGTCTCTTGTGATGAAGACATCATCTCTTCGTTTGTGATGGGGAATTCCTAGGCGACCTGGTAGAGCAGGTTGATGATGCCTCTGTCGAAGCGGGGCTCGCTTGCTCCTGACTGGCCGAGCTCAGATGGAAAGTCACGACCGTGGAATTGCCTCCGCGCCTCCCCTTGCATCTCTTCGTGCCCCGACCATCTCATGCGGCGGTCAACATCAGTTCTTCGCCAATATCAGACATGTCATCATGTAGCAATCATTTCGATCTGATGCTTTGTTTCTCGTGTTTGATTGTTTTGATTGTTCGGTAAGCCTCCTATGACTACGAAGTACGGCTGGCGCGCTACTGTACCACTTAGATCAACCCCCTACGCATCGTCGGTGGCTTGTCCTGAAAATACACCGACTATTTGCACTAGACTTTCTCTATGGCCAGCGCACTTGTTCTTCGAAACAAACCCGCTTTACTGCAACACCTTCAGGCCGCTGCAGTCCCGTTGTGAACCCGGCACAACTTTCCGGTGTCCAGATCGTAGTCCCAACCATCGCTTCCAACCCCCGACAACACGAACATGCTCTCATTTGGATCATACTTGCGCTTCACTTCCCTTAGCTTCTCGTACCCTTCACCATAGAAGTCCTTCGCGAACTCCTTGTTGAAAGGGTTTGCCTCGTTCATATAGGCGCCGGATCCCGGCGCCCATTCTCTCCATACTGGTTCCCTATTCTCCTCGTACCACTCTGCTGCATTCTCCAGAGCTTTTTTGGGCGTCCCGGCCGCCAAGGAGTCCACCGTAGCACCATTGGAGAGGAAGTGTAAATACGCCGTGCGCCAGGATGGGTGTAAAGCGCCCCATCGCTCCTCCGGCGTTTCACGAACACCAGGGCCACCCTGAAGACCAATGGTGGCATATGTACCCTGAGTGATATTTTGGTTGGCCAGAACCATCTTCAGGTAGCGCGCCACATCTGTTCGGCCTGTCTCGACCAGTTCCCGACGACCAAGTAGGCGGGAAGAGGATACCCCCTCACCACCTGCTGCCCCACTGCCTGAGATGACAGAGTAGAAAGCGGTGTAGTTCGCGAATATAGAAGTACTTAAGGAGATAACGATACTGCTGTTCGTGCTGTTACCAGGGTTCAGATCCGAAATTACAGGGAGTAATAGAGCTTCTACCGCGGAGGGTGTGGTATTGAAAGCCCAGAATGTTTGCGCGATCGCTACACCATGGAAAGGCTGATGTGATGCAAGGCTTGGGAAGAATGTTGATGCCGAGGACCCAGTAGAGACCGTAGCAGCACCTGCAAGTTGAGCGTCCATGAGGTCTGGGAGATGGCCAAGGTACGCCGCGACGGTATTCCAAGATGCTTCATGGCTAGCGTTTGTGTTGAATCTGGGCGATATCTGGAGACTGCCCATTACCACATTACTGGGCGCCGGGTAGTGTTTGATGACATACTCTGTCACCACGCCATATTGTCCGGCACCACCTCCCCGAAGAGCAAAGAAAATGTCCTGATTCTGTTCCGCATTGGCAACGAGCACTACTCCGTTTGCGGTCGCCACTCTCATCTGGAGAACTTGGTTGGATGCGAGACCGTATGTCCGCGAGAGAGGACCATGCCCACCTCCCTGGATGTAGCCACCGAGCCCGACACTGGGGTCCTGACCGGTCGTCACCACTCGACCTTGACTGAGAGCGAAATTGAGGACATTGCCCCACTGCTGTCCGCTACCGACAACTAGCACGTCCTCGGCTGTTGCGTTCGTATTGTTCGAGGGGGTCCATGAAGTAATTCGCTCAATGCTACGGAAGTTGCGAGTCCAGATGGAGAGAGCGTGTGCGCCACTAGACCTATAGCAATGCGTGAGCCAGAGTTTCTATCAATGTCCAGACATCACACTGACCTTCCATTGAGATCATGACCGGTGCCCTTGATCACAATCCGAATGTTCCGATCTGAAGCCCATCTCATCGCATAAGCAACATGATCCTCCAAAGTAGCATTTACGATGTATTGAGGCAATCCTCCAATTGTACAACCTCTTTCACTTGAGTAGCCCGAGACATTGTTTGGTAAGCAAGTGTTGTTGGCGTAGATCTGGTAGTCTATCGACTCGGGTTGCTCAGAGTGAAAGATGGCATTTGTCCAGTTCGACTTCACAGTATCGCAGGAGAAGGACGACTCGAATGGGCTGCCCAACCAACATGAAGATGCGACAGGCGCAGTACGAATCAGTGATCCTTTGATAGTACTATTGAGCGAGTGCCAGTCTTTTTCAGGAGGCCAGGACGCATCGAGCGGTGTCGACTTGCACGATGGCTCTGCTTGATTGGGGATGACGCTTGCACCCGCAACAATCGGTGCAAGGTAAAATAAAGAACGCATGACGAGGACAATAAATGACTAGGTGTAAGAAGAATCGCGGCTCGTATTATCGAAGACAAAATGCTTGAGACACGGCGACTTTATACTTTGACATTTTCACAGATCAGGTGGCAAAGACACCAGTAGTACCCAAGCGCACAAAGCTGTCGCCCCATAATACGTCGTTGGGGCAATGAGAATGTTAACAGGGCATCTCTGATCAAAGGTGGCCAAGTGGATCCGGGACACTTATTTAAAATGTACTAACCAGCTTCGAGTCATACATAGCTTGCGGACAGAGTGGGCTTGGTGTTGCGCGTTCTCGGATATCATCGTTTAAGCGCGTATTGGTGCGTACTGAACCGTTTACAGAACGCGCAACTTTGGCTATGCGATTAAGCCCACAGCTGATTACGTAGGCTTCTATACGCCCTGTGATCCACTCAGAACGCCATGTACGTGGTCATCCGTCGGCTATGTGTGCACAACTTGGAGTGTGCATAGCATCCTCCATCTAGTACGAATTATTGATGAGGCTATGTAGCTAGCTTATAGGTAGTGGGTCAAGAATTGTACACGTAGATTGAAGTGATTTCTGATAAAATACTAGCGAACTGAGGACGCATCAATACAGCCTGGGAAATCTGGACTTTACGGCGTTTACGAGAGACGCCGTGCTCACAGGGCTTTTCCATGCTTTGTGGTTGGCATAGAGATCTGCAAAACTGCTGACCGATGTCTTTGGTGCAAGAGTGGCCCTTCAATATCGCAGGCACGAACGCCGCCTTGGTAGATAGCGGAGAAAACATGATCAATCCGCGCTATCCGGCATGCATAAATACGTTTGGCAAGGGTCTCAATCCAGCTGGCCTGGAGAGTGTAATACTGATGGATTGAGTGAGAGATACTGACCTGTCGGCATGGCTCCGCTACGTTGGCTTGAAAATTGTGACTCTCTATGCACTTACGCTTATTCAGAGACTTTGAAATGCGTTTGGATAATCTTCTTTCCATCCCTGTACCCATCCAGGACTTCATTTGCCTTATCCGCATCAAGGCCATTAACAACCTCATACTTCAACGGAACGAGACTTCCACTCTTCAGATAATCCTCCATCCGATCCCAGAATGGCTTCGCTGTTTCGCGTTTCGCATGAGACAATCCGAGCACATTGCGCTCATACCCAGCTTTTTTCTCCCCTACTATCTTTGACTCATCTACTACACCAACAGAAGACCGCAGGCGAGCAACCTTTCCAAGTTTACTCGAAGAGAGGGCGCTAATGGCGACATGCTGGTCAACAGGCAGGTTGATGGTATCGAAGGCATAGACAAGATCATCGCCAACGATACTGCGAATACGTTCAATGACCACCTCGTCGCCGCCATGTCTATCCAAGACATGCGTCGCGCCCCAATTCTTCAGTTCTTCTTCCGAGCCACCGACCACTACGATCCTTCCGATACCAGCCAGTTTGGCAAGCTGGACGCCGAACCGTCCACAGTTGGTTCCTCCACCAATGATAAGCAATGTAGCTTTAGGGTAGTCGAAAGAGACCTCTGCTTTTCTCCAAGGTGCAGGAATGTCCAATCCACTAGGGTCGAAAAGACTGATAAGTGCTGCGAGCACGTTGGTGGGAAGTGTAGCAGCATCGTCGTCACTGAAGCCCCCCGGAATCTTCGACGAGAACTCCTCATCCACGACCGCGTACTGCTGCAATGCTTTCTGCTGATATCCAACTAGTTGTGATTGTGAAACTATCCTATCACCAGTCTTGTACTTAGTGACACCAGGCCCAATTTCTGTGACAACGCCAGTCACGTCATGTCCCAGGATGGCTGGCAAATTATCTTTGATAATAAAACCAACATCGCGAGCTTTTTGATCGTGTGGATTAAGGCCCCCTCTTGTGACACGGATCTGAACCTGTTTGTGTCCGGGTTGAGGAATAGGCCAGTCCGACGTTGATTTCATGCGTCCGCCAACCTCGGAGACAATAAGTGCAGTTTGCTTTGGCATTTTCTTTGATCTTGCAACGAAGTAATAGATGGCAACAGACGCTAGAAGGAAGAATAAAGTATACTTTCGCGAAGATTTCGGTTGCGGCATGGTCATTCGTAAATATGAGTCGTCACGTCCAATATATACCATATATCTGCTACCGGAGCGACTTAGTAAATTTTAAAGATTCATAATCAACACGACAAATTCAGACTTGATGATGTCTCAGCCTCGTACTATCCCTAGTAACCGTATGGAGGAAAGTCGCATGGGTGGATTTCAAAGCACGTGGTCACGATGTCTTGACTAAAGCACACAATGTATTATATCAGCATGATCCAGTCCAAAATAACCAACGACAATGCGTTTGACTCAGCTTGCGTCATGCTGGTGCAGATCTCGGTTAGTTTCATCGGCTCCCTTTGGTGAGCTAGTCTATTTTCGGCTTCCAAAATCGCCAAGCCATTTGCATCCAGAACGATACCCATCCAGAAAAGATACCAAGGAAGATCCGGGCGAGCTAGAGACCTTGATTCCATTTCAAAAATTTGGCGGGGCAAACCTCCTCAAACGGTCATTGTAAATTTAGCGACTTTGACTACACCCAACGATAGTCCGGTATTCCTGACATGAGGCCAAAAAGAAAGAATGTCTGTCAGGATTGCAGATCTAGGAAGCTCGCAGTGAGTTGCAATCCAATCTGAAAGCCGAGATGCGAATTTAGCAGCTAATGCGGTCTGGAAGTGTGACGGCGCACAACCAAGCTGCTCCCAGTGCGTTCACCGGCACATTAGCTGCAGTGGGTACAAACAAGACTTTGTTTTCGTACCTACTACTGCTTCTAAAGACAGTAAGAAGGTTACAACCGTAAAAGAGGACATGACTGTTGAGTCGACACCGCTCCTTTCGACGTCACCCATTGCTACACAAAGTCATGTGGTCGAGCAGCACAATCACAGTGCTCCGCTCATTAATGCTGCACGTCAAGAAGCAACCATGGCAGTGGGTTCTTTGGAGAGCCCAGAGTCTTACCGAGACCTCCAAGACAACATTCTGTTCATTGTGCAACACTATGCACCCACTGCTACCAACACCCCTGAAGAAGCCATTCTTTCCCACAATCAGATCTGTGGGGCTTGGGTCAATGTCCTTCCACTTATTGCCCAATCCAGAACTATCGGTCAGCCCCTGGTATCGGCAATCGAGACCCTAGCCACTGCGCTCCGGCATCATGATGTCATAGGAGGCCTGTTTCAACCTCAGATACTCGAGCTCTATTGCAATTCGCTTGGACACGTAGCTAAAGCTTTAGCTGAAGCCCAGGGCATATTTCGAGTTGAGCATTGTGCCGCGATCATGCGTCTGGCGGTTGCGGATGTAAGTCTTGAAGCCAATACATGTCCATGGTCGAAGTGAGACTAACGCGGTGTCCTGAAGGTGGTGACTCCGGGATTAAAGTCCGGTTGGATGACACATGCGAGAGGTGTGGGAGACATGATGCAAGCTCTTGGCCCAATGCCTTTTAGCGTTGGCATGATGCATAGTATGTTCATTGGTTTTAGGCCTCTGCTCGTAGGTTAAGCCGTTGAACCCACCCGAGAATCAAAGTACTGAGCCTTATCATCTAGTTGATGAGTTCAATAATCAATCGGCGAGGGTTATTTCTCGCACGAGAGGAGTGGATCACCCTGCCTTTCCACGGACAGCCTGTCTCCATGATGCAGCGGATCTTGAATATAGTCTGCATTCTCCCGTCGCTACTCGAGAGATACGATACGTTAGTTGCCTTATCGGAAACATCAAATCTCGGTGAAGTCGAACGACTCTGGATTGACTGCCATGCTTTTCTTACCAACCTTCGAATTTGGGAACGAAGTTCACAATCCCAAGCCATAGGCCCTCTGGTCTGGTCGACACCTGACCATGGATCCCGGTCATTCTCAAATGCGAGCGCTCTTTGGTTTCCCAATATGTTGGTAGCAAACAGTCTGACGCATTATTGGGCTTTTGAGATCATCATACGGCTGCATCTCAACACCTTGGAACAGATGATTGACACAACCAAGGGGTGTGAGCTGCAATCATGTTTACCTAATTGCGACGAAGGCCTAGGGGAAAAACCACTGGTCGAACTGGCAGAGATGATCTGTGATAGCATACCGTTCCTCCTCCAGCCGGAAATGAAGCTACATGGACTTGGATCTGCGTTCTTCATCCTCCCCACAGCTTTGCGCGTGTTGAGAAGCGCACCAGACCCAACCGCTGAACGACTTGCACGCTGCCAGCAAATGTCTGAACTTCTAGCTAGCAACGGGGTCGAATTTCCATACGAGTAAGCTTGAGCCTTTACCCTGGAAAAGTTTAGTACGGAGTTATCATACTGGAAAATTGCAAACCGAAAATGCTTCAGATACCTGTTGCATGACCCTAAATTGAGGACATTAGATCATGCAGCAAGGGCTTGTCTGTTTGGTAACATGCCCAGCATTTACTGAGATTCATGCCAAAGAAGAATTGATCCCACTTGGGATCATCGGAGATCCTGTGCAAAAGGCTGCGAAAAGTCTGCGCCAGCTCAACGATGCCCGCGTTACGTTCATCAACATAATAAACGAATATTTTCGATGAATTGTGCGATTAGAGGAAATCAAGATGACCACCGCTGGGAAAGACGAGTCTACTAGTAGTAGCTTGGCGAGAACGGTTGCCTAAAGGGGAGTAGGTGGTACATTAACTAGTGTGGAATATAACAACATACTTGGTCATAACTAGGCACACTCCCCTTGTTGAAAATGAGGATGTGAATTTCCGAGAACACCTGAGCAATGGGTGCACTTGATCTGACATATTGTATATGCATCAGCTAGGACGAGTGTAGCTTTCAGTGTTTTTACTGTTCCTACGTCATGTACTACAGCACGTCCAAAGGTCTACGGTCTCGGTACGACGAACCGCCGCTGGTGAAAACGATCACATTGCGAAATAACATGTGTCATAAACGGGTTTAGAGCCTCACATCCATACCTGTGCGACCTAGGATCGCAGCTAAATGTAAGGTGGTGAGTAACTGTTTCTAAGCATGAACTGGACAAAATTTCCCTTGGCACGAGTGGATTTCTATACCTAGGTCGGTACACGCTTTGTTGTAGACTGTGTTATTAAAACAAGCATACTCATTTTGAGTTATTGCATGGCGCCTCCGAAGTCGGCTGAGCCTTGAAAGATAACCTGCCAGAACTGTCACTTTCATACACTCGAATTCGCTGTGCTTAAGAACTGTCAGCGCACGTGCAAACTTAGATAGGAACCCTTTGACTTTATAGAATGTTATCTCTTGCTCTTTCCATAGGATTCGTCTTAAGGTATCTATGCCCAAGGTGATTATTTAGAACCTGAGTATGTCTCGTGACAATATGCAGAACCTATAAAGGACAGCATCGGGTGTGCTCTCAGGACCTAGATCAACCCGTTTAGCAAACGGGCATGTTCGTCACTGCTGAGTGGTAGTATTGTGGCGGCTTCCCGGTTGAGCTAGCGTAGGTTCGGCTCCCCTCGGGAGCAAGGCTGGCTGGCGTGTCGATCTTTCCAACGCCACCCTTCGATACAGCTGCTATACTACCGACCACCCGCTCTATTATTGATGCTTGCGACGTGGCTCCTAACCTCAGTCGCATGATACAAGTTCGTTTTCGTGAACAAAACAACCTATCGGCGTACGCAGCTGTCGCGATCGGGCCCTAATGAACTCAGCTCGAAGATCTGCGCTGCGAGAAGTACTGGTTTTTCGGCATGCCAGGTCATCACGCGAATCTACATCCCAGTCAAAGGTGTTCAGCAAGCCACAATGTACCACCATAACGAATGAAGGGCCCACATCATCGGTGTTGACCCTTCAGCATCAGCTCGCTATCGCTCACGATTCCCTGATCTAGATCCTAGGGAAGCATTGCTTCGAATGACTTGATACTGTTTTGTCGGCATTCGCACTCACGGTTATAGGCTCCAGATCAAGGAGTACTTTGTAGAGTAAGTAAATCACTCCATTGCTAGCCCACTTTGACATTAGAGCCCGCGTCTTGTCCTGTTCTCTCCATGCATCGGGCTGCAGGTCGCCGATGCAATAGTTAAAGTCAGCGCCACCACACCGAGGGCGCCATACAATTGACCAGTACATATACAGTATTGCTATCAGCTCGCATGCACTTGCAAACGTAGCGGTGTTGAGTCAAGCCACATATATTTCCTCTTCGGGGTCGCTCGACACCTTTTGGGCTCCTGATTACCGCCAGCGAAATCTTGCCTACATGAAACCCACCTAACCTGGAGATGATCGCCTCCAAGGCCGGGTGGCTTAAGCTCAACCTTCCATGGCCCTAGAGAAGCTATGAAGAACATGCATTCAATTCCGCCATCGTGACACTAGTCGCATTGTCGCCAACACCAAGCTAATGCTGCTGGGCTTCGCGTGATTCGGATGAGGGCATGTCTGTTAGCAGATGTCCATGAGCAGTGCTATAAGAGCTCGTGTCCCTTGAGGACCTGGTCGCACATAACATCGGTCAATACCCTATACCATCTTAGCCTCCATCAATCCAATACGAAGAAGAAGACAATCAAGATGAAGCTTCAGAAGACGCTGATATCTGCGTTCATCTTTGCTCTATCTCCTCTTGTAATCGCTGGTCCCCTTGAATACCGCGAAGCCCAGCCAGGTCTCATCGACGACCTCCTGAGCGGTATTCTTAACCCCATAGCACAGCTGATCAAGGATGTACTAAGCGGAGCGAGGTCTGCCATTGATAACACGATCTCCAGCAAGCCTCTGACCTGCTCAGTGTCATTGTTAGGTTCCGACAAGTGCTGCATTTGTGCGTCCTCACGTTGTTCATTACAGGCAATTGCTAATGTCAACAGGGTGGGATGTATCCGCTGATCTTACAAGCAAGTTCAAGGAATTAGATGGCCAGTGTAATGACAATGCTCGCGCAGCTGTCCGCTTGGGGTTTCACGATGCCGGGTCATGGGACAAGACTTCACCTAACGGCGGTGCAGATGGATCCTTACTCATGGACTTTGGCGAGATTGATCGAAGCGAAAACAATGGCCTGCAAAGCGTTCGCACGCTCCTTCGCGGCGTGCAGTCAAAGTACAAGGTCGGTTATGCCGATCTCGTCCAGTATGCGCACAACCATGCAACCATCTCATGTCCAAAGGGTCCCAGAGTCCGGACATTCATCGGTCGCAAAGATGCTACAAAAGCAGCCCCTACCGGTCTGCTGCCCGATGTCAACGACAGCGCCGACAACCTCATCGCGCTCTTCGCCAACAAAGGATTTACGGCCCATGATCTCGCTGCTCTTGTTGGCGCTCATGCCACCGCACGTCAACGATTTGTCGACACGAGTCCTGCAGCCGTGAACAAGCCTCTCGACACCACCATCGGTGTGTGGGACGTCGAGTTTTACAACGATACGCTCAACAATCCCGCCGGTGCTACAGCGGAGCAGAAAGTCTTCGTATTGCCATCGGACAAGGTGTTGTCGACGCATCCGAAGGTCAGCGATGAGTGGAAGTCTTTTGTAGGCGACCAGCCACATTGGAACGAAGATTATGCAAAGGCTTATGTAAGGATGAGCTTGCTCGGCGTGGAGAACTTGGGAGACTTAGTGGATTGCACGAAGACGTTGCCGGCTAGTAGAAATTCGTTCCCGTAAACTGGGAGGATTATTGCTCATATTTTTGGCGTCATAACCAATTGTGGTTCATGCGAGGCGCCATTTGTTTCGTGAACTACCTCCTACTTCGTTTGTTGCATACGTCTGCAACTTTGACCAGTCATGGTAATGGAGTACTACAGACTCGGTACCATTCTACCAAAGTCTGCTAGAACACAGCTTGTTTATTTCTTAATTTCTTGGTCTTTCTTTCCTAATGATACCTAGCCACTTGTACTTCTCCCATCTTGCAGTCTCATATCTCAAACTCCCTTGACCCCTTACAAAACTTTGCCTTTGTATATTTATCTAATAGTCACTATACTGTTCCCACACAAATCAAAGCCAAAACATCCACAAAATGAATAGTCCCTCAATAGACTCGTGCCGCTGTAAGGATTCTGCCAATGAAGAACACACGGCCTCCTCGTAATTGACCACCCAGCAAGCGGCAAATAGACGCGTACTAAAACAGACAAGAGCTGAAGCTAATCTAAACGCTCGTGCTCGGGCTCAAGCAATGCGAGTGCGTCGAATCAGACGAGCGATACAGGCAGCCCATCAGCAGACCGGTCAAATCAATTATGAGACAATCATGATTGAGGCAGCTGAGGCGGTAGGGTCGTCTTCGAACCCAGCGAATTTGGTACAAACTGGCGAACAGCTATCAGAACAAGACACAGCCATGACTGACACCACTGAAAATGCAGAGCTTGCATCGAGTGGTGCCAGCTCAGCGCACGCTGAAGAACAGCCACCTGTGGATATCTTGTCCACATCCATGGCGGACATGAACATCGACGGCTCGTCGTCTTCCTCACCCCCTACGTCGCAGTTGCAGTTGCAGTCGCAGCCGCAGGTGCAGGCCCGGTACTTATAAACGCTGTCTTCGACTCGCCAGAGTCAAGGCATATATCGTCGCGGCGGCGCATGGTCGTAAGTGGAATAGTCCACCACAAATGGTTAGCGCCACTGACAGGGCTCGATCAGGGCTCACCAATCTTGGCAGGGAAGGCAGGCGCGAGCTTGGGCCGTTGCGGAGAACCCGAGAGCTCTCACGACCTTACGCCAGAGAAACAACGTAACCGGACGAGAGGCACACGACTACGCCGCAAACAACTACCACACACCTCACAACTACGCCTTCGAGTTCCAATACGAGTACTGCGATTTTTTGATGTTTACAAGAGCGAGCATGGCGTCTCAGATGCTGCGCGTGGCTACGGTGCGCGCGGGAGCACAGGCACCGGTTGTTGCGAAGAGGGGGTTTCAGACCAGTGCGGCTTTGAGACAAGAAGTTGTTGCTGCGCCCGTCAGGAAGCCTGTTGGTGCTTTCCGAGGAGGGTGAGTCGCGCCCCATCTCTATATTCACCGCGTGGGGTGTCTGTAAACACGCAATGGAGGAGCGCAGCATGGTCAAGGCACGATGGCTAATAGTGCGTAGGCTCTTTGGCTTCCTTCTCGGAGCAACAATTTCTGGCGCGGGCATGTACTACTATGTTGTCGATGAGTACCGTGTTTCGAATCAACTCTTGACAGAGGATATCTACGTACGTCTCCCTCGCTCCCACTCCACGCAGCGCTGTGGCTCGTTACTGACTCTATACAGGCCCTTCAATCCGCTGTCCAACGGATAGAAGGCTACGTCCGCACCCTCGAGGAGAAGGTCGACTCGAAGAAACGCTAGGAGGCAACACGATACTCAATGCTTCGACACAAGGGTCCAACGACATTGAACAAATTGAGCATGAATGGATGGATCGCATGGCAGGGCGTGTATATTACCAAAAAGGCATTCTCTGCTTGATGTGCCTCGTTTTGTGGATTACCTATGGGTTAAGTCAAGGTAAATGGATTCTTATTTGAACAGTTGATTGCGCTCGCTTTCACTGCACACAGCCACCCAAATGCGAAGGAAATGAGAGGTCACTCCAGGAGTCGGAGTGTACAATGGTGACACCGGGATTCCTGCCCAGTGCAGAGCCTATACACTTGTTTGTGACGCGTTTGCGACCCCAACAGTTCGTTATGAGCTCCCGGCTTGCCCTGTTGTGAGACGTTGTCGTGAAAGAGATTTGTATTGCTTCTGATATCTCGAAACGTACCAGTGCTGGTGGCATAGTCATTGTCGGCCGTCATACATCCGGCACAATGTTGACTTGGTGATGTATCTCGACACCGACACCGAAAGAAGGTGAGGATCGTTGGACATTTGTCGAAGCCAGACTCCTCTTAGCCATGGTCCCGGTCGCACTGACAAAGATTATGGTTTTCTGGCCCCCATATCGCCATCAGGCGTCCAGCATAGGGCCGAGCTGTGCATCCAGCCTTTGTGCCTGGATCCTATTACAAGTGTGCGCGCCTAAGGCGAAGTCGGATTGGTGGACGGCGAGCTCTCCAACGGCTGCTCAACTGCCAAGCAGCTTTGCTCCAGCTATCGTGCCACTGTACCATATGGAGATCTGCTGGTCTGAAGCCCAAAACCCAGCATCTCGCCGCTTACCACGAGTTTGCGCGACTACTTTCTCCTCAGGCCATGTCGCATTCGACGAGCCAGTCGAGATACGGGAGCGGCGCGGAATGGTCCCCGCTGCCGAGGATCGACCCTTCCGCATCGCTACCGGTAGCATCAGCATCTCCACCACACGAACACCGCCAATCTGCTCTACCAATTAGTCACTACAACCGGCCCTCGGTGCATCCACAGATATCCCAGTTCGGACGCATTGATACGGGTGATGGAGTGACCGAGGTCTACGAAGCACAAGGCCTGCTTCATGGTGCTAGTAGTATACGCAACCACACGCCACAGTCCTCTCGCCCAATAGTGTCAGCAACTTCAGCCAGCACTCCGAACATTCTTACAGGACATGAGCGGCACAGGAGCTCGATCAGCTATTCTCATGATGTTGACCCTAATCCTGAACAGCCAGCAACATGGATGCCATATACGTTGCGTGGGCCATTTCTCCTCGCTGTCGCCGCTATAGCACTTTCCCTCTCAGCGGTGCTTGCTGCACTCTGTTGGTACTCTTCCCGCAACAATGGCCTAGGCAAGGATGACGGTTCCCCTAGCCTACTAATGGGTTGGAGATACACGCCCACCATCATCGCCATTCTCTTCGCGCAAGCTCTGGTACTACTTTTCGATGATGTACAACGGACGGAACCATTCGCACGACTGTCACGAGTGCACCCAGCCGAAATCTCTGACGTTGAGAAAGAACAGGCGCTCCAATCGGTTTCCAAAGTCTGGTGGAAGACTGTCTTCCTTGGTTTGAGCAAGAAGAAGAATGGTGGTCGCATCAACACGGTGCTGAGTTTGTCGGCGTTGGTAACTGGTCTCGGCCTTCTGCTATTCTCGACCTTGTCATCCTCCTTGCTCGTGTCTGAGCAAGTCGTCAAGACCACCCCGGTCGATCTCCAGCGGAGTGCTTTGGACTCAGATGGCTCCCTCGCACTCAACGCCCGTCGCGACACCTACTTTCACACTACGAGTGGATTCAACTATAATGCTTCCACAACCATGTGGGTGACGGACGAGTATGTTATCTTCCCATTCGAAGTCTCAAACACTGAGAGCAACAACGAGACTGCATCAGAAGGAGTGTGGGAAGCAGAAACCACGGTTTATCAGTCAGAAGGGAGCTGCATCTCCATGTCCATAGAGTCGTTGAGCACCGTCAATCTCACCTTCACATATGAATGGGATAACAGATCGTTTACCGAATACAGCGCAAAGCCTGACAACGTGTCGTATTTCCACAACGACACCTCGCTTGGTGACCACCAAATGCTCGCTCTTATTGCTGAGAACGGTTGTCGCATCCAGATTATAGATCCGCCTCGGAGTGCTCGATCGATCCTTGAAGGAGGACCGCTCTGGACCAATTTGTCCGCATCCCACGTAACTTGGAAGCAATTCTCACAGGAGCATGGTGGTAGTCCATGGGTGAGCTATGACGACTGGTCACCAATGAAAGACAGTCCGCTTGTTGAATTCAATGATGAGTGCATCGGACAAGATTTGCTGTTCGTTTCAGAAGTCTGGAGAAAGCCAAGTCTGGATGTGAAGAAGGGGTTCGATCTGTGGGGTCCCGGTTTCCAGGCGCGAGCGGAGCTATGCAACATGACCTACTACGAAGCAAACATGTTGGTCACTGCAGCAATATCCCCAGCGTCGACTAAAGCCACGTTTGATAAAGACGAATTCAAGGCTCGCCGAAAGCCTCTGGGCGATAGCACGCTCGATATCGAGCATGCTGATTATTTAGCATTCTCTGGGGCTAGGCCTGAGTACAAGTCTATGTCTAGTGCGTATGGTAATTACATGGTCAATGCAGGACTGCCTGAAGCTATTGCTAGCTCCGCACAGTCGAACAACACGGTTATGATTCACGATTCTGGACTGGTCGAAAAAGCGATCAGGCTTCGAGGGAGGTTCTTCGGCGAACTTGTGTACTCCTCACTGACCAATCGAGAGTTTCCGAGCATAAACAACATCACCGGCCAGTCAACCACCATCGAGCAACGTATTGTTGTTGTCTTGGGAGTAGCAGCAGCGCTTGCCGCCATGTTCTTCTGCGTTGCATGCTATTTATTCTTCATGTTATGGAGAGCCTCATCCACGCACAGACCTTTGAAGCTCCGCACGGATCCAACTACAGTTGCGGGCGTAGTAGATTATCTTCATCACGAGGGTTCGGCCATTCTCGAGGCAGTGGCCGTTACTGAGAGTCTCAGGTCAAGCGCTATCAATACTAAAACAGTCAACGGGTCGAAGATCTGGAACAAGAAGCCATGGAACACAGAGTCACTCAAACTGGATACTGGTGCTGTAACAACCACGCAAGAAGTGCCCCTCCATTCCAGAATGACTGGCTCTACGGATTCGTTGCAAGATCCCTCACAAGGAGCACTTGCTCCCGACTGGAGGCCGAAGATGCTGCTCTCGAGGACATTATTGGGATTCCTCCTGGTTCTTGTTGCAATCACTACAACGCTAATTGTGCTACGCACCATATCGGTTGGCGGCAAGCTCTATCGCTCGGCTTTTGTCTACCAAATGAGTGTCGGGAAACTGAACGCACAGCTCTCACCTATCTCTGTAATGGCGACGTTGCTCGCTGTAACCTTCGCCCTGTGTTGGGACTCTATCGACCGATCGCTTCGTGTAATGCAACCATATTTGTCTATGGCCAAACGATCCACCGATGTGCGAAATGGAGCGTCCTTGTCGTATCAGTCGTCGCATTGGGTGTGGGCAAGCTTTAAGGCTGCCTTCAACAAGCACTGGCTGCTATGTCTGGTCACTATTGGAACGACGCTGTTCCAGATTCGTAAGCTACCGTCCTTGCCGTGTCATTGAATTGAGCTGATAATGTAGTGATTGTTGCGATGGCTGCAGTCTTCGAGCGACAGCCTAGTACTTACAAGCAGACTATCATGATTGATCGGCTTTTAGCGCCTCGGAGAGAGCCACTTGTCTACCAACACGAAGCCGGACGACCAGACCCTGAGTTCCTCCGGCCATTGATGAAAACAACAACAGGTGATTGGCTATATACTGCATTGGACGAATTAACCATGGGCACGGTTCCTCCTCCATGGACTCAAGACGAATGGAGTTTTACCCCGATAAACCTGAATGCGCTACCCGCGCTGCACTTCCATCAGAACACTGGGAGAAAAGGTGCCGACTCTCATGGCTCAGAGTCATTGTCCTCCGCCTCAAATGTGACTATGACTACCACCGCCATGAGAGCGGACTTGAAATGCCAGAGCATTGTGCTAGCCAATGAGCCGCTACTGAGCACCAATGAGACGAACACGCTAAAGTCAGATATTGGAATCGTTCTCAAGGAACCCCCCCAAGGATTGGACCTGGATGGATATGTCCTCCCTCGTTATACTCTCAAGCAAACTAATTATCAAACTACCCTCGCCAATACTCCAGAACGTGTGATTTGCTGTGCCAACAAGACAGAGCAAAACCGCGACTCAGCGGTCGCGTACTGGTCGCATCAGGACTCTGATCTCTGGTGGACAACCGACGAATGGGCTAGATCTGAATGGACAGGATTTGGTCCGCAGAAGTGGCCCGGAAACCTGATGCTCAAGTGGATTGTTGGACAAGCCGAAACCGCCGAGTTTGAGATTTACACGAATGGCGTCCCGAGTAACTATACGCTGATTTATTACCCCTCCATGCCAGAAAGTCAGGTCATGAGTTGCGAGCCATCGTTTGAAGCTGCGGAAGCTACGGTTACCGTTGCTCGAGTGTCAGGCCAGGTGTTAGACTATGCGATATTAGATGAACCACAGAGCGTCCTTGAACCTTGGGATGCGGCGTACCAGCACTCCGGGCTGGGAGAGGCTCCAGAAGCGTATGACTTGGACAGTAACTACACTGTTGAACTGAGGTATGTGGAACTCTTTTCCTCGTTGCACCGAGGTACTTCACCAGATGCAAGGATGACTGTCACCATTTTAGACTTATAAAATCATGCTAACGTTACCAGTTATGGGGTATACTTTCTCACACAGCTCATTCAAGCGGCGAGCCTTGATATCATCAGCGACCCGCTGGAATTTGAGAATCTGCAGGACGAGCGCTACAACATTCGCGATAGGCTGCTCGGTCTCAACATGGACTTCATGAGCTACTCGAATTACGTGCAGACCAACCGCGACAGCCGCGCTCTGCTCGACAGCGGGATTATGTTCAACACGTCTCGGCGCACCTTCCAAACATTCTTCCAACATTACGCCAGTCGAACGCGGTGGACCGACGGTAGTCTTATTGCCTACGACGAGCTAGAGCCCAACGGCAAATACCAGATGCCTGTTGTGATGTCGGAGCGTATCGAAGTACTTGCCCTATCCGAAATCGCAACGTGGCTTTGCGTCGGAATCCTTCTCATCATGATAGTCATCATCATCGTCATCATTGTATCGCTCAAATTCGTATATCCTCGCTCTCTTCTGAGGCGCAACGTCAAGTGCTTAGCCGATGTTATCGCGATGGTCCAAGAAAGTGAGAACTTCCAGGAGCAAGTTGCGAGGCATGGTCCTGAGCAGTTGGCGAAGAGTGGGCTGAAGACGAGGTTAGGGTGGTTCAAGGATAAGAAAGGGGACATCAGGTGGGGTATTGAGATTGTGGGAGATGGACGCGTAGAGTGGATTGGGCGATCCGGGGTGGCAGTGTTAAGAGAGAAAGAGAGTTTGAGGACCGTGACCTCGCAAAGTAGTAGAGATAGGGAAGTCTTGATAGCAGGAGACGAGGAGAACAGCAGGGTTGTATGATGGTGGAATAGCTATGATAGCCATAGATATGTTTCTTACATGGCAAACTTTGTGATATGAGACCGTGTACTTGTTCGCTTGACTCCTCAATGAGACTCTCGGGGAGGTGACGGGTCAATGATGTCAGGCGTCGCCAAAATCATGTAGGTGACGGGCGGTCGCCTGCTTCCTTGATCACAGCCGCGCGTCAACAAACTGCCTTGAAAAAGGTCTAGTCCAAGCATGTTAGCCGTACCATCATTATATCGTACAAGTCTTGAACAGTCTCCTCCAGCTCAGTTAGAGGCCATTCTGGGGTCAAGGCGACGGACTGCATGCGACGAACAACTACAACTACATCCACATAATCCCAAAATCTGGGTAAGACGTGCAGAACGCTTGTAGAAACCTAACTATTCCCCTTGCTGTGGGTGGTGCCTACGAAGCTACACTCCCTGCCCTTGGATCGTGTCCGTAATAGTCACGATGTCACGGTCACCAAAGAGCCTTTCGACGATGAACTACAATTCAAGGCATACGAAACCATGAGACAAGCTCTTTTCGATTGTCATTGTCACTCGGAAGCAGCGGATGTTTGGGAAGACATGGCCCAAAGAGGCCTAAGCAGCACCGCCAATGACGGAGCTGCACGACTAAGGCAGTTACTGGCGAGAAAAGCAAAGTCTGCAACGTCATTCAGGGCGACAGCGCGGGACTAAAGAGATAGAATCAGGGATGGAGATTTTATGAAAGTTGACTTTCCGTGGATTGAGCAGCGCCATCTGTCCCGAAGCCCACGTCTCGTTAGGATAGCGAGTGAAGAAATGCAACGCCACGATCAAACTTGCACGTGTTATCTTGATTTCAGTGCTCCTGCAAACAACAGAAACGTGCTCAGGATCTTTGCCGCCTCAAAAATTTCTCCAGGTGAGTGCATATTGTTCGATTGGACAGCGACTGCAGCTGGCAGCACAATGGAAACAGGAAGCTGTGGCAACTGCTATGGTTTGATCCCAGATGTGCCCACGCAGGGCAGATGCATTTTGAAAATTTATTGCGGAATGAGTGCCACTATTAATATCTATCACAGGGTACTGTGTAAGCATGCCTTCGAAGGGCTCACGATGCCTACCAATGGACTGCGAGAAAACGCATCCCCATTGCGACCGCTAATCGTGCTTCGATTTATCGCGACTTTTATCCAAGCTGGTGCAAAGCGATCACCTCTTGATCATCCGCTCATCGTTCGGCTGCAGCCGCTCGCCCCGCGTTGCCATCTGCATATCTCGTCACCTTCTCCGAATCCATTGTCATCCGGATTAGGACCCTGGAGCAACTCAGAGTCAGCGTATCTAATAACCGCAACTTTGATAGCACGATGCCACAAACTATATGGTCCCGCATCGCAAATAATAAGGCTGGTTCATCTGATGCGGCAAGAGGCTTCATCGACGTGATCACACCGCACCTGCCACTATTCAATCATAGCTGCGACCCAAACATCGAGTGGCAAAAAGAAGACGGCAGTTCGAACGTACGGGTTCTTGCCAAGCCACCCATCACAAAAGGCAACGGAATTTTCAGCAGCTACGCAAGTGTGGTTGGGCTCTCGCAACCGGAACGGCACGAGGCCTTCTGACCGTGGTTTTGCAGGCTTTGCCTGTGTTCAAGGTGCAAGAAAGAACAATTGGCATCGTATCAAACGCGTACGATCGGAGGCGCTTTTGCTGCTCCTTTCCGGAATGTTTCGTATCTTGGGCAAGCAAACTCCTTCGGGGTCGAAGTACAGGGATGTACCTGGGGCTGTTGAAAGCTCTTGACTCTGGTACGAGGCAGCTCATCAGACGAAGCCAGAGACTTGTCGAATTAGGCAGTGTGTCAATGCCTGTTAGTCTTCCAAAGAACTTACTCTTACCGACGATCATCTCATCAAATTGTGTGAGTGATGTTACTCTCACTTTAGTCGCACTGTCGAACGGGTTTATTTGACAATCAGGGAAGCCCTAGATCTCCGCCTCACTTTGGGCAACGTCACGAACTTGAAGTAACAAGTAGGCCCGATTGTCAACGGGCAGAACCGACTGCAAGCTTCTCCAGCGATCGTGGACACCCGATTTGGCACTGTCGATTCTGATGTCACCGCACGAGATCTGCAGTCCGACGAAAGACCCTGACTGATGCGCTGGCTTCTGATCACCTGGAACGGGCATACATGCAATCAAATATATAAGACAACCTCTGTGATCTTCATACTAATCTGCCTTTTCCTGGACACTCACTCCGCATCCAATCCAAGTGATGCACTCCTGACATCGACCTTAATAAGTACACACCCGAACAGCCGTACAATCATCATCATGCCTCGACGACGCAGCCGATCTCAAGTGCGCTTTGCTTCGCGCGACGAGTACGAGCCAACTCGTGGTCGTTCACAATATAGGCGACCTTCGCCAGAGTCGAGAGAGAGTTCCTACTCACCCTCCCGATCTCGATCTCGATCTCGATCTCAAACCAGGGAGGTCGAACACTATCGACACCAACCACCTCCACTACCATCAATTACCGCAACAGTGCGTGACGACAAGAAAGACAAAGAATGGTACCATAAGAAGACACTCTGGACTGGGCTAGCCACAGTTGCTACAGTTGCTGCCCTCCTCCCATCCACCATCTCGGCAAAGGCTTCCGTAGATGCAGCACATGCTTCTGGTCGTGCTGCCAGAGCGAGTGAGAAGAGTGCACTGCAGGTCACGAAGAGTGCCAGGGCGAGTGAGATTAGCGCTATGGGTTCTATCATGAGTGCAAGGGCGGTTACGAACTCATGTCTTGCGCAGGGGCACATGGACGAGTATGGGAATGCTATCCGGAAGAATGGGTATGGTGAAGTCGAGAGGTTGCAGGTGAAGCATCCACTTGTCGGTGCGTACCCACAGCGAGGTGGGACGTTGCGCAGGAATTAGTGGTTAACGCAAATGGGAAAATGCAAATGGGAAGGCGCAGCCACAGGGCGCAACATCGGCAGCAAATATCCCGGAAACTGGAGAAGTGCTGGACCTTTCCCCTTCCTGCTGCGTATCATGGCTTCAGATGTGTCTAAATTGCCTCTTCCACGGTGAGACCGCTTTGCGCGCCCTCGGATGTTTCAAGCCCTCTGTCAGACTTCGGAGACTAGTTATGTAGCATCATGACTGCCACGTCGTGCACTCCGTTAATGATGAAGGGTTCAAGTCGTTGTATCTGCATTACGTATTGTTGCAGATCTCACAGGTGGGGCTGATTCGCGTTCCGCAAAGACATGGACTGCAAAAGTCGCTCTAATGCAATCACTATAATTAGTTCCATGAGTGCACATCCTTTACATTTGTGACAGATTCGAGATTGTTTGTATTGCATAAACTAACTACGACGTAACTGAGAGCCTCCACCGCACTGGTGCCTAGTCTCCTCGTTCACCATGCTGGTGTGACCGGGAACAATTACGCCGATTTCTATTCTGTTCGAAGTTTAATGGCATCTCGTGGAGCGGCGACACAAGACCGCTCGTCTAGATTATAGCTCTCGAGCGGCCTGTACCTTACCCTTGGTGGCTGCGTATCGACAACGGACCTTATGGCAGGTAACTCATTAGCTCCCCGCTGCTCCTCATTCTCGCCCAACAGCTCGAACCTTCCAAGTGGCGTATGCTCCACCCTCGGCGGCAGTGCAGCAACAACTGTTCCTGACGCAGGCGGCGTATTTGCCCTTCCCTTCTCTGCATCTTCAAGCGGGACATTGTGCCACATTGACATATTCCGAAGTCACCATTACTGCCTCCTTCCTTTTGCGCGTATGCAGTAACTTCGCAGCCTTGGTACCAGTAAAGTCAAACTCCTTAAGGTATCGCACAAACGGCACTTTCTCAACGCCAACATGGACAGCTCCGTCACTATCAATATAGCCTTCGTAGCCGTACCTGAAGTCTAAGTCTTCAAGTAACGTTTCACGATCTTTGCTAGTCGTGTTCGATGTACCTCGAGGGTCTTGGAGCGCGGCACTTGGCGTAAAGAGAGTGGATGACTGCGTCAATTGATGCAGGCACGCTTGTGAGATAGCGACCAGGGCACTGGCAGTACACGAGTATTGAAACAATGATGCTTATTCTGAAAATAATCGCTAACATAGTAAACAGAGGTGTGACAAAATGAAGACGTTCTTCTAGTGTAACGACAAACATCACACCTTTGTGAGGTGCCGCGAGTCGGGGAATGCGCTTGATATACGATATAGCTCCGTCTTCGTAAGAACAAAATAGGTTTATATTGTAACGACCTGAAATGATCAACATCCGTTTTTGCTTTTACGCCAGCTGCAGGCTGCTACAAGGATCAGAAAGTCCTTTAAGCTACTTCTATCCAGTCAATTCGCGACAGATGCCTCGCTTGCAGCCTTGACACAAGTGAGCCTTATGCGGCAGCCTTCCTCCCGAAGTAAACCTGGGCAGTTCCATTTGAACGCCGGCCTTTCTTCAGTCCGTAAGAAACTCGGACAAAATACGACTACTCGTCGAATTTCAAGTTGCCCAGCTCATTGCAGGTCTCACAACGCTGGCCGAAGGCAACAGGATTGTAAACATTTCCCGGGTATCTTCTGATCAGTACGCGACCATTCCACTGCCCCAGATGGTTCTGGGGCAGGCTCGGTTGCGGCATATGAATAAACCCATGACGAAGGTGGAATAGTCTTTAGTAGAGCCTTCATTGCTATCAATTTCATGGAACCGTAGTGAGCCGATGTCTCCGAGAATTTCTTCTGCAATGTTGTGGTGGAGGTTGGGGTGCACGCGTGAGCAACAGATCGGTTTCATAGGCCTGAAATCTTTCTTCTTCCCCATATATGATGATTTAATAAATGGGCTTTGGTCTTGTATGATTAAATTTGATCATTCAAAAAGTGATACATGAGAGAAGATGAAAGAGTATGAATGAGGAGCACACAAAACAGCACCGTGCAGTGTCTCGCGGTCTTATACACTTACATTGACTGTACCACTTGTCGTCCTGCTCCGTTGTAGCTACCTGCATCAAGAATGTCCTGAAGCGAAGGCGAGCGACACCCAATGCTAAGGTTCCACTGCCATCGTTGAGACGCAGAGTTTGCTGTTTAATGATGCATACCCCGCCTTCGACGCGTTTACCCACGCAGAGAAACGCACTTCTGAGGAATGAGCACAGGCTTACTAATAGGAAAAATCAAGATTTATTGAAAGGATGTTGACGCAGAGGGCAGTGAAATATGACTTATGCCTAACAGCAGAGTCGAGAGAAGTCTCTCAAGATTGATAGCTAGCTCTGGAGGTGGCGGATCCGTCGCTTTGACGTGCCTTCAGTCGAATCCTGTCGCCGATCACATTCACGCAAAGAGAGAGCAGGGCTGCAGTCTACGTACTCGCGAGATTGGTGAAAAAGGTCATTGATCTCAGCATCCCAAAGAGCTTTTGCAGCTCCTGAGCTAAACATATGTGAGGGTTAGCCACCAAGATTGTAGCCGTTCAACAAGTTAGGTAGTGCACTAGAAGTGAGCTCATCAATGTCGTGCTAGGTGTCATTAATGACGAGCTCATAGCGCTGAGAGCGAATGTACGGCACTTTGCTGGGCAGCTTCTACTTCAGGCTGATTTAGCGCGAAGAAGATTATATTAAGTGAATACAGCGATAGCATGACCGCCGTTGCCTATTATATAATTGTATGATAGGATTCGACGGCATGTTCCACATGTCCGATGAAGTTCAGGTTTCTCGTGTTCGTGTCCCACGCTTTATGATCTTCTCTGTTGCTGTGAACGCGAGCTTACAAACTCTTTCCATGCTAATCCTGCTATTCACCATTGGCAAAGTGGACCGTGTGTCTGCATCATCATTGTCCATTATCGAGGTGTACTACCAGGCCACTGGATCGCGCGCTGCAACGAATATTTTCCTGTTCATGTTGCTTTTTATTATCCTCCTGAGTGTCTTCAACGTGTTGACTTCTGTGTCACGACGTGCGCAGGCTTTCGCACAAGATGCACGGCTACCATTCTCACGAGTAATTACAAAGGTACACCCGAAGCTGCAGATTTCACTCAATGCGCTACTGTTGGTGGCGAGTTGTTCTTGTTTGCTTGCACTTATTAATGTCACTTCCACCTTTGCATATGATGCACTTATTGGTCTTCCTGCGATAGGACTGTGGATCTCCTACTTCTTCCCCATTCTTCTCATTTTGCTATGTCGCCTGAACTACCGGAGCTCCGCGCAGATAGTATGGGCCCCGCTCAAACTAGGGAAGGCCGGATTACCGATCAATGTCAGTGCCATGTGGTACATCGTCTTCATTCTGATTTGGATTCCATTTTCCGCCATATTACCAGTCAACCGACTGAACTTGAACTATGCAGGTCCTATTTTCGGCGCTGTTGTAACTGGAGGCCTGCTAGATTGGTATTTAAGCGGGCGCATAAGGTTCAGACTGCCTGTTGCAAGAGGCTAGATGCATATGGGCTTCACATAAGTGCGTTTCGTTTCTTTCCAACGCTTAGTGGAATAAAGGCAAGCACAGCGAGAGACTTACCCCGACCACAACTGACGTCCCTCTTTCCATACGCACGTTGAGCTCTACAAAGCTACATATGGACGTGTTGGAGATATGACTCCAGATGCAAGGGATGTGATCAAATTGAGCTTATTCGTCGCCTCGCATGTACAACAAGTTCGGTAAGAATCTACCTAGAATAAGTGGCTTGAGCGTAGAAAAAGACCGTGGTCTTTCTGCTTTCAACATAGAGGCACCATGTTACTGTGCAAAGACGATGGCCTCCTGGACCAAGATGAATACGCTAAAAAAATCCTTCACGAAAATGCTAGAAATGAACACACGTGGTCGCGCAAGAGATTGGTATAAGCAACTCATTTCGACTAAATACATCTCAGGTAGCTGATCCGAATGTCCCCAGCAACAGCAGTACCAGCAATTGTAACAATTAGCTATTTAACCACGGACCAAAGTAAGGCCGTAGGTTGACAGAATCTCGTTGACGGGCTGGAAGTAGGTTGTGCCACCGCTGTTACAGTTGCCGGAGCCTCCTGAGGTGACACCCTGGGCCTGGGAGCCAGAGTAGAAGGAACCGCCAGAATCCCCGGGTTCAGCGCAGACACTGGTCTGGGTCAGGCCACTGACACGTCCCTGAGAGTAGGAGACGGTCGCGCTGAGAGCACGGACGGTGCCGCAGAAGACACCGGTGGTGGAGCCGGAGCGGCAGACACTGGCCCCAGTGGCGGCAGCGGTGCTGCCTGCCACGGCAATCGTACCACCGCTGTAGTTGTTAATTCTGCCCTGAAAGGTGTTTCCACTACTACCACGAACGAAGGCGTAGTCGTTCCCTGGGAAGGATGAACCCGAGAACGTTCCCAGAGTAGCCCCACTGGTGGTGGAGGCAGTAGTGCCGGCAGTACCGCAGTGGCCAGCAGTGACGAAGCCAGTGGTCACAGAAAAGCCAACGGAGCATCGTCCGCTTTGGTTGATGAGGTAGGCATCGCCGCCGCGGACCGTGGCGAAGGTCGTTGGCAAATCCTGAACAGTGCGAACCTCGAACTCGCCCTCAACGAGGCCTACTTGCTTAGCCAATCCCTCCGCATGAGCCGTACTACTAGCAAGTGCCTCAAGTATAAGCTTGTTAGCGGCGACGTCAACATAGTACGCCGCGATCCCACCGGCAGCCTCCGAGCGCTTGCCAAGGGCTTGCTCAATGTCGATCTTGTCAAGTGCCTTCTGGGCCTCCTCAAGTTTGAAGAGGGGAGTGGAAACCACCAAAGGCGTGGCTCCAGCAGCGGTTACCTCGGAAGTAAACGCCTCGTCAGTGACAGCGACATTGAGGTCGCCGTCCACGAGCCAAGCGCCGCCGAAAGACTTGCCAGCCGAGTTGCGCAGCTGCTGGATGACTTCAGTGGCCTTGAGCTCCCGAGCGACACGAACATGGGCCTGCTCGGCGTCCAGTCCTAAGTCGCGCTTCATAGCAGCCAGGATTTCGGGGTGGAGGCTGTTGGCGGCTGTGGCAGGGGCGCCGTAGACGACAGGCAGGAAGGCTGCAAGTGCCACAAGAAATTTGGTGAGCTCCATTTCTGGGATCCTAAAGATAACACAGAAGAGACGCGGTGTTGATGTTGTAAAGACGAGATTGTTGCAAGATGAGTCTGTGATGATGATGAGAGGGAAAATACATACATAGTTATACTCACTGCAATTCCAGAGTTGTCGATTGTATCACGTTCTGGTTATCTCTGTCCAAGACAGAGCTCTAAATTGCATCGGCCGCTATCAAGTGTTTCCTGCATCATGCGGCGTAAGTTGTTGTAGCATGTTTCTACACCATCGGAAAGTTAATCTCCAAACGGCACTTCACAAGACATTCGCCCACGATCTTACTCCCCAAAAGGCATTTGACAAGACATCTGCCTCGCGATGTTACTTGGTATCGATACAGCAGTCCTTAACAGGCAAGTCAACAGACTACACGTACTCCTACGCTATACGATCCAGTACCCCAACACGAAGGAGGGAAAGATAAGATGGGGGTCCAGTAGTATCAGATGCAAGCCTTGGGCCATGACCCCGCACGGACAAATCACAGCTAAACGACCCTCACACACCTTACTAAATTACCTTCCTAATTTAACACCTGATCCGCTGCCAAGGACCAGGACTTTCCTCGCTTATAATACCGTACCGGCGTCTCGTAGATAGGAGGTTTACAAAGGGTGGTGTCATTGGCCCGACCCGCATGGCGTCGACAATTAGGATTTTTACACCCTTACCCACTCTCGAGGGCGTTGGTAGCCCCATTATGCAAAGACCTGCTAACACATTCATCAAGAAGCTACTGAGATAATACGTGAAATCTTTATTCTTCTAAATTATAGTAGAAAGATAACTTCATCGGAATCTTACTACAAAAGTTGTGTATTAACGCTTAAGATGACTATCAAGTAGTTGTCCATTCTGGTCTTAGATGTATAGAAGACAAAGAACCTGACATATATAGCCTTATTGATTAGAGACCATGTTTAATAGAAAGTGAAGAATCGAGCTAGTACTATTCCTTTAAGCCCCATAGTACAAAAGAAGCCCAGTCTAACGGCTGATCGATATCCTTCGCCCTCAGCTTTCGAGATCAGCATCCAAAGTGACGGCTGGATATCGCTGCTGTTCCTCACTCTAAACAAACACGTCGTATAAATTGATTGCCACGTTCTTCGTCATTCGTTTTCCACAAATTATCGAGCAAAAGGTGTGCGCGCCGCCACTCGGGCTGTAGGACCGCTACAATGTGCATTGTTAGCCACGGCCATGTTTGACCGTTGTCAATCCTTCGCACGTTGGGAGGGTATTGCAAAGTGCTCCAGAGACCTCCGAATGGCGCTTTACTTCCTTTTAAATTCCGATCGTGTTATGCGAATCACTAGAGTAGTACACACGTCAAAGAGTCCGTTCGTTATGTGTCAAGCATAGCTTCCCATGATACCTTGTATGAGCGCATGAATGTACCAAAGCCTAACGTAAGAAAAGTAGGCTCGTTATTTAACCCTTCCCACCATAAAACAGCTATGAAATCGAAATTATGGGTCTGACCGCTTCTAGAGGAATAGAGCACATTGTTTAGAACATGTACTAACACTTATCAACAGTTACGAAGGATCAAGATCCATTGGGGTTTGGATAATGCTCCGCCGTATACTTGCACGATACTTTATGCTGCTGGCTATTCCAATGTGCTCAAAGAAGAATGGTTGTCAAACATGAAGGATGTAAAGAGAAATTACTCAGGTCAACACCATTCTTTCTGGAATCGACAAAACTGGACCTCCGCTGGCCACATCACGGCCACCCATGACCGGCATTTCTTCCCATCGAAGGTTGGGCGAGTCCAACAGAGCCATTCTGCCCTCGGCCTTCATTCGGGCGGCGGTGATTCTCTGCGGGTAGTTGCGCATGAACATGTTGGTGAAGTGGGTGCCGTAGTGAATGCCCTCGGTAGGCTCCTGACCAGCCTCGAAGCCCGGCAGCGGCTTCATGACAGCGGAGAAGTTGGGCTCGTGGAAGTATGCGAAAGCGAAGCGCTCACGGGTGTTGAGACCGACTTTGTGGGGTGTAGAGGGGAGGAAGGAGTTGGTGACGTATTGCATCATGTCGCCCTGGTATGATGGTCAGAAAGTATTCTTTCTATTCTTAAAGACAAGAGATGGGATGTAGAGAAATGGAAAGATATGGCTTACAGGAAAAACGGTGAAGACGTCAGGAACAGGTGGGACATACACCCATCCATCGGTCTCTTGGTGCTTGCCAGCTGAGCTCTCCTTCCAGTTCGCATAGTTCTCGCCCTCAATTGGAGGGCGAACAAAAAGCCCACCAACATCATCCTGCGCAGCGATGACAAGCAATCCATAATCGGTATGGGACCCGATGCCACGGCCAGCCTTTCCCTTGCCATTGACCTTGTTCGCCTGGGGAAAGCGTAGAACGCGCATGTGGTGCCAGCCATCCTGCGTATACCTTGTCAACGCGTTACGGTCTTTCATACCTAGACCCAAAGCAATAAGCTGCAGCATCTTCTCGCCGCTTTCGCCAAGGTAGTCCATATACGCTTGCATGATGGTCTTCATCTGACCAAAAGGCCAAGGATTTGGACCATGGCATGGCCACTTCTGCTTGACACGGGGATCCGATAGTGCAAGATCTTTAGTCACGGTGAAGATCTCGCTGTAGTCGGCAATATTGTCTGTGATTTCCTCTCCTGAGGCAATGTACCCCGCAAAAGACTGATCATCCACACAGGCTGCTTTCTTCTGGTAGTCCAGACTGAAAAACTTCTTGCTGGTCAGAAATGCGGCTTCAGCGAGCTTACGATTGATGGGGTCCATGGAGATTTGGAGAATGCCGTCTCTCTTCCACGCATCGATCATGCTCTTGCCTAGCGCCTTGTCTGCTGCGCCGCCGCTGAGGGACTCTGGAAGCTCAAACGTCTGAAGAGAACCGACAGTGGCCTTATGATTAGGCGGCATGGTGGAACCCTTGGGGTCCGCCATGACTGCCATTCTCCGGACGGAAGTGGCTTTAAGGGAAGGGCGAAAAAGGGCGCGAATCATTGCTGGTCTCTGCATTGTAGTAATAGCAGACATGCTCGTGGATAACGTAAAATTTGTTGGTGTGAGAAATGAGAACGCAGTAATGACGGAATAGAACTCGGGGGCGAAGAGCGTGTCGAAGGGAAGAGTTCTTCTTGATGATTTGCTCCCCCATCCACACCTCTCTCCTTAGACTTATATACACATGTTCACTGCTCTTCCTCTAGAGCCGGATGCCTACGGCAATGGTACCTCGTAAATGCACGTTGGTTTGCAAACTTGAAGCGCCCGAGCGATTTGCCGTACCAGTGCTGATGCGACGATGGCTCCCATGGTACAGTTTCACGGCGTGAATAGACATAGTCCTGCCTTTTTTCCCATTAGCTATGAGCAAAAGCCAGCAAGAAGACCAAGTATTGTGGCCAACAGATTAGGATGGTCGCAACTGATACGTCTGTACCTTCTAAGTGCAGCGTTGATGGTGGCCGGTAGTAGAGTACTGGTCTTTCCGAGCCAACCTGGACGATGACTCCGTATCGTGGGGTATACGGCTTCTGGGTGGCATGAGAGTCTAGACTATGTTCACAGGCCATCCAGGGATACCCAGCCAGCCCCGTTTTGGTATTGCAAGCTGTCAAGGCCGATGAGGCCGGGACGCTTTGACTTCTACGCTCCTACCACATTTTGTCACTCAATTACTACCAGGTATGCTTCGCAAAGCTTCCACTCACTTCGAACCTACACTACATATACACCTTATAGTCGCGATCCAGTAGTATATATAGAGCAAACGTTGTTTAACGTAGTAATCGCATGAACTAAGTTCATGGTACGGTTGAATCTGGTGCCGAAATCTTCTACCCTGAATTGATCGGACCTATTGACCTTGTCATGTGGTCCTGGCTAGGCCGCATGAGGTATCTAAGCTCGACTGCGCGCGTTAATATAAGACTAGCGCTTCTTATAAATCTGCGATTTATGCCATAGCCGCGGGTGCAGTCCTAGCGCGCTTATTTCTGTGCAACTGCATCTCGTCATGGTGGCACCACAATTCTTAGTAGAGTTAATAAGCTAGCGATACCGAGGTTAACGTGCAGGGACAGTAAGCTGCGCAGAACAGTATCCAGCGCACCCTACTAAAACGCGCGCAGCGCGTCTTATCCTATTAACTATAACTTTACACTAATAACCTATATTACCTTTAAAGGAAGGTAGACTAAGGCTAGCTATTATATCCTTCTAGAATAACCCTTATTAAGTTAAATATACTCTAGTAGTAGTCTTTAATATACTAGAATTAATATTATAGACGTGCCTTTATAGTATTAAGCTAAAGAATAAGATTTAGTTAGTTTACCTTAAGCTAAGCCCTAATATATATAGGATAACTACCTAATTCTTACTTTATATTAGTAAAATATTAGCCTAAAATATATAGGATACCTAATTCTTACCTTATATTAGTAAAATATTAGCCTATATATTTATTTTTTAAAAGATAGATTTTATAACTTTTATACTTAATTTAAGTAGTAAATATAATCTATAGCTAATATATAGCGTATACCTATTATTATAATAAGTACATCTTGCATTATTATCCCTATTATAGTAGAAACACATAGGGATATAGCTAATAGATAGTTAGGGAGAGAGGGAATTAGTAAGAGTGCACGTGATAACTATAGATAAATAGCTATCTAAAGGTCTATTAGGCAAGATAGGCTCTTCTATAACCTTATAAGGATCTAAGTAGCTATAATATAAAGCAGCTAGTGTTAGAACGCAAGGTTAGTTCTTAAGTATGAATGTTAGAGGAACGTAAATAGGAGGTACTTGGTACTAAGATAGTAAGAGTGCGCTTCTATAAAGAGTATTAAGAAGGTTAAGTAGTAAGAATAATGTATTACTTCCTATTTAGTAAGGTTAAACACAATAAGCTATAGAAGCTTATTGCCTAAGATTATATATATAATAATCCTAATGTCCTATTATCTTATAGAATCCTATATTATCCTAAGCGTAGTACTGTTACGATCCCTGTATCAGCCCCGAAAACGACCTATGGGAACAACCCTAGAAGCGCTGGCCCAAGTAGCAACCACCTCCGACAGTAGTCATGTGACCGATAGCTCTGCGCGCGACTATCACGACTACCGATAGTCCACGTGACGACTATCGCTCGCGATGCTCACGACTACCAGAACTATCATGACAAGTATATAGTGTTAGGCAATGAGCTCCTATAGCTTATTGTGTTTAACTTACCTGAATAATAGGAAGCAATACATTGTTCTTACTACTTAACCTTCTTGATACTCTTTACAGAAGCGCCCTCTTACTGTCTTAGTACCAAGTACCCCTCGTCCACGTTCCTCTGACATTCATACTCAAGAACTAACCTTTGCGTTCTGACACCAGCTGCTTTATATTGTAGCCACTCAGATCCTTACACTTTAAATACCTTAAATATAAGTAACACGAACATGGTGTTACACGGAGGGGGTATACTGCTCTATCCTGGTCCAAAGGGGTGACAGGTGAGTAGGAAGGTATGAGACCTCGCGCGGAAGTTGTCTGGCGATACGAAGGCGTGGGGCAAGAGTATTCAGGAAAGACAATTCAATCTTATTGCTAAGATAACAAGTTCAATCTGTATAGGAGATAAACTATTTGAGTTGACTACAACGAGCGTAATAATGAAACCCTTCCATCCTTATATGTCCGTTGCAGTCTACGCTGCCATCGCTGCCATCGATGCCATCAGCGCCTAGCGCCTGATGCCTCTGATGCCTGTGATGG
>MU006304.1:0-231699 GCA_010093695.1 Plenodomus tracheiphilus IPT5
AATTCAGGAAGGAGGGACCCTATCGCAGGTAGAGGCTGAGGCAATAGTTGAGCAAAGGGACGTTGATGGTCAATTCGAGAGGGAGGCGCGTGATGGGAGGCTGCGCGCAGGTGGTAGTAGAGGTGGTATCCGACGCTGTAAGACATGCGGTGAAACTGGGCACAACAAGCGCACGTGCCAAAAAGATACAGTAGAAGTAGACGATTAATTTAAGCTACTGTACGTTGTGATAGCTTATCGTGGTGTTAAGTTGTTCGCGTGTGAACGTAGGGTGCCGCATTTAGTGATCAGCTCGCTTGTGTGATCAGCTCGCTTGTGGTTCACGTTATAAATTTCAAATTTTACCTTGTAAATAAAGCCAGACCATCTTCTCCCCGCGAGACTTCAACCTGAAAGCCAGCTTTTCCATAGAATTCGCGGTTCTTCTCCCCGCACAGGACACTAGCGACAACATGCTCTCCCTCTTTTGCTGCCTGATCCACCCCCCATTGCGCAAGAAGCCTCCCAACACCCTTTCCTTGGAAGTTAGGATGTACCCCACACACATGAAGGTCCCAACACTCTGACCGAGTTCCTGTCCAGTGCTGTGCAGACGCCGCGACTGCGTTGTCAAGCCAGGCAGATTGTGTTGGGTCCGCGGCGCGATTAGGGAACATTACGAGCGATGCTCTGTGATAGCAGCGGAGTATTGGTGCAATAAGACTTCCTGGACACGAAAGGTTAGGTGGGCCTTGAGTCTAGCTCACGAACGTACTGGGATCTGCCCAAGCGAGCTCTCTTTTAGCCCCTCCATAGCCGAGCCTTCTCCAGTCTGCTGCACCAACAATCGTTTCACTGGCATGGCCTTTGTCGCTTGTGCTATCGATTGTGGCAACAATAAGGTGATGCCGCCAGTTCCAGAAGTGTTCCCTGACACCACGAAGCAAGAACCAATAGACGTCCTCTGGGTAATCTTTTCGGTTTGGATGCATCAAGTCGCCAATTATCTCGTCTTCGAAAAAGGCAGCTGTCCAGATCCTAGCCACTGAATTCAGGTCTGCGAATCGCGCTGGGCGAAGGCTGCACGTCGAAGACATTTTGGTTGAAGGTCTTTGAGTGGGCTTGGCATTAATCATGATTCTTCGTTCTCAATGACTGCGAATCCCTGGGAGGATTGTGTGCGCGCTTCGGCTAATATAAGAAGACTCAATCGATGCAACCAACAGCTGGCAATGTTACTAGTCCAATCAAGTCATTGTGCTGTGACTTGGAAATCTTGCAATTCCACCGACACGGTAATATAGGTACAGGATGAGTTCCTTCGTGTGTGATATAGGCACCTGGTATATATAAAACGATTGCGGTGAGACCACTAACCGTTGCGGCCGAGAAGATTCCAAAGACCCCACATCCTGTCCCAACGCTACCACTACCATGTTACGAAACCCACTGGATAATTGCACGCACACACCCACGTGCTATTCCAGTTCGCGATTCTAAGTGTGGTAAGGATTACAGAAATAAGTGATTCATAATTGGCCATATCGTTCACAAGCCATCGTTTCTTCTATCCGAACGCATTGCGATCAATTATCTGGCGTACATCTAAACTGTCTTTTATACTACAATTAGATTAATACTCATTACACATGATGGAACATTAAATGAGGTTCTGAGCAGAAGGTTGTACTCCTGTCTAGACGACGTCTGCTACGGGCTAGTGATGTAGATTTCAAGCTTTAATGACGTTCCATGTAGCCTCTTTCCTGATGATCAGATCCTGGCTGCCGCCGCTGGTGCTGGCGCGAGAGGCTCTTTCGCCCGCTTCCTGCGCTGAAGTGTCAATTCGAGTCTCAAACTGTTTTTGAACCGTGATTTTGAGATCTGTAGTCTTCGGACGGCTGTGGTTCATCTCACTGAGCTCCATAGCACCAGCCCTTGTACCGTACGATCCGTATACTGTAGCGTCAAGCTCATTCCATCTTGCCGACAGGGATTCTAGAAAAGCCTTCAAGCTCGGTAAAGTCGCGGAGATGACAGACAAAGACAAGAGGACCTGTTGCCAAATCATGACCCGTGTGAAACTTAATGGAGATGGTGCGGAATCCGTGTAACCGCGCCATGACACCAAATACATTGTCGAGATAGGTATTACGCTAAACAATGGTCAGATTTTAAGTAAAGTAAGGCGCAGTCTGACTTACCTTGCTCTGGTCGAAAAGGCCATGATAACATGGATCTTCTTCTTCGCCGGCATATGTAGCTGCCACACCATGTAAGGAACTAGTAGCAGAATAGCTACTTCGGTACAGATGTCTAAAGCTGTGACTATATTCCATCGGACAACCTAACGATACATCAGTCAGGTAGCGTTGAACAGAAGAGGGTTCTGGGTTCACCTGGTTGCGGCAATGTGGACTTGTAAACAGTCCGGCTGAAGGACACCCCAGGGTGACAGTGAACACTGAGACGACGCCGAATATAACAGTGCCTCCCATGGCAACATAGCAGGGAAACTTGAAAAATTTGTTATCTTGACAAAAGATGCTGTACACAATTGCCAGGACGGAGAGCTTCGCGAGACATATCGATGTAATGTATAGAACACGCGTAGAAAATACTACCTATGTTCTGATTAGCGAATTACATCAATAACAATCCAGCAACATACTCTACCAAGGACGACAGTGTCATGGACCTGTAAGAGGGTTTTGCCGAGCCCACAGCTCAAAGCATAGTACACGGCGACGTATTGACCGAATGCAGCGACCTGAACGTAAGCACACCGTCGAACTCGTCAAAAGAAGCACTTACGGAACTGGCAATTATAAGATAGTCGTTGTAGCCTAGCACACGCCTTTTGATGTATAATCTCAATATCAAGACGGCCACCATGTATATCATGCCCAAGATTGCGGCGATCCAAAGGGGGCCACTGTGATTGTCTGGACCCTGGTGAGCGAATCGATTGCCAACGGATGTATCCCAGGGAAGATTTTTAGAAGTGGCAGTCTCCATTCCGTGTTTGCGTATATTCCCTTAAAGCTAGTTGAGCAGTGTTTGAGAGGCTCTTCTGGTTGATATAACGTCGTTGTGTCAAGTCAGCCAGGAATTTATGGGCAGGAAGGAATATTAGGGTTCCTCCACATCAGAGCTTGAAGTTTAGGGGCCACTCATGCATCCTATGCAAAGCCTGTGGTATATTAGCATCAAACGGGCCGCAAGCGATGGATTCGCAGTCTATATCTCGTACACACGCGACTGACTAAGTATTGAAATTAACAAACCGTTCCGCCTATAGTTTGTCAACCTCGAGCCGGTTGTATTCTGCACGCTGACTCCTCGTAGGATTCTAGCTTACTCTCAGCATTGCCGTAACGGCTCGGCAACGTTGTCGGGCCACTGCGCCATTTAATTCAATTTTCTATGGATCTCACTGTATGTAGAGAGTCGTAAATTCACAAGTCACATCTTAGCAGAATAACCCACGAGGCTTCCATCTCGATCTGTGATCGGTTTGAGTAAAGGCTCAGACAATCTAGCTTCTCCGTTCCTCCCTGTTTGATAAGTTAATACGCCTCTGCCCAAATGAAATGACATTTGGTGGCGTGGTGTTGCTATGCGTGGGTGTCCGCAGTGTGCAGGACAGATTGGCATCTTGTCGCGTTGCGAACGACTTTTGGTTGTGGTTTCGCGTGAGAAAGGCACAGAGCAATTTCTTCGAGTCATAGCCATTTGTGACTTCAGTAGTAGATAATACTAAATATAAACTAAAGCCCATAATTGCTCGCATGGCACACCTGTAAGATGTGCAGATGGATGAAACATCATGTTCGCGTGTGTCCCGTGGTCCGCAAAAGTCCTGCCACAGGCTGTACGCACAGCGGCTCACTTTCTTCACGGTTTTTTCGGCTGCCATAACAAACACCCTGCTAACTTATAGCTCATACATAACATAGTAGAATGAATGTTGTGCTGGAAGAAGATGTAGTGAACCTATGCACCAGGGTTATACAACCAATCGCTCCTATTTCGGTAGGGCCGCTTGGGCGCTACAAGGATGCGAAACACAGTGCATGACACTATAAGATGGCTGAATCCTTTGACTGGCTAGATGATAGACTAAGCGTAGCGGCCCGGTTATACAGCTAGTGACCTTGTTCGTGGAGTTGCTGTGCCGCGCTAGTGCAGCTACTGTCGCAGCGCAAGTCGGTATGGAGTCACTGCTGCGCGATGGCAGACTCCTTCTCGGTACCCCTTGCCTCATACATAGTACATATCATCTCATTGCTTATGGGATCTGGTAGCAATTATTCGGTATTATAGGTGGGGCCTCGCATTCGGTCCAGACTGCGGCGCAGTCGAGTGAAACTTATGGCGAGCTGATACTAATACGAGTCGGCCTCGCCTCGCTGATGAAATATTCAGGCGTTGGTTGACCTGATTTGTGATGAATTATTGCAAGCTAGGGGGTTGACCCGGCATTTTGTGACATTTGGACTCGCTAAACTGTCCTCACTTATAAAGTGCTGTCTCCAGCTCATGGACCATAGATTCCATTTGGAGTTCGACCAACGACCGCCAGCATGACCGAGTCAAAGACAGCGAATACACACGTCGTTCACGATGCACACGAGGATGAGGAGCCTGACGCGGTACTCACGGGCAAGGGCGCGACGAGTGAGGACACCCGCGACATGCATCGAATGGGCAAAACGCAGGAAACTCGTCGTGCCTTTCGATCTGTAACAATTCTGGGGTTCTGCATGGTGATACTGTCAACATGGGAGGCCATACTTGTAACATCTGTGTTCGCGCTATCTAATGGAGGAACAGCAGGGCTTATATGGGGCTATCTCATCGTAATGTTAGGCTTTGGATTCGTTGTTGCGTCACTGGCTGAAATGGCGTCGATGTGAGTAGACCTCTCTAGAAGACTTCTGCCTTTCTAACAGACAAAGGGCCCCTACTGCTGGTGGACAGTACCATTGGGTTAGCGAGTTTGCACCATGCAGCTGCCAGAAATTTCTTAGCTACATCGTTGGCTGGCTTGGTGTCCTAGGCTGGCAGACAGCAGCTGCGACGGTGGCATACCTAGCCGGGAAAAACATACAAGGCTTAATTGTCTTGAACAACCCCTCCTTTGTCCCCAAGCCTTGGCAAGGGACTTTGTTAATCTGGGCTGTACTTGTTGTATGCCTGATCTTCAACACGTTCTTCTCAAAACATCTCCCGTTGGTTGAGGGGGTCATTGTAGTCCTCCATGTTGCTGGTTTCTTCGCGGTCATCGTACCACTCTGGGTGATGGGCGATCGCACATCTTCGAACCAAGTCTTCACCAAGTTTGAAGATAATATGATGTGGGGGAGCCTCCCTCTGGCTGTCATCGTTGGCCTCACTGGAGCGGCCAGTACGTTCGTTGGAGTCGAAGCAGGAGCACATATGGCAGAGGAAGTACGCAACGCATCCTATGTTATTCCTCGCGCAATGATGTGGACTTGGTTTGGCAATGGATTAATGGGTTGGATTATGGCCATTACCTTCTGCTTCTGCGTTGGCGACACCATGTCTATCCTCATGACCCCAACTGGGGTGCCAGTTATCCAGGTATTTCTCAACACCACCGGAACGACAGCTGGTGCCAGCGGCTTAACCTCAATGTTGTTAATCATCGGGATTTTTGCATGTGTTGCGGTAATGGCAACAAACTCGCGCCAACTCTTCGCGTTCGCGCGTGACAACGGCGTGCCATTCTCTGGCTTCTTCAGCAAGGTGTGTAGATTGCCACGGGCGGACTCGTCGTACAAAGTATTGACTATGCTCTAGGTCCATCCAACGCTTGAGGTACCAGTAAACTCAGTCTACATGACCCTGTTCTTCGTCCTCCTTCTTTCATTAATCAACCTCGGTTCTGAAGTGGCATTCATGCAGGTTATTTCCCTCGGCGTCGCGGCCATGCTGACCTCTTATATGATTTCCATCTCTTGCGTGGCACTAAAGCGTATCCGTGGCGAGCCACTCCTGCCGTCCAAGTTTGACTTGGGGCGGGCTGGTCTTGTTATCAACATCATCGCCGTGGTGTTCCTTTTCTTCTGCTGGTTTTTCACTTTCTTTCCTGTCCAACCGCATCCTACAGTGGCGGAGATGAACTGGTCTGTGTTAGGGTATGGGGTTGTCCTTATTTTTGCTGTGGTCTTTTACGTGGTTCGTGGTCGCCACGTGTATGTTGGCCCTGTTGAGTATGTACGGAAAGGATAACTGTTGCGCCTGTATTCCAATGGAGATTAGAGTCCTTGGGAACACAAGATCTCGGAAGTACAGCAATAGCGTAATTAGCAACGCGCAGGGGGACTTTCTGTTGTCGTTGCCCCGTCATTTCACTTCTCCCTAAAACCGTCAGACACATTTAGACTAAAATTGAAATTGTGCGCTTTAGCCCCAAGGACCCTCTGGCAGACTATTAGTGTCGGCAGCGTGAACGGTGCCACGCGGTAATGCTTGACGAGAAGCTAGCTATGGCCGTTAGATATAGAACCCACATGCCTAGATACCGTTTATACGTGCAAGGCAGTTCTTCCACACGAGTTCACAGTAGCAGAATAATAGAAAGGTGCATAAGGTGGGCCACTTCACATACATTAGCTTTTATGAAATTTCTCTGCGTATAACACTGCTCCTCTCTGTCCTAGCCTCTTGTCGTCAGTGGACGCTGAGCAGGGAGCTAGGATTTAGCCCCAGCGCTGACGTTGCTAGAGCTGTTCAGCACTTTTGCTGGATAGAAGGGCCTTTATTATAGCAGAGCAGAGATAACCTGCTAGATCCATGATAATTGTAGACGTCAATCTACCCTGTACGCACATTTTTGTGATAGTCTACATTTGCGTTCGCGTTGCAGGACAGCGGCCTTGCCTATATGCCCTAGTAGCTCCTGTAAGCTGCTTACGGGGTAGACAGGGCTAACAATAAGCAAGCATCAATCCTGATTATGCTGCCGCTACGGATGAGCCACATAGACGCTGCGAAATCTCCTTCTCTTTTAAGAACAGCAAGTTCAGTGCGACTAGCTGACCGCTAACAACAGCCCTGCGTAAGAACTAAGAGCAATGTTGCAAGATGCTTACGCAATGGCTTATGCCAGATTACCGTTGTTGATTATTACTCGTCGCTATGCCTAACCTACCACATCAGGCTTGTGCGCGTGTCTAAAAACCATGCTGCAGATTCTAATAGAGCGTATCTTTATAATAGGGATATCTTATTTAAGGATGCAACAACCTACTATCTATCTAACGATAACAGTTTGCGTTTAAACAGGATGTAGAAACTAGTGAACTAAGAGTATGTTCGCTTTACAGCCAATAGCAGAGCCTACTTTCTAGATCCAGACTACCTAGACTGGATTTAGGTTGTAGAGAATTGTGTATAGGTATTAAAGCTTATGTTATTAGTGAAGTAGTACGTTTTCTACAACACGTCTTACTTTACTAAGACTAGGCTAACACTAGACAGGGGGATTGTAGGTAGGGACATGAAAAAGATTATAGAAGAAGCAGAAATGTTGTTACCCTAGAGTCAAAGCAGGACGACACCTAGGCCCTCTTAGTGTCTAACTTTGCCATCTCTCCAGTCCTATTATGTAAACACTTTATTAAAGCCTCCATGTCACGAGCCTGTCGGCAAGCACAGGGCGCTACAAAGACGACTGCTTCCAGCATCTAAGTCTAGTTTATCTATATCCACACAAAGGCAACCCTACTCTCAGGCTGCAGTCGTACCGTTAACACGATGTAGCGGCTACCACTACTAAGAAGGATACCTATCTGTAAACAATTTATAGTAGTGCCGTGTTAGTTTGCACTGCACGAGGAATTCCTTTGTCTAAGCAGGGTAGATAGTAAAAGGTAGTACAAGCATGCCCAGCTTCTTGTTAGATTTAGTAAGGGTAGTAGAGAGGACATTAGTTTATGTCTTCAATCTCTGGTACCATGCTCCTAGTACAGACAGCTTGCTACAGTGTAAACCATAGCGCTAGGTACGCAGTAGAAGCAAATAATAGTATTAATACAGATGTTATCTCTCTCCAAACGTGCATGTGCGAGTGGATATAGGCGATTTTCTGTCAAGGATGCGGCGCCTGTTGCTCTTCCTTAACAAGAGGATGGTAACACGGGTATCTTTAATATCAAAATCTGTGCGTGACTTGTGCCGCTACAGGCCAGCGCAGAGTTGGAGGATGTGAATGAGCTTGTGGCATGGCACGCCGTTAAGTGCGTGATGTATGTCTTGCGGGAAGCGCTAAGTTACTGACGTTATGCCCAGCTCCAAGCACCTAACTCTCCCTCAGAATGGCGAAGGGAAGCCGATTGGCTGGCCGCCAGTATCTATCTATCATCTTACATAACGTAGATATGGAGTGTTTCATTGGTGGCTCGTTTAGTATTCGTCGCGCTCGAGTTACCCTCGGCTTCATCTTGTGTAAATGATGGCATGGACATACGTCATGGTCGCTATATCATGCCGAATGAGAGGTCTATGGAGCAATTGAGACAGTTAAAGGAGGAGATGGAGATGAGCATGGGTTTGTCACTGCCGTCGGGTGCCGGTTTTTGACGCGTGCCCTTGTGCCAAGACGCGAAAATCTTTCGAGTATGTGCAAACCGCCCTAGTACCTGCAGCATCCTCATCGCAATTATTTTTATGGGATTGCAGCATTCTATTGCGCGCTGGATTCAATTGCCTGTATTGTGCTGATCATTGCTAAACTACCGGAAATGTGGTGAGGTGGAGTGAAGCTCCAGGGCAGCGATAACTGATCCCGAGGCTGCTTTTACAAAGGCCATGTGATCACCACTAAACACAGCACCTATAAATTAACCTTGGATAATTCTCACGCCTGAGATATTAGCTTGCGTCACGCTAACCTCGTGTGCTTAGGCACTGGTTACAGGTTTGCACCAGACAGCATGCAGTCCATTCGTAGGATCTCACAAAGCGAGAGCGATGGATTACATCGTCGTTGCTATCGCGTTACGGTCCTCAAGCCTCAAGCTACAATTCCGCATCTGCACAATATTTGACAATAAGTATCTCAGAAAACCCTCTTTGCTCGAGACGCGGTAGCACTATCTAATTGCTTAAAAATTCATTACTATACCAATTAGATTTATATCAGATAAGACATTGTATTGTAAAAATAAAGGCATTATAGCATTATTATGTTAGGCAGATGGGTACGCGAACACATACACACATGACGCGACTAGACTTAGTAATGCAACGGTAGGATATCCTTAAGTCGCCGTCCCAGCATGGTGTACCTTCTCGCTGTACTTCTTTAGGTCCTCACACCAAGCCCCGACCTTAACTTTCAACGTATCCTCGTACATCAACTTGACGGCTCTTGACAGTACGCCACTCATAACCTCCCAGGTCCGAACCTCACACTCGTTTTCGCCCATGACGATAACTTCGTGAAATCTTTCCAGTTTGATGCCAAAAGCGTACATGCCCCCGTTGCCCGTCCAACTAACCCTGTATACCTTGCTAAGATCGGCTGTAAACGTTTGGTCTTTGAGTAGCTCCGGCGAGAGGTATGATGTTGGCGAGGAGGGCGTGCAGATGTCTACGACCTTCAGAGGTGTGAGAGTGACATTGTTCGGTCTGTCCGCGTTCATGACGACTGTGAAACGCATCGTGCAGCCGATGCTCATACGATCTTGAACAATTTGATCTTCTAGGCGACCGGTGCATGAGGGCTGTGTGAGAATTTCCGCTCGGGGTACCCACGTATTCCACGCTGGATAGTCCGGTGCGCGCAGGATGGTGTCAAATACAAGCGGTGCCGGGGCGCGTACGACTGTGGAGTAGGAGATCTGGAAGACGGCATTCTCTCGCGGGACAATCTTGGAGGTGACACCATTAGACGGCGGCCAGGCTGCGGTTTTAGACATAGCTCAGTGAGTACGATATTCGTGTATCCATAGGGATCAAGCGATACGTAGAGTGTTGTTGCTTACAGCTAATTGCAGTTGAAGCATTGAGCTTGGACCCGGAGAAGATTGGAGCGACACTCATCAGCTTTCGCCAAGATGATGACAACTATGACAACATCACGGTCTTTAGCGCAACTTGGTGAGGGTATTTGTCTTCACACTATTTTCGACCGCGTTTGCCGTCGCAAAAATATAGGCAACTATGGTAGCTTGCCTCTCTTGTGTTGATAATACAGACTGCCCGCAACCTCTCCATGATTGCACAACACAAGACTGGCTTTGCGCTACACCGCCACTGTACGTACTTCCTAATGGAAAGAACCACAACATATGCGCCACATCCAAATCGCTGCATTTCTGCGACGAGACCCGCCCGCTGGGTTCCGCCTATGTATGTATGGTCGTTCACTTTGTACAAAGCTTCCAAGGTTGAGCTAGCCATTCATATTTCCTCAGGCCTTCCCCTCACACGCGTCAGATCATGCGTGAACGAGCACATTAGGACTTGCGCGACCTTGCACACCGACAGTGGGAATTTGGGAAGGTCAAGAGAGGTCTCCATTGTTGCATTGATATGGTAAGCGAGCATGGCATGTTGAGAGCGAAGGCTTCTCAAGTAGCTTACTAACGAGTCAAGATCTCTCAGCCTCAGTATCTTGGCTGTATCAAAGGCGATAAATTTTAGGGCAAGATGCTCACTAGCGACTGATCTGCGACATATTTGGCCGCGTGAAAGGCCGACAAATCCTGGGTGTATATATGCCATCGAACGACCGGGAGCTATCACCAGCTGTTTGAAAGAATCCTTCTTCTGATGTGACGACTCGTACGTCAGCAATGTCCGCAGACGATGGGCTTGCTGCCTGGGATGCAGCAGTTTCGGTACCAACCCTACTTGGTAGCATGCTGTCTATGTTTGCAACGGCAACTGTCATCCTACTCTGGACATTTGCACGAGGAAAAAAACGTCGCGACTTTCGCTATGCATTGATTCTCAATCTCACTGTTGCTGGTCAGTCAATTGCTTCGTTCTCACACTTATCGCATAGTTTCGCTAATTCCAATGCCAGAGTTCATCAACAGTCTTAATAACTCGATTTCTGGTATCGTTGTAGTTTCACTGCGGCGACCGCCTACACCAGGCATCGCATGCAATATAAACGGCTGGACCGGTCAGTTCTCTGTGACGGTATGGTACTATACGGATCGTGTTGAAGGCATTGCTGACTCGCTTAGGCTGTGGATTTCTCTATTCTTGCTATCACCATTGTTACCCTTTTAACAATACAACTTCGTTCTTCGATCATTTACGCGTCAACGCTTACGAAGGCGCTGATATGCCTTGCGATCTGGATTGTACCACTTTGTACCAGTAAGCCTTTCCCTCTTTTGATGATCCTACTCTCATCTAATCCTTCTGGAGGTATTATCGCCTGGATAAAGAGTTATTACGGACCTGTCTCTGGTAATTGGTGCTGGATTGAAAAGCGCTACACAAACCAGCGATACATTCTCAACCATGGATGGCGCTTCGCAATCTTCGTCATCTCTCTGTGCACATACGCTTTTGTGTTCGTTTACATGGTCCGTCGCTTTCGGCCGCAGAACTTGTCGACGGTGACAGCCAGCAGTCTGGACAGCTTCGAGCAGGAGTTGGACTCCAGGAAAGGATACGAAGCCGTACTAGCCAGGTGTACGAATCCGCCAAGCTACCCCCTTGATCAAGTCCACACGAATTCTGCTCCCAAGAAGTCGGGTAACATGCCAGGTTGGGACGTGAGTTTCAGCTTTTCCAAGGGGCTTCAACTCGACATGAAAGAGTCAGCATTGCACGGGCCTGAAATTCCCCATCAAAGCATGGACACTCACATCGAAAGTCTGGTATTTTCGAATAAGGAATTCGCTGTTGTCAGCGAGGACTCGCCCAGTGAACTACCACGACGACCCACAGCGGAGCTCCTTTACGGCAAAGCGAAACGTTCACCCCTCACGATCGATCGTGAAGTCTGGAGAATGTTGCTCCTCAACATGTATCCAGTGACCTATCTGATATTATGGATACCAGGCATCGCGAACCGTGTGGTAGAAGGAGTGGGGCATGATGTCCGCGCTCTGGTCATATTGCAGAGCTCGACGCAATTCATTGGCTTTGCTAATGCGGTTGTGTATTTATATCAAGAGCATGGAAAGGATTGTCGAAAGATGTGGGACAGAATACGCACGCGACAGTCCTGGGGACATGAGGTACTCTCAGATGTCCAGCTTGCTGCTCCGCAACGGAGACCTAGGCGCTGGACCAGTATCACGATGTAACACATCTCAATCAATCCCATCTTCACCGCGAACTGGGCATAGGTAAAAGGTTGTTTTCTTTCGTGGCTGGCATCCATTGAGCATTACGCGAGATGGGACATTCGGATTTCATGCCAAGCAGTGAGGGATTTTAGTTCACCGTAGCCGCGTGTAACATTCACATAGATGAATCGCAGGCGACAGGTAGTGCAGTCTGTCGGATTCGAAACGCAAATACCATTTCCACACGGCGTTCGAAACGACTCGATCGCATATTGTCCAATGCGTGAATCTCGATTCTTCAGTGCATCGACGCACACGCGTGTCGAAAAACGTTGTACCATGGCGTCGCATCAAGAGCAAGTAGCTGGGGAATGATGTAGTAACATTTCCTTGAAAAGTGACCGTGGTGTCTTATCCTGGATGAAGTTTGCCTAGGAGTTGCAAACAGATCTGACATGTGATGACATTAGCCCGTTCGAGTTAGCGGCTTCGCCATCTACATCCTGTAGCTCGGGTGACCGTTCCCCCCTCACAGGCATCAGCCCAAGATGTACTCCACAGCACAGGATGAGATTGTGCCGAGTTGTTCCAATATGCACTCGTCTACATTCCTTACCTTATCCTTGAGGCGGTCTAGGTCATGGACTTGAGATGACCAAGCCGGCCTCGGTGGCACGTTTTGGCCGCGAGATCGCGATAACTAATCACTGGTCGATATCGGTACCCTAATATGTACTCTCTGGATGCTTGCATCTGTTGCGTGCGAGAGCCAGCAAGGCTAGCGGGCAAATAGTCGTCCCGTGATTATGGTATGATTACCATAGATTTTTCCCCTTGTAGTGCGGTCGCTGGAGTTTAAAAGAAAAGGCATGCCGTCCTGAGGCACCGTTGTAGCTTCCAGATACACGCATTCCTAGCAACGGCTTCAAGAAACATCAACAAGTGCAGAATACAACGCGTCCCCTCCTCCAGAGACCCGCAACATGGCAGCCACCAAACAGACCATCCTCATTTCAGGGTAAGTTCAGGGTACTATGACTTACCTAGAATCTACAATAAACTACTTACACTTAAACAAACAGATGTACAACCGGAAGTGCCGGTCATGCCCTCGCTCTCGAATTCGCAGCCCAAGGACTGCGCGTTTTTGCCACTGCGCGATCTCTCAAGTCCCTCGCTGGTCTTGAAGAAAAAGGCATTGAGACTTTGACTCTGGATGTCACCAGCGCAGAAAGCATCGCTGCATTGAAAGCAGAGATTACTACGCGCACAGGAGGCAAACTTGACATGCTGTTCAACAACGCCGGCATAAGTAAGTGGCCTGATTCCGGATTGGTTGATGGTCATGCTGATGCTCTCCCTCTACAGTGTACGAAGCGCCAGCCATTGAAGCCAATCAAAGTCGGGTTCGCCAAATGTATGACACCAATGTGTTTGGACTCATGGACATGGTTGCAGCGTTCACACCACTTTTGCTAGCCGCTGTGTCCGACTCGTCTCGACCACCAGTAATCATCAACACCGCTTCTATACTTGCCGTTGTACCTTACCCATTCTCCGCTGCATATAACGCGTCCAAAGCAGCGGTGGCATCTTATTCGGATACCCTACGGGTGGAGCTTGAGCCGCTTGGTATCAAAGTTGTCACCCTGTACATGGGTGTCGTATCTACAGGTCTATTCTCCCCTAGCTCCATCGAGTTCCAACCCAATGGGTTATTCGTTGAAGCAGAAGCTGGTGTCAGGAAGAGGGGCGAGGATCATATCAAGACAGGCGCGAAGCCTGCTGAGTTCGCAAAGCAAGTGGTTGCGACGGTGTTGAAGCAGAAACGTGGGCCTGGAAAGGGCGAGTACGTGTGGAAGGGCGCCATGGCTACGATAATCTGGTTCTTGAGCGTTGTGGGTGGCAGGAAGGTCTTTGACTCAACGAACGCGAAGGAGATTGGGTGGAATGATCAGGTCAAGAGGGCTATTGCTGAGAGAGGGCGAAAGAGCGTGCAGAATGTTTCGGCGAAATAATTGGGTTCCCTTTGTGTCGCATGTGCAGGGTTAGGGGTTGATGTCCGGAAATGTTTGAAGAGTAGTGTAAATATACTAATTAACGGCTTCTATGCATCCACAGTCCATGTGTAGCATGAGCATTTCGTGCACTTCATTGCCATCGGCCCATTTGTAAAGCACGCAAACATTGATTGCTGGAACACATGATACAGTAGATTTTTTGAGCGACTCACCAGACAGACTCACTTCTTAGGCATCGTTGTCAGGCGGGTTGCGTGATACAGACGGGCTGGATTTGCGCCGCTCTGGGTAAGGATCAGTAATCACAACTCGCCAATTACTAACCAGATGCCTATGCGACTCCATGTTTGCGCTTGGAAACATTCCTCATATGGGCGCCACCTATAGAACGGCATGCAATAGCGAACCAGTGTGAACCTGAAGTTCAACCATCATCATCGTACAACACCAAAACCTGCAGCCATTCATCATGCCAAAACGCCCAGCCTACCGCATTACCTCAAGTTTTTGAGAACCTCGCCGAACAGCCACAAAGATCCTAACTCATCAACAACCTTGTGACGGCCCCGACATTCAGAGTTCTCAAATCACTATAATGTTGTCCTGTCCCCAAAAACACCACTGGGATACCCGTCGCATGCACCATACTGACCAATGTGCCGACCATATCCCCCACGGTATCGCACTTCGAGATAACGAAGCCGTCCAGACTCCTCCCAGCGCCGAATGAGGCGTTGAAGTTGCGAGCCTGCGCCACTGAATCTGTGCCCACCAGCGCTTCACCCACCATGAGAATCTTATTGGGGTTCGCAAATTTGCCGAATTTCTCGAGGGAGGACATGAGACGCTGATCGTTGTGGCGGCGACCGGCAGTGTCGATGAGGACGACGTTGAAGTTGTTCTTTTCGGCGAAGACGACTGCGTCAGCGGCGATGTTTGCGGCGTCTTTGCCGTAGCCCTTTTCGAACAGATCGACTTGCCCACCTTCTCGTTGCGAAAGTTCTTTGAGACGGTCGACATGTACCCGAAGTTGCTCAACAGCGCCGCTACGGAAGGTGTCCGCTGCGGCGATGAGAACGCGGTGGTGGTTTTGTAGTAAGAAAAAAGCGATTTTGGAGAGATTTGTGGATTTGCCAACGCCATTCACGCCGACAATGGAGAGTACGTAGGGGCGCGAGGTTGTGGCGTTTGTGTGTTGGATTTCGCGGAGTAGGTCGAGGGAGGAGGTCGGCGTGAGGATTTTGGTGAGCGCCTTTTCCATCGAGGCTTTGAGTGTTGTTTCGATTGCTGTAGTGCTGTTAGTATGGGTGGCGCTAACACAGTGAGAAGGTGTTGGACGCACTGGTGAAGTTTGGTGTATTGATGCCCACGAGGTCGCGTTCCACGCTTTCGCATAATCGGACAGCGGCTTCGAGAGCAACATTCTTCTTGAGTAGATGCTGCTCCATGCCCTTCAGAGGCTTAGCCAAATCCTCCTTGGTGAGCGTCTTACCCCCAACGACGTTCCTGAACAACCCCCCTATTGCACCCAAACTCGATCCAACGAGTCCACTCGCGGCAGTAGGTGCGTCTTTGTCCTTCTTAGCGTTCTGTTCTGCAATAATGGCATCCATCTGGTCATCTAGATCCTTCAGCACGAATTCGCCCTTGTTGGTCTTCCGGCCCCAAGTCTCTTGCCTGATTTCTTCCAATGCTTCGTTGCCTGATGTTTCGCCCCGGATATCCGATTGTGAGTAGTCAAGTACCGAATCATCCTCCTCTTCCGCACCAAACTCACCCCACACTCTGCCTTTCTTCGCCGAGCCCTTGCCCTTGCGCTTCACAGATGCCTCGTCGCCGGATGAGGCAGGTGCTGAACTGAATGCCGATGCCTTCTTCTTGTCTCTCCGTGACATCTTCCCCCCAAGAGGTCGCGCCTTCCCAGTCAGGATTCCGCTATGGGCTGGGGTTGTAGGTCGAGACGTGTCTGGTGTTGGTACCGGAGTCGAGTCGGCGCTGGTATCATACAAAGGTCGTTGTGGCTTCGGCAAAGCCGGTGGGTGTGGTGCGCTCTCCTCTGCAGAGTCGTTGTCTGTACTCGACTCTGGTGTGGTGAGCTTGATTGATGGTGCGCCTGAATCGCTTGCGCCTTCCAGTTCATGTATTTGGCGATCAAAGTATGACGAAAACTTGTCGCAGTTGACAACGCTGCTGTGCTCCGTCTTGAGCTGCTCGCCGTAAAGACCGACGAAGAGGGCGCGCACGTTGTCGAGGAGCTTATCTATCCATGTGAGGTGGACCAGACTTTGGTATACAGCCTGAAGCACTGTCAGCCCTTGTTCTGCGTGGCACATGTGTCGTGCGATGCGCCAGGGTTGGAGGTGCAGTCGCCGGCACAACATACCACAAAGATGAGACCCAGGTCCTTTGAGGCCGTCCACTTCAACGTGTACCCTTCCTTCTTGTACGTGGGTTTCGAGCCGGCATCTTCGGACTGTGGCTGTATGCGCTCTTCGATAAAGACATCGCGGATGAGGCTGTTGATGACGTTCACGCCCACTGGGACGTAGGTGCGTGACCACAGCACCACACCAGACGTTGTGACAATCTCAAAGGTATCCAGCATGCTGGCCTGCACAGAGTCCGGGGGCGATGTCTTGATGCGGGCGGATGTGGAGGTGGCTCGCTGCAATGTGTGAGGGGACGGAGGTATGACGCGCCGAGCCTGTGGCCTGTGGCCAGATGGTCGGAACTGGCGCGGAGGTGTCGCGGGCTCACCGCAGCTGGCAGGCACCACAAATAACCCATCAACACCGACGCCAACACCAATATCAACACCAACACCACCCCGTCCAGGCACCCACACGCCCCCTGCATCGCGAGTCTCCTCACTCGATCCTGTCGCTACACCATTGATACGTCACGCGCGCCACGATGCAGCGCCCCAGCTACCAGAACCCGCCGCCAGCGCACTCACCACCACGTATGTCTGTTACACCCTACCCATCTATACCTCACGACCATTGCGCCTAAGCCCAAATTTTTAAATTTTCCCTTCTAACATTCTATGGCAGTCCACCATCCTATCCCACAACACGTGTCCACCGTCCCGCAATTGCGATCTCCCCCTCCCCCGCAGCCCCCATCGCAGCCACACAGCGCCTACGGCTATGGACAGCAGGGCGGCGGCATGCCCCAGCAGCAGGGCGGTTACAACACACACCCTTCCTTTGGTGGCTTCATCAATGATCCCACTGCACAGCTAGGCTTCCAAATGGGCAAGAGTGCTGTAGATGCTGGGCAGCAATACGTAGAGCAGAATGTAGGTACCGACCATGCACCCTCCAGGCTTGCTTAATCAGACCGTTTCTGAGCGTTGAAAGGGTGATAGCTAACCACAATCCAGATTGGTCGCTTTGTCTCCGTCTCGGCGCTGAAACACTACTTCAACGTCACTAACATTTACGTCCTCGCCAAACTGCGCATCATAATGTTCCCCTGGTGGCATAGGCCGTGGTCACGACAGCAGCGTCACAACCCGGACCCCACCGTCGTATCGTCGTCACTCTACCTGCCACCACGCGAAGATGTCAACTCTCCAGACATGTACATTCCCACCATGGCTCTCGTCACGTACATCCTCCTCTCGACGCTGCTCGCAGGCCTCAGAGGACAGTTCAACCCCGAACTCTTGGGATACACAGCGACCCTCGCCATCTCTGTTACACTACTTGAGATTCTCATCATTCGAACGGGCACCTTCCTTCTCGCCATAAGCAACTCGTCGCAGTTGCTCGATCTTGTTGCATACAGTGGCTACAAATTTGTCCACGTCATCGTATCTCTTCTCCTTTCACGCCTTACAGGTTGGCTCGGATTCGGCAGCGCATGGGTCAGCTGGGTCATCTTCCTGTACTGCTTTGGCGCCAATGCGTTCTTCTTGCTGAGAAGCTTGAGATACGTCTTGCTGCCTGACCAGGGTGGACAGGGCATAAGTGTTGGTGGAAACGCGGCAGCTGGCTACACTGTTCAGAAGAGCCAGAAAAGTCGGAGAACGCAGTTCCTGTTTGTGTACAGCTACGTCGTTCAATTTGGGTTCATGGTGTGGCTGAGCAGGGTATGAGTATGCGAGGTTTATAAGGATCTGCATCCTGGTCCCTAGCAGACCCCCGAGTTGGCGCGCAGGGTAGATGCAGCTTACTTCGCCCGATGTACATCCATCCTGTTATTGGACAATGGGACACTGTTCTTGAAAGGCACAAACGTACTGCTCCGTCTCTTAGTGCGGACAATACGACTCCCGTTTTCGACTTCGATGATATCCTCTAGCCTGCGCATCGCATTGCATCGTTAATGCTTATCGAAACAGAACCAAATATAATCTTCCGAACCTCTAATGATCCACGTCTCTACGTACTGTCCCCATGTTGCACCTCGGCCCGTTGATTTTGGCCATTGGCCCCCACCAGTGCTATCGGTATGAGAAGGTCTGTGCCTCGAGGACCTTCACGAGGCTGCTTGCACTACGTCACGCAAATAACATCCACGTATCGTCGCAGAAAGTATATGCAAGCCTTACAGCTGCTCATGCAGGTGAAGCCACCGAGTCTTTGACCTGATGTCGCAAGGCGACACTACATCATCGACGACCCCACAGATCCCTCAACCGCACGTTCCCAAAATATGTACGGTATCTCCGATTCCAAACACACATTACGCAATGCAGCCCATCTTCGAGTCCCCGTCTCGGAACAAGCAAGTCACATCGTGGCGTCCATTAGCTTCGGACACCCTCCGATGGTGTTAAGTGGAACAACGCCAGCGACAGCGCCGGCTCCCGCAATAAATGACGTCGCTACAACCACGCAATGGAGGGACAGAGCATTTCCAACTTTCTGGTCGGTGGTAGCATGTTATAAGAGATTTGTTCCTAGATGACTTACATTGGAGTGTACATCTGAACTACACTTCTCAAGTCTTAGAGAGTAATAAACGCTACAAAACTACAGACATTTGCAATACTTCATCAAAAATATGCCTCGCAACGGAGATGGCTCAAGTGACAACGGTCCCATCGAGGGCCACGAGATTGTCCACGGCACTTCTGGAGATGTAACCTACTTGTCATTCTACACGTACCGTTCCATCCACCTCCTAATCAACCATTTAGAAATCCCTCCAACACACCAAGCATGTCGCTCCCGTGCCCGACGTTGAAGCAGGAGACTGTAAGTCCACAGAATCAAACATAATCCCCATGGACTCGGTCTCCACTAACAAATCCGACTAGCTCTCCCCGGCATGGGCGCCGGCGGCGTCGCAGACGTAGTCCAAGGGGACTCTGAAGAGTTTGGTACCAACGAGCCCAAAAAAGATCCCCTAGATGACAGCAACGACGGCAATGACACCACGATGCCTGACCGCGATTCCACTCGTGACTCGCCCTCATCCCGGCCTACAGGACCCAAGCGTCAGAAGACAGGTGACGTCGCCGTTTCCGGATTGCAGACAGAATCATCCTCTTTCTCGGGCTCCAGATCGAAGTCCAACAACAGTTCCGGTGCATCCAAAGCCTCAGCAGGCTCATCTGACCCCAATGACCTAGAGCAAATCTCCCGTCACAAGGCGGAGAAGTACGTCGCGCTCGATGAAGACGAAGTCGCCATATCCTCTGCTGGCACTGAAGCCGAGAAGCGCGAGGCGCGCGCTGACAGACGTGCTGACGCGTTGGGCGAGGAGAAGGATAAGGGAAAGGCGGAGAAGGAAGGCGGACATGCTGATGTTGAGGCGTTGCATGGGGAGGCAGATAGTCGGGGTCCGGGTCGCGGGGGTAAAACTTCGGGAGGTGATGGATCCAGTACTGGTACCGGTGCCAGGAAAGGTGGAAACGGCAATGATAAGTCGGATAGTGGCGGAGATGATGAGGGCAATGATCTTGAGAAGGTGCAGAGACATCAGGCGGAGAAATATGGAGCTGTGAACTTGGAGAAGGAGTAGGGTAGGTTGGTTTATGTAATGGATAGAAATTGTCTTATATATAGTCGAAAGGGAGGATGTGTAGGTTCGGTCTTTGAGCCCATATCGTATATCACGCATTTCAATCAAAGAAGTAGGGTATGGGGTCAGTCTTTTGTGCCAGTCAAACACCAAGACCCTTCAATTGGTAGGCAAGGAAGCGTGCGTGCAAGACGGTGAGTAAGGGATTACGAATGCAATTGGAGGGAATTGTCCACGACACAGGGCTTCGTTCGGTAAATCTCTATATCAACGTCAAACATTATAGCATTTTCAAACTAAGGTTGATACTACTCTCTAGACTAGATGTGCTATAAGTTGGGAATGTTTCTCAAATCAGCCACTATACTCAAAACCCTCTTCCATTAAACGCGAGACAATCACATCTCGAGTTTATGGATGTGTTATCTTACACAGTACCTTTATTCGTCGCTCTCAGCCTGTGAATCATATCAATTACAGATGAATAAGGCCAGGATATGGATTCATCGATCACTCTAATAACTTCCTGTAGATACCTTGGAACATTGAGTGTTGAGAAAGGCCACCGCGTTGAGGATTGTTGACTTACTTAGGTCGGTTGGATCATGACGACCGTCACTCAAAAGCATAATACCTTGCGAGGCCAATGCGTATATCGGAAATGATGATGAATTGTGTACGGCAACTAATCTCTTCTCGGATCCAATGTTCTGACGCCTATGCTTTTGTGACCTGGACCCCTGTGTTGACCTACCATGGTGGATCTTCGCCATCATACTGGTTGAGACCCTCTGCCTTCTCCCAGCCAGGCACATGGACATCCAGGAACTTCCCGGTGTCTTGGCTTGTGACGCGGAACACGATGTCACAGACAGCCTTGGACGATTGTTCGACAGTCAAATCAGCTGTTGGGCCACCAAGGTCAGTCTGTACCCACTATGGACAATCAGTTAGCAGTGATTTACGAATTATCAATATCGGGACTTACACCTGGAGATACGGCAACGAAAGTGAATCCTTCGCTGGCGAAAGACAAACTGTACTGGACAGTTAGCATATTCAAAGCTGCTTTGGCAACCTTGTATGCCGGCACGGGGAAGATGCTGAATTTAGGTGCCGTTGCGATGGAGCCCACGGTCGTAGATCTGCAAATTGTCAACTAGACTCTGCGTTTGTGGCAACAATTGTGTAGCATACATGTTGATGACCTTCTTCAAGTTTCCTTTCTTCAACAGTGGCAACAAGGCGGCAGTAACGTAGTGAACACCCGTCACGTTGATCTTGAATGTGTCATCGAGATCGTTCATGTTCTCAATGCCGTCCAGTGTGAAGGGCATGAGACCTGCGTTGTTGATGAGGACATCAAGGCCTTTACCAGCTAGAGATTGCTCGACTTGCTCCGCAGCCTTCTTTACCGAGTCTTGAGATGTCACTTCCAAAGGTACAAACTCGACTTTGCCGTTGTTCTCTGCAATCAGCTTCCTGATACCTTCAGACTCGCTGCGAGCGGTTGCGAACACCTTGCTGACGTCTGAGGTGGAAGCAAGCAGGCCAGCAATGGCGAGGCCCAAGCCACGTGAGGATCCAGTAATGAGGTATGTCGACATTGTGCTATGATGTTGGATTGATAAGGTGCGTTGGTGGAGCGCGGGCACTTTGGAATAATTGAGACAGACGATTCTTGGGAGATGCTCGGCCACAGATGAAGGGGCTCAGTGAGGACCACAACGTATGGAATTAAGCACGTCGGTCCTTGTCGCTTACAAATTCGTTGTGTGAGGCGTCGCTTTGAGTCAACCCGCGCTGGCCCAAGGCGAGTACACACACAGTTGATGCCTGCCTGACTGATGCGAGCTGATTCTTTGTGTCACTGAAACTGTGCCGCTGGCAAGCATGTCTGCAACCTGGCATTACCCCAACTCGGCAAAGCGGCAGCATGCAGCCATAGCGCTCTACTACTCTACTGTGCAGCAGGGTTGCAGCGGGCTGAACGGGTGGACCTGGAACCCCTGTGCCCGCCTAAGACTTAGGCACCCTACCTATGGTAGTTCCCGCACTCACCCTCCCGCGGGCAGAGCTTGGCGAGGTGCTTATTTACACTCACGCTCATGCCGACTATGCTTACGTGCTCTGACATCCCACCGCCGCAACAACGAATTGAAATCGGGTCAAATCAGACACCGGTGTGGCTCTAACGTGCCACAACAAGTCGTACTCGCCGTCATATTGGACAGCCTCCAAGGTTGCGTTCCCGGATGCCCATATTAGCCGCACAGTCGGTCGTCCCATGCTTACCCCCCGCATCATGGGATGTAAGCCACGGTAAGTATCCATCTGATTCTAAACAACACGACGCCTGATGACAAATTCGTTGACTTCAACGCGCCTTGTAATTCTGCATGCTGGGCGTATCGAGTCCGCGTGTAGCTTTGTGCGTGCTTGGCATCTCCTCGTTGCCCTCTCACCAGAGCTCGAGACCAGGCTCAGATTCGAAAACATGTACGATTGCAGTAAACTCGTTCTATAAAAAGTAAACACTATACAATTTTCAACCCGTATCAAACGTTGAAATGCCATTATTCCATTCTTCGCGATAAAGTCCAAGTCTTCCTTTCAATCACGACAACCCGTAGCGACTCAAGCCCTTTAGTATATCATCTGCGATTTTCTCGGCTAATGCGTCTACAAAACGAGTTAGTCGGTTAATGACAGTTCAGTTTAGCTGATCTACTCACAGATTGTTGCTACAGGATGCCCTGGAGGCAGCAACGGAAAGGCAGCAGCATCGACAACGCGCAGCCCGTGGACGCCCAGAACGCGTGCCTTGTTGTCCACCACTGCGTTGCTGTCGTTTGATCGGCCCATGGCGCAGGTGCAGGCGGCATGGTAGACAGTGCTCACCGTCTGGCGAATCACATGTAATATTTCCTCGTCGCTGGTGACATTTGCACCAGGGAAGTATTCGGAACCAATGAGCACTGGCTGAATAGCGCTAGTGGCAAACATCTCCCGCACTCTCTTGTAGCCAGCCACCACAAGCGCGCGATCAGCTTCGTGGCTCAACCAGCGTGGATCTATCACCGGAGCGTCGTCCATATCCGCAGATCGAATACCAACCGTACCTCTCGAAAGCGGTGCGACCAGCGCGGTTGATACCGTGGCGTAGTTGAAGCCATCAGCGGGGGCGTCGCGCACGTAGTTTTCCTGATACCCCAGAAATCCGCTCATTGAAAGGTACTCGACTTCTGGCCAGTCACCGGGGAAGCTGGCATTGAGTGTCGCTAGTGTGGTGTTGGCGAAAGACGAGCGCAGCTTCGAGGGTATCTTCTCCCATGCGAGGAAGTCGCCGCCCGAATTGGTCAAGATCCCTTCTTGTTTCTCGTTGTAGAGCCGCTCAGCTTCAGCCAAGACCGCAGGATCACCAAGTGAGCTCGATGTAATGACGTTGACTCGATACGAAGGTCCCATGATCACATGGTCCCACATATTCTGGCCGACACCCGGACGGTCTGCAATGATCGGGATGCCATGCTCCTCAAGCGTAGCCTTGGGACCGACGCCAGATACCATCAGCAATTGTGGGGATTGAAAGGCCCCAGCGGAGACAATGACTTCGTTTCTAGCCGAGAGCACATATGGACTATGGCCGTCCGATTTCAGCAACACTCCTGTCGCCCTTTTCTTTGAGTCGAACAGGATCCTCTTCGCCATCGTAGATTGGAATACCATGAGACCTGTCTTACTGAGAGCGGGTTGGAGATAAGCCGTCTCTGATGACTCCCGCGTTTGGAGAGTAGCATCAATGTTTTCAAGGACATACGAAGAACCATCCAAGATTCCGCTAGTGAATCCCTGCTGGGGGTGAATGCCAATGTCAGCAAGGCCTCTTTGGACCCAGGAAGCCATAGCGTTGGCGTAATTCGAGAAGGTTATTGACAGTGGCCCAGTACCGTTCCCGAGCGTCTTGATGTCATATTCAGCCGAGGCATTGAGTGCTCGGCTTCCTTTGGGTTCTGTGAAGTTGAGGGACTTTTCGAAGTAAGGACCAAAGTTGTCAAAGGCGTAGCTTTCATCGCCAACCTTTTCCGCCCACATCTTGTACGTGCCTGCAGTCCCCCGATGGTATGCCATGTAGTTTCGCGCAGTACTTCCTCCCAACGTCTTGCCGCGGGCGTAATGAACTTTAGCATTCATCATTTCCTGCCGCTGTCAGACCCATGTGGAAAGGTAAGAATGTCAGGCACAACATACCTTCTGTGGCTCAGTAATAAACCCCCAGTCTACGCGGTTGACGTCCTTGGGGTCTTTGCCGGTCCAAGAGGTGTCGTACGCTGGGATCTGGCTGAGATTTCCATTTTCTATTTCGTAGAAGCTTCCTGCTTCAACCACGGCCACCGATACAGCCGGGTCTTCGGCCAGGCGGACTGCTACGGTCAAGCCGGCATTTCCACCTCCAACCACGATATAATCATAAGTTGCGTTCCCTGGGACTCCAAAAGACGATCCTAATAGCTTCCGAGCGACAAGATGATCACGACGCACAGTCGGTGCAGTTCGGATGAGCGTCACAAAGAGAACCAACGAAGTAACAAGTGAGAATAGCATTGGAGTTCAATTTGTACGATGCTAGGTGAATGTATACATCTCTACGGACAAGTTTCATTCATATATTATATACCGTTGGATATCAAGTCTATCCACCGACTCGGTCGCTGCAGTCCTCCAACCCGACCTTCGCCCTCTCATTTTTCAATGTCATATCTACTAGAACCAGGATCACACAGCACAAAGCGCCCAAACACCTTCACGTCAGTCCTATATTAGGGATGGAATGAGCGCCACTTGACAGAGAGCACCGAACATGTTCAAAGCGTCGCCGACCAGGCTTCCGTCCTTCTACGCCATGATGAGAATCATAGGCGTTTTTGCAGAAGCTCAAGGAGGCCAGAAGGTTGGTGGCGCGTCCACAGGAGTCCCGTGGGGCCAAGACGTCCATATCGTGGGCGCGGTGGATGAAGCTGACTGAAGGGATTACAAGCCACACCGTGCCTTAGGTCTATGCTTCGGTGTAATTGACGTGTAAGACTCCTTTGGGAGAGACATTTCAGCCTGACAGAGGCATTAGCATCGTTGGCCAGTGCTTGATGGCCGAACTTGTACGGCTGAGCCCTCCTACTGACCCCTGAGCTGGATCATTTGGTCTTTGGACGCCTTTTCCTGCGCCGTAACATAGGCGTGCGGCTATTTGAGCAACCACCAGGCGTCCTCAGCTACCATGCAGATTTCTGGGCATTTTCCGCAGCTCGCTTCGTAAAGAATGCGATGCAACCATGACTGCTTTGCATGGTACATGACGCTCACCACTTAGGACCGCCCGGGAAAATTAGCCAATGAGACATTCCAAGGACCCCTGTTTGCCTTGTCAGGCTAGACGATCTGGAATATCGGGGCATCAGCCTCACACGTCGGCCTTCGCCGTTCCACACTTGGTCATTTACCGTACTATCTCACCGCCATCCAAGATCATGCTCCAGCCCAGGCTGCCTGCCACGAGGAGCTAGACGAGCGATATTGCTGTTTCTACGCATGGCTCCAAGTATTATGTAGTCAAATCGGGGGTATCAATTCCTCTTTGAAGTCGTGATCTCAAACGCTAATGGAGTGTCCTATCTAACATAATACGCGCACTCATTCTCCGCACTCGTTTCGACTTTTCATTTCAGAATTCTTAATTTTACGATCATCGGAAGCTGGCCATGAATATGAACCGTTCCACTCTCAGCAATTATCTCATAACTCTGCTATTGATTGGTGTTTCCGCAAAGTACTCCTAACCCGACTGTTCTTGATCCCACAATGTCGCTGACGACGTAATTGCAGAGAAGTTGGCCGACCTCTACCGCAACATGTAACTAACGGAAACTCAACATGGGGGACTCTACACTGTCCAACCTTTCCCGACTTCTTGACATCAAACCCTCTCCCCGCTGGGTTCCCTTGGGGCAATAGAAGTGGCTTGGACAATGACCCTTATACCGATGTTCCGGATACTGGCGTCACTCGATATTACGACTTTACCGTGGCACGCAAGTGGCTTTCCCCAGATGGATACAATAAGAGCAGCATTGTTGTCAATGGGGAATTCCCGGGCCCGGCGATCGAGGCCAACTGGGGAGATTGGGTCGAAGTCCGTGTCCATAACCAGATCATTGGACCTGCCGAGGGAACCGCGATCCACTGGCATGGAATTTTGCAACGAGGCTCCCCGTGGTATGACGGTGTCCCTGGGGTGTCGCAGTGTCCCATTGCACCGGGTTCGTCCTTTACTTATCGATTTCGTGCCGATGTCTACGGCACATCATGGTGGCATAGTCACTTCTCCGCTCAGTATACTGCAGGAGTCTTTGGGCCACTCATTATATATGGACCGAAACATGAGCCCTACGACGTGGATCTTGGACCAGTTTTACTGGGTGACTACTATCATCGCGAGTATTTTGATGTTGTTCGAGACGCAGCTGCCGCCACGGAGGACTTCAACATATACGTTCCCTGGAGCGATAATAACCTAATAAATGGTAAGAACCAATACAATTGCTCCATGGCTGCTGATAACGCCACTTGCAATTCTAACGCCGGGCTGGCGCAGTTCCGCTTCCTCCCAGGCAAAACGCACCGACTTCGCCTGATGAATGTAGGAGCTGCCGCACTGCTGCACTTCAGCATCGACAAACATCGGATGAAAGTTATAGCACATGATTTTGAGCCTGTCATCCCCTACGAGGCAGATTTCATTACGCTTGGAGCCGCACAGCGAACCGATATCCTCATCACAGCCGATGCCAATCCGAACGAGACGTACTGGATGCGCTCGACGATTACGCTGAATTGCTCAGTCACGCACAACGCACATTCTTTCGCTGTGATTTCATACGAAGGCAACGATCAGATTGAGTTACCCACGACCAATATAAGCATTGCTGCTGCCGCTGCAGACAAGCAGACCTTTCTTTGTCGGAACGATGAGTTGAACAGAACGGTCCCCTATTTCCCCCAACCTGTGGTTGAGCCGGACGTCGTGGAGACCATCGAAGTAGACTTGTTCACAAACGCTACTGGTCACCACGTTTGGCACATGAACAACCGCACTCAGCGATCGAATTACCATCGCCCCCTGTTGCTAGAAGCTGCTCAAGGCAACACAAGTATCCCAGATGAATGGAATGTGTACAATTTCGGATCCAATCGGACTGTTCGCATTGTACTAAATACTGTATATCAGTCCGCACACCCAATGCATCTGCACGGTCACAACTTTGTAAGTCTCCTGCCTTAAATCCAGCAAACACACATTTACAATGGCATACAGCAAGTTCTTGCACAAGGTCCTGGCGCCTGGGACGGCAAAACCATAATCAACCCTCACAATCCTACTCGACGCGATACACATATGCAACCACGCTACGGACATTTAGTGATTCAATATGAGGCGAACAACCCGGGTGCATGGAGTTACCACTGTCATGTCGCGTGGCATGCAAGTATGGGGCTAAATATTGCCCTATTGGAGGGCGGTGACGAGCTTCAGCAAAGCTTTCGCAGTGCAAACGCAAGCATTTCAAATGTGATGCAACAGACCTGCAAGGACTGGGAATTGTGGAGCCGGAATAACACTGTTGATCAGATTGATGCTGGTATCTAGACATGTTTGGTCAAGTGCTACTAAGACAATTTAATTTGTGCCTGACTTACCTAATATTAAAAGTTTCCCTGGATGGCCTCTACAGCAACGTGAGTACATGGTCTTGATCACGAGCAACGATTGGTATGGATCAACCGTAATGGGATACGAGATACGATCTGTGTACTACCCGAGAGTATGCATAAGCACCGTAAAGCTTGGGTCTGAGTGCATATGCTTATTCCATCTGGTCCCGCACCACGCACCCCTGTCACACACTTGCAAAAGTGGGTCAAGATGCAAGCTGCAGACAGAGGGCACAGTGAGCACTGTTTCTCGCTTGTTATGTAATAGCCCCCGCATTGCATGCATAATTTTTAGCAATTGGTGGAGGTAATCAGATAGCTTGGCAATATATTTTGCCCGAAGTGGCTCGAAATCCCAGGATGCTCTGGTCACGGTAGCATGTCTCGTAGCTCGCTGTGCAATACGGGAATGCGAAGCGTCTACCCGTATGATGCAAACAGGACTTGCTCAGATTGAATGTGTCAGCTATCTGTGTGTCGCTCAAAACAGCAACATAGTTGTAATGCTCCTTCTCTAGTTGTTCGTTTTGTTAGTCATTAGGTAGCACAACACGGCATTTGCGCCTTCAACAGGAATTTACATATTCACGAAAGAGTAGCGTAGAATTTGATGATCATCAAGGTACGGCACTCTAAGCCTTTTCTAGTCGAGCATTATCATTCTTAGTTAACGTTAAGTACGTGATGAGGACACTTGCTTTTATCAGTGTCCAATCAAGTATGGAGACTAAAAGGATACATTGTCAACTGTCACTTATGGATGCGCTGCAGGATACCGCAGATGGAAGAGCTATTCGCAGCCAATATGCAGCATATATCTTGTTCCAGCTAAGCGATTGTTAAGTGTCTACGAATTACATAACGTCCAAATGATTACCCACACGAAGATGCACCATGGGCTCGAATCTCTCACACCGCCGCCACCACATCCAACATTTCTGAGTTCGTGAATCCCTCAACCCTGACAGGTCCCGCCGTGTGGACGGCGATCAGTGCCTGCAAGTTCGTAATCTGCTCACCGGTCAATGTCTTCGTGCCTGACGGAACGGTGCGCCGTGGTCGCACAACTAGGGTATTTGGGAAATGCGGCTGAAACACCACATCTGTATCATCCCAGTCCCATAGAGCGGATTTTTCGCGGAAGTAATGCGGGGAAGATGACTCAGTGGCGTCTTCGCGAAACACGGATGTGTGGGTTTCCTGTACGTTCTTCCTGTGCACCGTACTGTAGACTCCAGTGACGGCAAGTGCAATGGCACTGTGCCAGGGTGTGCGTGGAAACTCGCCAGTGCCGGTGATCACTAGAGGGATAGAGAGCTTCACTGTTCCCGTGGAAGGATGAATCGAGAGGCGCACATAGTCCGTGTAACTTGCCTGAAGCAACTTGGTGAATGACTGCGCCCTTTTAGTGACTGGCTGTGCATACACAACGCATTGGTTACCTCAGCTCTGATCATCATGTTGATCGCCACTTTCTTGACGCATTTTCGATATTTCTGACCGCTGGTAGCGGTCGTGGCTACCTGACTGTACCGAAGATCGGACTCTAGGAAGCGGATGAAGCCACAGTACGTGAGAAGCGTATCGCTGTCTTCACGCATCATCGCCCGTACCTCTTCTTCTGTGCGACCATAGCTAGTCATGAGGTGATCCCGGCATCGCTGTGCAAGTGAAATGTACAGCCCCCAGTCAAGCTTTTGTCCGGAGGTATAACCCAGGATGTCCATCACACGCAGTAAGCGTATGTTGTGGTCATAGCCGCGGTCTCGCGTGATTTGAACGAGGTATTCGCTGTATGCCCATGTCTCGTGGTCGGGAATCCCGACAATATCGTCGAAGACTAGACCATCTGTCGCAAGCCAGACTTGACCGCCCATCGGGTACACAGCACGAATGTCTTCGCACATTTGATTGAGACGAGCGAGAGCGAGCTCCTCACCAAGGTCCGGCAAGACGCCAGTGACTTTGTCAACCTTGTTGATCTACCTCACGTCAGACAATATAATCGTTGCATTACGGAAGCTGGAATGGTTTACACTTTTCCACGGGAACGCTGGGAGAATCATCTTTACAGCTTCACCTTTTTCAAGTTGGGACATCACCTTCGCCATGAACATGGGTTTGCCAATCCACTCGACTTGGTGCTGTTCTCCATCCTTTGGGGCAATGTGCTGTCCGTAACGCTGAATCACATCCAAGACATCGCTGGCGAGCTGCTCGACTTGTTTCGTCTCGAGCTGTAGGCTCGGCGTGACGTACCCTTGGAAGTTGAAGTCAATTACAGGCGTCCATCTCATGGATCACGTTGGAGACATACCAGAATCATTTCGAATTTTGTCGACTGTGTGCTGCTTGATCTTACTGAAGGCACAATCAAGGTTAAGATCAGCGACTCCATTGAGCTCCAGGGCGGTCACGTCGGCATAATCTTGGCCACCGTTTCGGACACCATGGCCGTTAGAGGGTGCTTCTAAAGTTGATTTAGAATATGTTACACTGACGTTCAGAGAGATCATGTATCGGAGGTACAATAGAAAACGTACCGGAGACAGCAGAAGGTCCTTTGACCTCGGGGTGATCCGTAATGCCACTCATTTTCTTATCTTCAGGAGTAGTATGGACAGTAGACTGAATGCGAGCGGTTCCGTCATGGAAGCCATGTAGTAGTTGCTGGACAGATAGGATACGAGCTTCCATGGTTGAGATAATTTGACCAATGTTAGAGACTTAATCTGCTTCGAGTGTTTTGTGAGAATATCGCGGCAGTATACGATGGAGATGACCTGCTTTAAAGGGGTGACTTTATTGCGTTCCCGGCCTGCCGCTGAAGCACAGGTCATCCAATGCAGTCTAGAAATACTCTACTGTTCCGTATTTGGTTCCCTGCTATTGGACTTCTGCCATGGCCGCCTCTTCTGATGACAAGATCCAGGGCATGATGTTCAGCGCAGCTTGCCACTGGCTCCTCGAAGCACCTTCGCGTCTTCCGAAACATTTTGAACCGGTGAATGAGTCCCGTGTGGGTTCGGCTTAGTCGCCCTGAGATACCGCAAGTCCAGACCAGATGTTGCATTCAGCCCTTGTAGCAGACTACTTGTGCACCTTGCCACCTGAAGCCTACTCGCACGGTCTCTGGGGAGGGATCCCTTCGTCAGCTTCCAAGGTTGTCAGGTTGCATTCACGTATCACGCAGATGAACCACAATCGCCTCTAGGCCCCAGGATATACAGTACGTACAGTAATTCGACCGTAAGAAGAGGAGGTGAAGGCTGAGGTGAGCTCAATGACAACACTGCCGAAGATGTGACGTGTGGACGAGCAATCACGTGGCAAGTGCGAGCGGCCACGCTTAACTCTTGCCAAGGGAATAGTCGCACTCCGAATCTCTTTCTATAATCTATATCTTCTAACCTTTGCTCTCCCTGAATTTCAACATAGTCTTTTCATCTGATAATTAGCACAATATGAATTCAACCAACGTATCCGCGTCGTCAATCATCTACTCTTCAGATAACCCTACCCAAGAAATGATCGACACCAAAGAGAACTTTGTGGAGTCTCAACAGCCAGAAGTCAAGCTTAATGGCGGCTTTGTTGCTTGGTTTCAGGTTTTGGTCAGCCATCTCATCGTGGTGAACGGTTTTGGCTACTTCTCCTCGTTTGGTCTGTTCCAAAGTCATTGGACTTTGTCACTTAACCGATCAGCATCGGATATTTCCTGGGTTGGGTCCATCTCACTGTTCCTTCTATTCTTTTTGGGCACTCTCTCGGGTCCGCTTATGGATAGTGGTCACTTCCGATCTCTCATCTTAGTTGGGTGTGGCTTCCAGCTTCTTGCCGTTTTCGCAACATCCGCCGTCACACAGTACTGGCAGCTTATTTTAGCCCAAGGTGTGGCCCAGGGCATTGGAAATGGTCTTCTCTTCACGCCATGTGTTGCTTTGGTCTCCATATACTGGACCAAAAGGCGAGCCTTCACTTTGAGTCTTGCCGCCTGTGGTGCGCCAGTTGGAGGTATCATCTTTCCCGTCATCTCCAGGCAACTAGCACCTACCCTTGGATACCCGTGGACTATTCGCATCATGGGCTTTGTCATGCTCTTCAACGCAATCATCATTATGCTATTAGCGAGACCTCGCCAGTTCAATCGCACGAACGGACCCCTTGTAGACCCAAGGGCTTTCAAGGATCCGGTGTATTCGCTGTTCTCTATCGGAATATTCTTCACTCTTTGGGGCGTCTACATCGCCTACTTCTACGTACGTATCCGTTTGCTTACTTGCCATTCCTTGGCTAACGGGCCCTTGTATAGACATCGACATTTGGGCGGGAAGTGATTGGCATATCTGAAAGCGGCTCCCTCACGTTGCTCATCATCCTCAACGCAGTAGGAATTCCGGGTCGCATCATTCCCGCCTTTCTGGCAGACGCTTACTTCGGCGCATTCAACGTGCTAATTCCCTTCGTGGGAGCTGGTGCCGCTATGCTCTATGCGTGGGCAGGGATACATCAGCCAGGGGCCTATTACGCATTTGTTACGTTGTACGGCATTTGTGCGAATGCAGTGCAGACACTTTTCCCGTCCACACTTTCATTACTCACCACCGATTTATCCAAAATGGCATCGCGAGTCGGTATGGTTTTTGCCGTTGGGAGCATTGCGTGCTTGACAGGACCGCCTCTGGCCGGCAGGCTGATCGATATGGGCAATGGTAGTTACCTGTACGCACAGGTATTCGGTGGGTCTTCCATGGCTGTTGGATGCATGTTTCTTGGTGCAGCACGGTTCTGTCAACTTCGCAGGGGCAAAGAGTAAGGGAAATTGATTAGGCAACCTGCAACGAGAGTCGAGTCAGCTTTACATCGACGGAAAATAATCAGGGTAGACGAAAACATACATAACTCCTACACTTTTACATGGTAGTCCCACTATCCTTGCGTGTGCATGCGCGAGTCCAGGAGTCATATGCATCCACTAGATGGCCATCTTGCAAAGCCGCGTCACCTGAACTTAGCTGATTGGAGGGGCGGGGCATGTCAGATCTCGCATTCGTCTACGCTACACCCGAACAACATTTAGACTAGCATATCGCCATTCCTGGACATCAGCTTATGTCCTCGTCTAACTTGTCAGGCAAGCACGCCTTCTAAAACTTCCCATTGGGAAGTATCAACTTATCCACAAACGACGTGCATGCTGGCCGGGCGATCAGCCGCTGGTGGGGCAGCATACATACTGTACCTAGCCGCGGTCCGCAGACCGGGGCCGGGAATGCATGACTAGCCTAGGTAACTCAGCTCAGTCAGCTTGGCCGCATGGGCCGTATGCTTAATCTATCTTCAAATTTATTCTGCAGACCGCTTCGGACCCGGTGGTGTGCCTGAGGGTCAGAATGCCGTCATGACGGGTGCCAGGGAAGGCTGCTTATTGCGCTGTCCAGGAACATCATCGGTCGCGCCATCCCCGCAACCCGATTTAGTGCGCTTGACAAGGTAGTTATATCCACATATCAAACCGACGAAGAAAGAAGGTGGTCATAGAGAGAAGTACGGTCTAGGGTCGGCGATGAGTCAGTCGGCGAGCCAGATATCCCAGGGCATCTGGATGTAGTAGTTCGAGATGCCAGCAAGAGCGTGCGTCAACGCCAGGCCTCAGGGCTGGATTGTAACAGTACTGCTTACCAGCTCACCGACACCGGTAGCATTGCGATGCAATGAAGTTAATATCCCTCACCGACTGTGTCTTGGCCATGCCTATAACATATTCAATCTCAATGAGACTAAATACCACAGAGAAGCCGTTCTCGCTCTGACACATGACACAAGAGAACTAAGCCGATCCACGTACACACTTCTCCATGTTCATCTCTCAGCTTATGCCATGCGTGGCATTTCTCTGCACTCTGCATCTCGCATATGCTCTTTCTCCTAACTCGAGCTTTGTCTCAATCGCTTCAGCTTGTGGACCTACAACTGCCAACATCACTTGCATTCACCGTTATGGCAGTGTCCTGCCTCCTTCCTTCTCGCGCGACTCAGATCCTAATGTTGGCTACTCGGGAACGCTGATCCCCGACGATCCCTCATGGGCTGCCCTCGTACCGACCGCCGACTTTGTTGTCTTTAACAAAGAGCTCGGGTTGGAATTGCTAGGCCCTTCGCCCAAAATATGGAAGAACTTCATTCCCTTGCTGAACGTCATCCATGAAGCTCCCATGTTTGTTGCAGAGCTCAATAAGCTCTTCACAACACAAGATGGGCCCCCTGGGAATCTCACCAACATTGCCATTGATCTGAGCACTGATCCGCCGACTGTGGAGGCATTCGTGACTGATCCACCCGTATATCAACCAACGGGAGGCGTGCTTCACGACGGATACATATACTGGGCTGTGCAAGGAAACAACGTTTCACTTCCAGGTGGCCTCAAACAGCGTCCCGGGATTGTACGTGTTGATCCCAAAACCTACAAAGCCGAATGGCTACTTAACAACTACCACGGGTTCGCCTTTGGTGGCCTCAACGACTTGGCCGTGGATTCTGTTGGCGACATATGGTTTACCGACAGTGACTATGCCTGGGGTCTCAATCTCGCTGCAGCTCCAAACCAGATCCAACTCGCGACATACCGCTTTCGACCCTCGACGGGCGAGGTCTCCATTGTGGACTCGACATTACAACATCCCAACGGTATCACGTTCTCGCGCGATGGGAAAACCCTCTTCGTTACAGACTCTGGATTGGAGACTTCCGGCTTGCCGGGCACAGACAACCAAGGTCCGGGTAACTTCTACAACTACCCTATCCGCATCGAGTTCACGTCCACCAACGCCCGTAACCTGTATGCGTGGGACATTTCCCGTCCCAACGGCCCCAGCGGCGTGCCTATCATTACTGGGAAACGTAACATATTTCAGAGTCTAGAGGGAAGTCCGGACGGCATCAAAATTGCAGCTAATGGGTACCTAGTAGTAGCGTCTGGCTTGTCGCTTGGGGTTGATATATTGACCTCAGATGGCTCAGTAATCGCAAGAATCCAGACGACCCATCCAGTCGAAAATATTGCGTTTGCGGGCGATGACTTGAAGACGTTGTACTTGGTTGGTATCGGTGGTGTCTCTAAGGTGGAATGGAATCTGGCGGGGCCTGACCCAAAGAACTATTACACTGACAATTTACTATGATCAGACGAATATCTGGATTAAAGACTGGCCGCTTTGTAAAGTAGATCAGCATCAGGAATCTTCTGCAATCGTGCTCTTACTGTTTATGAATCCACAAGGTGCTCGTCCATTTTCATTGTTGTGTTGTGAAACGACAAGTAACGTACCGAGGCTGACGGCGTAATGCCCGGGACGGCGTAATGCCCGTTTTGAACACCAAAACTGCAAGCTAGATTTGAGGCTGTACAGCCTCACGCAATAGCTATTATCACGCAATTATCTGGTGGAGGAATCTATATAGCTTGGGAATGATATTTAGCTATCTATACCTAGCTGGAGGATTGATCTGCCTGCCGTGGCGCGACTGAATAGGCTGCGCAGCCGTTGCAGCACCTGCAGCCTCCCTATTACCTTGAGGCTCTACAACGACTACTTTCTTCAGAGCAGCCTTTCGCGCAGCCTTAAGGCTCGTTCTCCTTCCCTTTTGGGATAGTTTGAGGCTTCCTCGAAGTCGCTTTGCAGTCTCACGAGCAGCCTTCCTTGAGGTCCTCTTAGCAGCCCTCTCAGCCCTCAGCCTCTCCCTCAACAATCGAGCCTCTGCCCTTGCCTCGCGCCTTAATTAAGTAGCCTCAGCCTTAGCCTGCCTTGCCTCCTCACGTTGTCTGTATCTTTCATCCTTTTAAAGTTGTTGTTGCTCCTCCTTAAGCTCCTGCTGTTGCTGTCGCTCACGTGCCTCCCTTACCTTCTTTAGAGAGTAGAATATAGCCCCTCCGTGATAGTCCTTAGGCTCCTGCAGAGGTAGGGCCTTGCCTTGCTTCCTGCGTAGCCTCTCGTTAAGTAGAGCCTCCCTGAGACCTTGAACCTCATGCTCAAGGAGGGATTTTTAGACTAAGATTAAGTGAAAGGCTTGGCTAAGCTTTTAAGCTCAAGGATCACCTCTATCTTTTACTACCTTGCGCAATAGGCCTTTAGTCTTTCTCTAATTTAACGTACTTAAGGCTAAGGAGTCACTATCTCCTAAAGGGGAAGCCCTGTTATTAAACCTTTGAAGAATAACCTTAGGATTAAAGGGTGATAGGCCTGTCGCCTAGAAGGCCTTAAGGATAGTTTTTTCCTTAAAGGAGGCCTCCTAGGTAGCTAGGAATATTAGGAAGAAGTCCCTCTTACTTATAGAGGTAAGGCCTTAGGTCCTTTCTATAAAGGCTAAGATCTAGTTTAAGTAAGTAGAGGAGAGAGGCTTGAATATAACAACGTTAAGCGGCTGTAGCGTGTGGGTTAAATAAGGAGGATATATTACAAGGAGGATCCTATTCTTATTATAGTACTTAATAAAATCTATCGTAAGGTAAGATCTATGCCTATCAAGGATAAGTAACTAATAGCTTAAGCGAGCCTTAGCCTTCGTAGAGCGATTAAACACCTGCTTAAGCTAGGTAAGGCCTAGATCGTTGTTAGTCTAACTAGAGGAAGAAGAGGTAAAGTAAACTTAATGTTCCTTAGGGTTGAAGGCTTGAAGCCAGGAGTCCTATAGCGATCCTAAGGCTAACTGATATATAAGGGTAGGCTTAAGGGCAGATCTATTAGCGCATATACAGGCTAGAAGCGTTATCTACTCTTAATTGCTATCCTAGATTATAGATCTTAGCTTCCCCTCTTAATACAGCCTCCTGCTAAACACCCTCTTTAACCTTGTTACTACACTAAGGAGGAAGCCTTTCTTATCTATATTGTATGTGTGGCGAGGCTTAATATTATATTCCTTAATCTTCTTAGCTAGAAGCTTAAAGTAGAGGCTGTATTTTAAGGCTAAGTTAGCCTAGTAGCGTGTTCTATCAATCCCTGTCGCCTAACTTAAGATAAGATTAACCTAGTAGCATTAAATGTACTAATTAGCCTAGTGCTTTCTAAGCTCTTTCTTTGCTATCTGTAAGGTAAAGTTCTATATTATAACCCTTGTAGGTAGCAGGCCTTGCCTTATAAGGTGCTCTATATAGCGTAGGAGCTCCTGTTCCTGTTATAGGTAGAGGATCTGCTAATTTTCTGCCTTGTGATTACGTGAGGCTATAATACCCTAGTGTCTCTAGGCAAGCGTCCTTTGCTTAACACTATAGACTTTTACTATTTTAGTATAATTAAGTTTTTCTCTAGGCTGTGAGGATTCTATAGCTGCAAGCGCAGCCTTAATTAGGTTTATGTTAATAAAGTTACGCGTTGTTAAAGTTTAAGGTGTTAGTGTTCAAATGTTATGAACCTTGAGACGGGACTGTAGCGTTTAAGAACATAGACGACCCTAGGCCACTAAGGTGCAACCAAGCGCGGGGACTACAGTACGCTAAAGATATCACGTGATAATTCTTACAAGTCTTATTTAGTCTTATAGATTCTTGTTGTAAGAAACTATAAGAATATACAAGAAAGCGTAAGGGCTATAAGAAGGCTTAAGTATATAGTAAGGTACAATAGACTCTTACAGTTAATTGTGTTTAACCTGAATAATAAGAAGCAATATATTATTCTTACTACTTAACCTTCTTAATACTCTTTACAGAAGCGCCCTCTTACTATCTTAGTACCAAGTACCCCTTGTCTACGTTCCTCTAACATTTATACTTAAGAACTAACTTTTGCGTTCTAACACTAGCTGCTTTATATTGTAGCTACTCAGATCCTTACACTTTAAATACCTTAAATATAAGTGACACGAACATAGACACTCCTGAGTCCTCCTAGGCTAGAGGTAGCAGCATTTAAGGCGCCTAACCTAACCTCTACTATGGGGACAGAGCTAAGCTTGAATCCTAGCTACTCTAATAGGACTGATACTTCCATATTAATGACCGTGTTAAAAAAGTTAACCAAGTCATGCTAGCATCTACCTACATGAGAGGAGATGCTAAGAAGTAGATTGCACCCTTTATCAAGAGATATATAGATAAGAATATTAATAACAACGCTAATAATAAATTAATAGAGAGCTAGGACTTGTTTAAACCTAAGATTAGACAAGTTTTCTTGCCTATTAAGGAATTAGTCATCGCGGAATAAAAGATACAGAACCTCTAATAAACTCATTCTGCTGCAGACTACACAACTTAATTCTAGTAGTGCAAGGAATATCTTAAATAGGATGATTAGGCACTAATGCGTATGTACTATTAAGGGCTTAAGCTAGCTATATAAGCTAAGCTTATAAGAACTAGTTACTGTGTTAACTCCCTTGATAGCTTGATTAAAGAGACTATTTGTCTTGACAACAAACTCTACAAGCTCGCGCTCGCAGAGCAAAGCTACTCTAGGACACCTATATAGGATACTAACCTAAGACGTTATTAAAGGACTTAACCTAACTAAGGGCAACAATAATAACTATATAAACCCTAACCTTAGGGTGTTTACTAAACTTATAGCTACAAGCTAATGCACATTAATAATGTAGTGAAAGGCAAGCCTAAGAAGAATTATAGAAAAAAGTAGTTTAATAATAAGAAAATAATTACCTGCTATGCTTATAGCAAAGAAGGCTACATAATCAAGGACTATAGATCCAAGAATAAAGTTATTTGCTAAGTTAACATAGTAAGCTATAGTACTTAACAGGAGACTATAGATAATAAGTAGACTATGCTTGACTTACTTACTAATCTGGATGTAATAGACAGGACAACGCCTATTCCTAAAGTCTTAACTGATCCCTTGGAAATGCCTAAATAATACGACTAGAAGGAAGCTCTGATTAAGCTATCTAAATCTAAACTTAAGGACCCTAAAGAAGAAATAATGCTTAATGCATTAAAATAGGCTTAAGGCAGAATAGATTAAGTTAACTAATACGCATGATTAAAGAAATACCTATCTAACGTACAAGAACTAGTAGAAGAATTAGAGTATTAACTTGTTAAGACAAAGACACTAAAACAATGAATTATTAACGTTGAACAAAACCTCTATTAGACTAGAAAAGTAGCCTACTATAAAAAATACATTTAAACAAACCTAAAAGTATAAATAGACATGTTAGAAGAATCTCTCTAGGAAAATATTAACGCCCTTAAGAAAGACAACAATCGTGACGTACTAATACTAGTACTTAACTAAGAAGAAGAATTAACACAAGCCAAGAAAGGCCTACTCTAACAGGAAACCTTAGACACTAATAAGTATAATTCTGCTATGGAATACCTCACTAAGGATAAGAAGGTAGAAAGGTTTAAGTCTAGGCACTAGAAAGCCTTACCTTTCGCGCACGACATATAATAGAAGAAGCACTATAATGCTATTTAGTAAATATTCTAGGAAACACAGGAAATCTAGACCTATCTGGTTAAAAATCAGAAGGAACTCTAAGAGCAAGCTAGAGGAGCTGCCTAGAGTGTCCTGTGGGCAATACAAGAGTTAAGAAAGTTAGGAAACCCTAAATAAATAGCTAGCGCTAAAGCTGCCTTAGCTAAGATTTAAGAAGAACTTAAGGAACAACTCACCCACGAAGAATACTAACAGTTGCTACCCTAAGAAGAGTAGGAAGAGCACTAGATAGACAAAGCTATAGAACAATACTAGCAGCAATAGGCTAAGGTAACTATGCAAGCAGAACTACAATGGTACAAAGAAAAAGTACAGTCTACACGGAAGGAGAGACGCCAGAGCGCATAACATGGCTAGAGCAATACTCTACCAAGTTATCTAGATAACTAGTAGAACCTATAACATGGAATTATGTCCTAGAGTTTATGTACGCACGACTAGTATGTAGTACATCATTTAGATTAAATTAGAGCAAGCTATTTCCTACACAGGTTCGCCTAGTGCACTAACTAAGCTTATAACTATATAGACAAAACTTGCCCTAAGCACCTTTAGGATAAACAAACTAGTAGCTACTTTCTAAATCTTAACAACCCTAACGCAGTGATACAGATGCAGTTAGTAGTTAATAGAAGCTGCTATAACTAAGACTAGCATACCTGCCTTAACTCTAAATGTAAAAAGCACGCTAATATAAAAGCACTCTATAGATATAGAGATTAGACTTTTTTAAGGAAACATCTAGCCCTAGGATTAAAGGACAATCTATTTGTTTAGTTAACCCTATAGGACTTATCAAGCTCCTAGTAGAGCTAAATAGACTCTGCCTGAAGGCGATAATTAACTCTAGTTGTTAAGGAAACTTTGTATCCACGCGCATAGCAACCTTAGCTAGACTAAAGTTACTAAGGAAATAAAGCCCTTACCCTGTAAATGTTATTAATAGCAAGAATATGCTAGGCTAACCTACAATTGACCAGGAGGTTAAGAGGTTAAAGCTAAGAGTCTAGAATTACTAGGAAATCATAGACCTAGATGTTACAAACAACACGGAATCGCAAGGTGGAGGAGCAGGCCGTCTGCGTCTCCTGCGACCCAAAGGCCGGAGTGACGTGGTCGGCGAAAGAACGCCCGGTGACCACGTGACTCGCCATCACGCCAAGAACAGACATCAGGCGCTAGGCGCTGATGGCAGCGGATAGAGTGATGGCAACCATCACAGGCATCAGAGGCATCAGGCGCTAGGCGCTGATGGCATCGATGGCAGCGATGGCAGCGTAGACTGCAACGGACATATAAGGATGGAAGGGTTTCATTATTACGCTCGTTGTAGTCAACTCAAATAGTTTATCTCCTATACAGATTGAACTTGTTATCTTAGCAATAAGATTGAATTGTCTTTCCTGAATACTCTTGCCCCACGCCTTCGTATCGCCAGACAACTTCCGCGCGAGGTCTCATACCTTCCTACTCACCTGTCACCCCTTTGGACCAGGATAGAGCAGTATACCCCCTCCGTGTAACACTAGACGTGTTAGACAACATGTTACACAACTTAGTGCTAGGTTTACCTTAGCTAATAGAGCATAACCTATAAATTGACTAGAAGTTAAAGAAACTCTAATTTAAGTGCTGTAGGAACAACGTAACTATAAGCCTGCCTGCGCATTAGCAGCAATTAATAGTAGATAAGAAGATAATTAGTTATATTGCTTCGCACAAGGACGTCCTTACAAAACAAGGGTCTAACTCTATAGATACTAATAAGAGTCTATTAGATTAACAAGTAAGAGTATTAGAGAAACGCGTAACTCCTAAAATCCCTACTAAGTATAAAGAATTTAAGTTACTCTTTTAGGAAGAGATAAGTGCAGCTGCATTACCTAAGCATAAGCCCTAGGATCATGAGATTATCCTATAGGAAGGAAAGCAACTAACTTTTAGACCAATCTACAGACTATTAGAAAAAGAACTTGAAATGCTGCAAGATTACATCAAGGTAAATCTTAAGAAAGGATTCATTAGACTATTAGAATCCTTAGCAGGATACCTAATCCTCTTTATACTAAAGAAGAATGGCAAGCTACAATTATACGTTAACTACTAGAAACTTAACAACATAACAATTAAGAATTAATACCTACTACCTAATATCTTAGAGTTAAGGGATTGATTAGCCTATGCAAAGATCTTTACAGTATTAGATCTAAGAGGCGCGTATAACCTTATACGCATAAAGGAAGGCAAAGAATAGAAGATAGCGTTTAGAACATGCTATAGACACTATGAATATATAGTAATGCTGTTTAGTCTTACTAACGCCCTAGTAACATGTTAAGCACTTATTAACAATATATTAAGAGAGTACTTAGACATATTTATTATTGCATACCTTAATAACATCCTTATGTATTTAAGTAACCCTTAAGAGCACGTTAAGCACGTAAGAAAAGTTCTAACTGCTCTTAGTAAGTATAACTTACGTCTTAAACCTAATAAATGTAAATTTTACAAAGAAGAAGTAGAGTTCCTAGGATACATAGTTAGCATCTATAGAGTCAAGATAAGTGAAGATAAGATTAAGGTAGTTAAGGAATGGCCCACACTAAAGACTGTTAAAGACATCTAGTTATTTTTAGGATTTGTTAACTTTAATTAACAATTCATCTAGGACTTCTCTAAGAAAGCACTCCTGCTAACAAAGCTTACAAGAAAAGAATAAGCTTAGGAATAGAAGAAGGAACAAGAAGAGGCATTTAATGACTTAAAAGGAGCATGTATAGCACTACTAGTGTTAGTACCCTTCTGAAGTAGAGAACTATTACGCTTTAAGACAGACGCTTTAGACCTTGCAATAGGTGCAGCCGCGAAACAGCTATAAGATGGCAAATAGCACCCTATCACGTACTATTCTAGGAAATTTACAGCCCCTAAAGAAAATTACAACGTACATAATAAAGAATTAATAGCTGTAGTAGATGCATTTTAGCATTAGAAGATCTACGCAGAAAGCTACTTAGACCTTAAAGTCTATACTAACTATAAGAACTTAGTAAACTTTATAATAACTAAAACCCTTAATTAAAGACAAGTATAATAGGTAGAGCTTTTAGGTTAATACAAGTTTAAAATCATCTACACACTAGGAAAAGATAATAGCAGAGCAGACGCGCTTAGTTAACGAACTGACATTACTAGAACAAAGAACATTATTAATGATGCAATCCTTAAAGTTAACCTAGATAGATTATTAGGACCTGCTAGATTAATTGGCGTAGTACTTACTATTGCACCTAAAGTACTAGAAGAACTTTAGGAAGTAGTTATTTAAAGCTATCACGACAACCCTGTACACAGTTACCTAGGCATTTAAAGAATAATAGAACTTATCTTAAGGAACTACTAGTTTAGCAATATAAAAGAAAAGGTTGCTAAGTTTATTAAGAAATGTGCAGACTATTAGAAGAATAAACATAGTACCTACGCACCTTATAGCAAGATGTAAGCACTTAAGTTGCCTACAGCACCTTAGGAAGACATCTCTATAGACTTTGTAACAGACCTACTACTATTAAGAGATCTAGTAACTAGATTCGCATACAATGCAATCATGCTAGTAATTAATAGATTTACAAAAGGAGCAGAGTACGTACTGTTTAGAAAAGACTTTATGGTAGTACAGCTAGCCTATATCTTCTACAATTAAATTATTAGGTATTACAGAATTCTAAAATCAATTATTAGTGACAGAGACAAGCTCTTTATGTCTAACTTTTAGACTGCACTTCTTGCTGCTATTAGAACACAACGAAAACTATCTATAGCCTTTTACCTAGAAATAGATAGATAAATAGAACAAATAAACTATACTATAAAGGCCTACTTATAGATATATGTAAACTAATAACAAGACAATTAGGTTTTACTATTACCTGCTGCGTAATTAGCCTATAATAATAAAGTATTAGAAGCTATAGGTAAATTACTATACTTTGCTAATTACAGAAAACACCTAAACCTGTTTACAAGGACATTACTATCACTAAAAACAGAAGCAGCTATGCTTATGGCTAGAGAACTAAAGAAAGTTTACGAATAAATAAGCTAAGCGCTTAAGACTGCTTAACGCAACAGCATTTTACATGTTAATAAAAAGAGAAAAACAGCACCTTAGCTAAAAGAGGGGGATAAAGTGTATCTTCTTACAAAGAATCTACGCATAATATAACTAAATAAGGGTTTAGATTATATTAAAGTTAGACTGTTTTTAATCAAGAACTAGAAGGGACTAGTTACGTACACACTTAACCTTCTACCTAACACTAGAATATATCCTAGATTCTATATCAAGATATTAGAATATGCTAACCCTTTAACTCTGTTGCAAATAACATTCTATTATAAACTACAGGAAGAAAACAAGTTTAAAGTTAAAAAAATAATAACACACTAAGGAATCTAAGGCAATAAGGAGTACCTAGTTAAGTAGTTAGGATATCCTAACTTAGAAAACACATAGGAACTAGAAACAAACCTTATAAACTGCTACTAGCTTCTAGCATAGTATTGCTATGCCACCTAGTAACGCAGGAACTAGGTTCTGCAGGGACTAACGTTTGTTCTAAATCCTAGTTCAAGGATTCTAAAGCCTTAAGCTTATCTAACATAGGCAGACTAGCATTAAAGATATGCTGTTCTTTGTAACAAAGAGCTAGCTTCTGCTTTTAAATCTGTTGCAGCTTGTTACAACGGGCGCGCATTTAGAGGACTACTAACTCTACTTCTATTTTATCTGTTACTAGCGCGGCCTCCTCTAACTCCTCCTGCTGTTCTAACTCCTTTACCTAACAATTAAGCTTAGAGAAATCTAGTATTAGGATTTCCTGTAGGACATATTCTTTTGCACCTATATATTTGCAATTTCTACATTTCTTGCTTAAAGACAAGAGCTTGCAAGGCAAGCTCTTCTATACATAACAGGCGCAGGACACTATAGTAAATAAACCCTTGTTATTAATATAATTACCTTAGAGATAATAATAATAAACAGCCTAGGAACTTATAAGGACATAAGCTAAGAAGGGGAGGATAGTGTTATAAACCTTAAGACAGGACTGTAGCGTTTAAGAACATAGACAACCCTAGGCTACTAAGGTGCAACTAAGCGCGGGGACTATAGTACGCTAAAGATATCACGTAACAATTCTTATGAGTCTTATTTAGTCTTATAGATTCTTGTTATAAGAAACTATAAGAATACATAAGAAAGCATAAAGGCTATAAGAAGGCTTAAGTATATAGTAAGGCATAATAGACTCTTATAGTTAATTGTGTTTAACCTGAATAATAGGAAGCAATATATTGTTCTTACTACTTAACCTTCTTGATACTCTTTACAGAAGCGCCCTCTTACTATCTTAGTACCAAGTACCCCTCGTCCACGTTCCTCTAACATTTATACTTAAGAACTAACCTTTGCGTTCTAACACTAGCTGCTTTATATTGTAGCCACTCAGATCCTTATATTAAAACAGGCATTATGCTGTCCTAGGCATTACGCCGTTAGCCTTAGTATTAGATAAGCGAGTGACGCAGGCAAGCGAGCAACGCACCCTACTAACTTTGCGCACCTCTATACGCGTATATCTTAATAACGTAATAATACATTATATAGATATTTATAGAGTAGATTAAGCAGTATCTAATATATCTTTCTTGCACGTATAGGAGTTATGCCTAGTTTCTCTGCACCTCTTACAGCGCGCCAGGGCCTAGCGGCTAAGGCCTAATTGCCCTCCTCCTTGACGCTCTTCACAAGCAATCTGCTGATTAGCCTCACGTTAAGCTAGTATATCCTCTCTAGCACCCTTTGTTAATACTCCTTACTTCTGTATACGCTTTTTCTTGCGCTGTTTACGCGCTGACGCTGCCTCATTAGCCTTCTTAAGGCTAGCAATCTGATCGCGCATTAGCTTAGCTAAGAGCATTATTACCTTAGCGCCCTTCTTAAGCTAGTTAATTGCCTTAATAATTAAGGCTAGTAATAAGCTCTTGTGCCTTTGTACGCGATTACGTATTAATGTTAATTAAGCCTTAAGCTTACGTATATTGCTTAGTGTACGAGCCTCCTAGGGAGGAGCCTCTAGGAGAGAAGCTAGAGTAGGCATACGCAGCTGTACGTCAAGCTTTAACAGGACAGCGTCTAGTTAGAGGGGCATAAGGCCTGCGCCTTAAAAGGCTAAGCTAATATTAGCTAGTGTGAACGCCTGTACAAAGGCTATCTTAAAGGCTAGTAGAAACTTAAGCTTAGTAATGTGGTTAATGTAGTAGTAGATTAGAGCCTTAACCTTATGGCTGTACGCGCGCTTTAATAGTAAGAAGTAGCTAACGTTAAGAGGCTGTAGCAGGTGTGATGAGTAAGGTAGTATACACAGCGTGTAGATATTATTCTCCTTACAGAGCGCTTGAAACTTAAGAGAGTAGTGGCTCTTATGGCTGTTAAGGATAAGCAGGCAACGCGTACTAATAACGTGAGTCTTCGTGTAAGCGTTGAAGTGCTTAAGCCACTCTACTCCTAGCTTGTTGTTCGTCTAGCTATTGTCGCTAACTGCAATCACCTAGTTGCGTAGGATGTCTGCCTCCTTGTACTAGGCAGACAGGTGATACTGGCTAGCAAAGATGAGGAAGGGTAGGATAGTCTAGCCAGCAGCGTTAATTGCAGCGATCACAGTCACCCACTCACGATTGCTAGGCTGGATAGCCTTTAGCCAGCCTCTCCTCTCTGACCTAGTCACAACAAGCTAAGTCGTGATCTTGCCTATTATAAAGCCAGCCTCGTTAAAGTTATAGACGTCCTTATCGCAGATACTGTACTTAGCCTTTGTCTGCTCTACAAGCTTAAACTAGCCTTATATAAGGACAGGATCCTTACATAGGGCTCTCTGTCTATTGTACGCTTGATTGAAACGCGTCGTGAGACTGTCTGTAGCTTAACAAAGTTGGCTGGCCACTTCTGCCTAACCTGCCCAGCGCCTCGCGCAGCTAGCAGCTTATTAGCTATATCACGTACAGCTTCGTACGTAGGCGCAAATCCACGTGTATCCAAGTTAAGTATATAACTAACAATCACCTCCTCCTCTTGCAGAGAGAGCTTCTTTGAGTTAGGCTGGCAATCGCGTCGGGCAGGTACTCCAGCGCGTCAGCGGCGGAGCGTCGCTTCAGCTACGTTGTAGATCGCTGCAGCAGGACGATTGCCCTAGATCTGTTTAGCATTAATAGATGAGATAGCAAGCTGAATATCTGCTTTATTTGAGAGTAATTGAGTAACGTTGCGTGGAGCCATTGTAAATTGAGATAGGAGAGGTGCGCAAAGTTGGTGGGGTGCGTCGCTCGCTTGCCTGCGTCACTCGCTTATCCAATACGTTACACTACCGGTACACGAAAGTTCATCTTATACACATTAAATCAACTAAACACATTTTGCAAATGCGAAGCTTCCATAACATTCAATATATCTAAGATTAATCTGTTCCGCTACACAACTGTAGCCCAGACATGCTTGTCTCTCTAAACACGATATACGAGCTTGGCAGCGCTGACCCTCTCCTTTCTTAGATCCTCCAAACCATCAAGCACTCCTTCGAGGCCACCTTCCCGAACCTCCTGTGGATGCGGTCTAATCTTGCCCTGGGCCAGAAGCTCACCCGTGAGTCTCCAGAACCTTTCTTGAAAGGCCAAATGTTCCGCGTTGGCGGACCAGCTCTTGGTGCCTTTCGAGAATTTCTCTCCAAAACCAGTGTAGGCCAGAGTGACAGTGTTAGAGACATCGTCGCGAGGGAATTTTTCCAACACAAGCAAGGAGCTGTACCTGCCACCTTTGGACGAGATGGCTTCAGCCGCAATGGAAGCGGTTGACTCGTAAGATATGGTATCGAACACATGCTGTAAACTGTCCTTGGTGACCTTACGAATATCGGCTCCAACGGTAGGCGACTTGTAATCGAAGACGTAATCAGCGCCATAGCTTTTGAGCAGGTCGAAGTTGTGTGGTGAGCTGGTTGTCACGACGGTCAGACCTGAGAGCTTCGCGAATTGGATTGCCAGCGTCCCAGTGGCTGTGGCACCGCCGTAGATGAGAATGGGAAACGGCGTCGTAGTAGGATTCATTGGCCATGGGAGTGCAAGAGACTGATATAAGCCCTGCCCAACGGTGGTGATTCCACATCCCAGGGTCGAAGCCGCCTCGAAAGAAAGGCCGTCCGGTATCTTGGTAGAGAGCTGCGACTTCGCCACAACGTACTCCGCGAACGCACCATCTTCATGGTTTTCTTGATTGCTACCATGTATGAACCCTGCGACTCGATCGCCGATCTTAAGACCGTTCTTCACGTCTTCACCCACGGCCTCCACAATCCCAGCATAATCACAGCCGTTTATGGCGCCCTCGCTAGCGAGGAAGTCAATGTGCTTCCAATCAGTGGGATTGAGCGCAACAGCCGCAGTCTTGACCCTGATATATTCAGGTCTCAGGGTAGGAATTGGGGCATCTGCAACAAGTGTGGCTACATTGGTGCCCTGAATCTGAATAGCGCGCTGAAGAGACATTATGATCAATTTCTTCGGCGGATGGATGTGCGGATGTGTACGAGAAAATAGCAGATTATGGGACAAGCCAAGGCTCTGGAAATGAAGCTGGAGCTGAACCTCTGGATTGGACAATATGTGTACAAGGCAGCAAAACGTAGATTGAAGGTGCAATGCGAAGGAGCCTGGGTTATAACTTTCTTAACAAGGCAAATTGCCTCATGGTAAGCTCCGGCTAGACTGAGATTAAGTGAGTATAGAAAGTAATTTGTAAGCCGTGGCCGGTTTGGGAGGGTGCAGAGCGGCAGGCAACAAGCTGGCACTAGCACGCCATCTCGTGTGTAACGTCCGTCTACGCAACGGTGTCATCAAAGCAAGCGGTCAAGCGGTGGCCTAACCATGTCTGTTATTCCTGCGCTGGACGCCAAGCGGTGATACTCTAGACAAGGGTTGGGATTGCCGAGGACGGTTGCACGACGCTCAGCAAGCGCAGTCAGCAGCCAGATGAGGCACCATCTTGTTTATTCTCGCTTTGTGAGTTGCAGGTTGCAGAAAGAACAGTGCACAGGCCCGTTGATTACAAATTTCTACAAACTGTGCCTTCCTACTATTACACCATCAAGGCGCCCAATACCATCTATACTCTGCCAGACGGCTGTACGTTCTTGCTCCGCTGGGTATCACTTACCATTGTGCCGTTGTTTCTACGAGTGCACCAATTCCAGACAAATTGCGATATCGACATGTCTTCTGCTGGAAACGACCTTCACTTGTCGCACGAAGCCTTCACGGGCGGCGATCAGAGAAGTCATCATGCTACTGCCGACCAGCCAGCACATGATGCGCCTACACTCGATGCTCGCAAGGTTCATGGGTTTTCGGTACGCCTAGTTTGGGCCTCGTTACTTCTCAGCACGGTCTAGACATTAACATGTAATTAGTGGATTCTGCTGGTCATAAGCGTTCTCTCCAGCATCTTCCTCTACGCGCTTGACAACACCATCGTTGCGGATCATTCCAGCTATCGCCAACGACTTCTCTTCCATTAACGATCTGGGATGGTTATCAGTTGGGTACAAGCCAGCTCCTCTTCTATCATGTGCGACGACCGAAGCTGATCTATAATCCTAGCTTTGTCATTGGCGGCGTTGCCGTCATCATGCCACTTGGAAAGCTATATGGAATACTTAACGTCAAATGGTTGTACATCACATCTGTCGTTCTCTTTATGGCAGCCTCCGCAGTCTGTGGAGCGGCTCCCGATATGAACGCAGAAATCGTTGGCCGAGTCTTCGCGGGCGCTGGAGGTATCGGCATGTACATTGGCACAATGATCCTACTTTCTATCAACACCAGTGAACAGGAGCGCCCTACATACTTGAGTCTGGTGTCAGTCACTTCAACCATCCGATAGATATCAAGCTAATCTTTGTAGTGGCCTTGTATGGGGTATCGGCACGGTCCTAGGACCTGTCATTGGCGGATCCTTCGAACAGGTCGACTGGCGGTGGGCGTTCTACCTGAATCTTGTAATCGGCGCCCTTCTCTTCCCAGTCTGGTTCTTCCTCCTACCTTCGTTTCATCCAGCAAAGCATCTCAGTCTTAATCAAAGACTGGGTCAGTTTGACTTCGTGGGTGCCCTCTTATCCATTGGGGCCTTCGTAACGACCATAATGCCCATCAACTTCGGCGGAACTTCTTACGAATGGAACAGCGGGACCATCATTTCTTTGTTTGTGGTTACCGGTGTTCTGTGGATTGCCTTTGCTGTACAGCAATCGCTCACGCTTTTCACAACGCCAACTGATCGCATGTTCCCCGTCCAATTTCTAAAGAACAAGGAAGCAATATTGCTTTTCATCTGCGCTGCTGCCATCAATAGTGCAGTCTTCGTTCCCATCTACTTTATCCCCATTTACTTCCAGTTCTCTCGTGGAGACGGTGCGCTAGACTCAGCAATTCGCCTGCTGCCTCTCATCTTCTTACTCTGCGCTACAATTCTTGTCAATGGCAAATTGATGTCTCGATTCGGATACTACATGCCTTGGTATCTTGTTGGCGGAGTCTTTTGTCTCATAGCCAACGTGTTTCTCTGTGAGTTATAACCTGTCGCCGTGGGGCTTGTTCAGCATGCTGACGGCGAGGCAGCTTTGCTTGACGCTACAACTTCGCAGTCGTACATCTACGGGTTTGAGGCGCTGCTTGGCTTAGGAGCTGGTGGCTCTGTTCAAGCAGGGTACGCCGTTATTCAGGCAGTTGTTCCAGCAGCTGACCTGGGGTACGCCGTTAGCTTCATCATGATTGGTAAGTATTGCATTCCTCCTAGTAATGGTGATACTCACTGTCATCTTAGCCCAGATCGGCGGCATCGCATTAGGCCTTGCTTGCGCCAGCGCCGTGTTCATCAACGGTGCAACGAACGCTCTCGGAGACCTGTTACCCTCGCTCTCAGATTCTGAGCTTCAGTCTGCAATCTCAGGTACAGGAGGTCAATTCTTGGAAACCTTAGACGATAATACTAGAGCCCAGGTCATCGATGCCATAGTTAACAATTTGGCGAAGGCGTAAGTCTTGGCCGCGGAGGTTGTAGACGTTTGCTGAAAAGTGTAGCTTCATTGTTGCCTACGCCGGGGCCGCCGTTTCACTTGTTGCTTCTCTCGGCTTTTCGGTAAGTAGAATAACGTGCCTCTGATCTTACATATCCTAATTTTGGTTCCAGAGAAAGCGTGTGTTTCTCCCAACTGCCGCAGCGGCTTAGTTTGGAGCCCGCATGACAGAGCCCGCGCGACAAACTTCTCTCGATCCCTCAAGATGCGACAAAACAATCTTGAAATCTCAACTTCCTGCTCAAAATTTGATCTTGCGGTTCCTCGCGGAATAGACTCAATGGCAAAGTTCAATCTTTGCTCATTCAGCTAAAGGGTGAATGAGGTCTGGTGACTGTACGTCAGAAGGTGGTTCATCTAGAATATCCGTATATATTTTTTCATTTAAAATATTTGGCTATTACACACTTCCTTGAGTTACAAAATTAACACTTCAAATACTGTAGTCAAGCTCTGCATGAGATTGTGCGAAACAGTATACTCATCACGTCCGCTTCAACTGCACATCAGTGATAGCAACTGTCGAGTTAATGCCTCTAACCTACATATTTTACCGATACTTGGTCACAACTCCAGGTTCCTTCCTTCCTGAGATAGGACCTTGACACGCAGGACGTGCAGGCTGTTGTCACGCTATGCACTAATGGTACATGGAACCGAACTCCTTGGTTAGTGACATTGCATTCTCGGAATTCCAGGCTAGCATCAGGCTGGTGTCCAGCCTCGTCTAAACCATCGTGCAGTCGTGAAGGTTTCCGGGTCGGATGAATCCCAGCCCGATGAATGCAAGGCATACTTTTTCATACTTATAATATAGGAACATCGAATTGATAGCCTGTGATAACTCTATGCTGCTCTCTTTGTTGATACAGCAGGATTCCACCCATATCCATTGAATGCCCAAGGCTTTGGCTATGTCGCAGCAACGGACGATCTTGCCTGTTTTTAATCTGCTCTCATTGCGTATCTCTTGAAAAATGACCTCGTCACCTTCCCAAGTGCGTGATAAGATGGCATACTCTGGTATATCTTCGTCGCCATCGAAACTCTTCCAAATTTCTCGTTTACGTTGAGCAAATGCATTCTCCTGTTCTGGCAGGCTGGTTTCGGCGTATACTTTCAGGAAACTGCGGAAAGGTGGGCAAGACAGGATGAAAGCCTAGCTCAGTCTTCTTGACCTAAGACGCAGGCAACAAAAGCAACTCTCCGCCAAGGTGCAGGAAAAGCACGTAGGGGTCATGGAGGCGCCTTTAGAAGTCACGTGGCCATGCCCAACTAGGAAATCTATGGTAGTGTGCGGTCAGCAGTTTGCCAACCGCACCGTCGTGCGCGATCAACAATAAGTCCGAGCATAAGATAGAGTAATGTAGTGTGGTATGGCTCCATTGTGTACCAAGGCTGCAGGGGAGATGCAGCTGTAAACATCGCACGTGCGTAATGTCCAAAGCTGGCGACCTTGCACGCAGTGGCGGCCCAAGCTCCATCCTTCCATGACTACCGTAGCATCTTGGCGGTTGTAGCACTCCATCTGCTCACGCTGTGCCACCATGTTAGCAAGTGCAGTCTGATATCTGAGGTTAGTTTTGTAATGGACCGTACCTGTTCACGATTTTTAGGTGCATTACTGCCGAATGCCGTCGGAACTTGCCGCATCCGGTCCTTCCCGTCGTTTCAGCGTCATCTTCTCCAAATATTTCCGCGATTTATCGTTAGAGCCGGCCGCATTTTGGGAACGCACCACGGAAAGCGTGATCCCGGCGCCACTATTGCGACTCCACTTCCATCTGCAATGTCTCTTCCTCACTCAATACGCTCACAACTTGCCTGCCTCTGACGAGACCCTCCAGCCGTGATGAACTGTCCTTCGCGGACCGACCCTGTCTTCGACGAGGGCTGGAACCAAAGTCCAAATGCCCTTAACGCCGATGCGACGACGAGGGCCGATCTGAACCACATGGCAAATGCCAGACTCCGAAGAGGTCATCGAATAGATCCCGTAGAGCCGCTTCTGGACTCTATAGGAACAACTGAAGTCGCAGCAACTGAGGACCATACCCCCAAGATGAAGCCAAACGTCGAGCTGAGCAATGTGCAAGGCCGTGGCACCAGCCATGATGCAACTTACTACGAGCCGCGTGAGAAAGTTACCAAAATACCCAAGAAATTGCTTTCAACGATCTCCGCGATGCCACAGAGACTGTCTCAAGTTTTACTTAAGTATGTAAAATTCATCGGCCCAGGCTTCATGGTCGCTGTGGCGTATATTGACCCTGGTACGTGCTGCTTCGTATATGTTCCTTCTTCTTGACCTCAGGTTGTTGCTAAGCTGGGATTGTAGGCAATTATGCCACCGACGTGGCGGCTGGTGCTTCGTATCGGTTCAAGCTTTTGTTCGTTGTACTGATGTCCAACATATTCGCCATTTTTCTCCAATCCCTGTGCATCAAATTGGGCTCTGTCACGGGCATGAACCTTGCTGAGAATTGCAAGGCGCATCTCCCACCATGGCTCAACTACGTTCTTTACTTCTTTGCGGAATCTGCAATCATAGCGACTGATATCGCTGAGGTACGTTGTCTAACTATGTCACATGAAGGAGTCGCTGATCGAAATAGGTCATTGGTACTGCCATCGCTCTCAACCTTCTTTTTCATATTCCTCTCGTTGCTGGCTGCGCTATCTCCATTGTTGATGTACTTGTCATTCTCTTTTTCTATCGCCCTTCCGGTACCATGCGCGCCCTCAGAGCATTTGAGTATTTTGTCGTGCTTCTTGTCATCGGCGTAGCCATTTGTTTCTGCTTCGAGCTTTCAAAGATCAAAGCATCTGTCGGAGAGGTCTTTCGCGGCTACCTTCCTTCCTCTACTTTGGTCGAATCACAGGCGTGAGTAATGCATGAAGACGTGGAGTACGTATCAACTAACGGGCACTAGGCTGTACCAAGCTTGCGGCATATTAGGCGCTACAGTCATGCCCCATAGTCTCTACCTGGGAAGTGGCATCGTCCAGCCCCGCCTCCGCGAATTCGAGATGGCGACCTCCACTGAAGTCTTGGAAACGGATTCATTGAGCGAAGATACGAAGTACCGACCATCACTGGCTGCCATTCAGTCTTGCATGTCATATAGTATTGTCGAATTGGCCGTATCTCTTTTCACTTTCGCGCTCTTCATCAACAGCGCCATTCTAATCGTTGCCGGAGCATCCCTCTACGGTCTTCCTGAAGCCGATGACGCAGATCTATTTTCGATACACGATCTTCTTTCTCGTTCCATTGCTCCTGTCGCCGGAACCATGTTCGCATTGGCTCTTCTCTTGTCGGGCATCTCAGCAGGCATCATTTGCACCATCTCCGGCCAAATTGTCTCCGAAGGCCAGCTCAACTGGTCAATGAGACCCTGGCTACGCCGCCTCGTCACTCGCTCCATTAGTATCACGCCAAGTATCATCATCGCAGGCGCAGTGGGTCGTGAGGGGCTTGGCAAGGCGTTATCAGGCTCTCAAGTAGCGCTGAGTGTCATACTACCTTTCGTCAGCGCGCCACTGATTTGGTTTACGTGTCGTGCGCAGTACATGAAAGTGGCTGTGCGTGACAGAAACGAACCTGCGGGTGCGAATGGCGAAGCCGATCAGTATGTTCAGATGCGCAATGGGTGGATCACTATCATCTTTGCGATTCTCATATGGGGCGTTATTGTGGTTATGAACATAGCACTGCTTGTGCTGGTTGGGTTGGGAGTTGCTTGAACGCAACCTCATGCTTATCAGGCGAACTCGCATCTGTGGAGGGATACTGAAAGCTCAAGATAAAAAAGGCCGTAACGTTGCATACTTGACCATCACTTGACACGATAGCAAAAATAAGGAATTGAAGATGGCCTCCAGCAGTCTATATATTGGATCCTCATGCTCACTGAACTTGCGATCGCTACACCTATTGGCTGTTAGAATGGCCTCACTTTGCTAATCAAACCAAACAGATCATCACATTAGTATAAAGGAGAGTCCCTACCTTACTCGAAATGTCGAACCAGGCAATACCCGGCTGATTTACTTCAGTAATCGTATGCTAAGTACTTATACGGGTTCACTTTAATGTTTAGCGTACTTGTTGAGCCTGATGGTCTTGCACAGATTCGGATGTGGCTGTGCACACTATCAGGCCTCCCATCAGCAAACTTCCCTTCCCCTCTCTCTCACCGACGCAAGCAACTCAGCCATGCAACGTATTGCCACAGAGCCCATACCACCCGCAAGTCAGATGTGCCGCAGCACAATGACCAATGCCGCTATCCTCATTGGTGGAACGTGCGGTTGAATCTTTGTGGTGGCCGTGCAAGTTACTATAGTCTTTTCTAGTCGATGCACTCAGATTACATCCCCTCAACCTGACATCCACCTTCGTCAACGTTGCGGCAAGATGAACAATGTACAGAAATTCACACGAAGCGCCAAACATACCGACAACGATGATCTAGCACATTGTGCCTACCAAACTGGATGAAGAACTTCGCGGATGAAATTTCAAACCAAACTCTGCTGCTATTCGGTCTGGATCGAAAACACATGTTTGCCCAATGCAGCATCGGAATCATTTTCTCTGGAAACCCCCTAGGATTCATCCTCGCGCGACGTTCACCAACACCTTTGTTCACATAAGATTGAGCAAGCTACAACTTTGGCGTGTTTTAGCTCCCGCACTCTAGCCTCCGCCATTATCATAGGACACTCCGAAAACGACTGGCCAATGGACGATTCATCTACGCAATCCAAGATAAACCTTTCGACAGCTCTTCCTTGCCCTAGGAATGTAGCCATCTTCACTTACCAACCTCTGGATGCTTCAGGATCCCTGCGCCTGCTCAAAGTTCAGCCAGATACACTCGACGGCTTCCTCCAGATTGAGCTCGAAGAAATTACCGATTCGACACCTTACCATTGCTTATCTTACATGTGGGGCGACCAGACTACGAGATTTCCGATTCGATTAAATGGCCAGGCAGCACACGTAGGAAAGAACCTGTACAACTTCCTCAAAGTAGCGAAGCGACGCTTTCCCGGAGAGGCTTTCTGGATTGACAGCTTATGCATAAACCAAGCCGATGACCACGAGAAAAGCTCCCAGGTGCAGCGCATGGGGAGTATATACCGAGACGCAACCGACGTCATTATTTGGTTCGGTGACCATGAAGGGATATCTGCTTTGTTCGAGTGGTTAGGGAGGCCTCAGCATGCGATTTCCAGAGTCATGCATCACCTCTCCAGCAAAATACCGCCCGCTCACTTGAGAAGATCGATCCAAGACTTGGCTTACCACCCTTATTGGACGCGTGCCTGGGTACAGCAAGAGATGCTGTTGTCGAGATCAACACGCTTGCTATGTGGCAACATCGAGATATCACCAGAAGAGCTCAGTCGGTGCGGTGAGGGTACCATTTTAGAAATGGGAAGACGAGACTTTTACGCGCTCACGCACTTGTCGATCCAGGTCCGGCATCTTACAAGCGCAAAGTACCGCGGACCAAAGTCCTTCTGGAGCCTTGCGACCCCAGGGCTCAATGGCAAGATATTACAATGTGCCGACCCCCGAGATCGGATTTACAGTCTTCTCAGTCTTACAGGGCAAGACAAAGCATTCAGGGTAGACTACCAGGAGCACCTCGTCGACCTGTTCTGCAGATCAGTCCATCACTTCACACCTGGCCTTGTGATCAACTACATGAGAACACGTTGGGACATCCTTGAGTTGACCCCTGATATGTTTCGGGAAGCTGTAGCCACCAGAGGTATAGCCCTGCAGTTCCACGTCCACATGCGAAGAACCAAAATAATCCCCGATGTCAAACGACAATTGAAGGGTGCTTTCACGTTTCAGAGAAATGGGCTTTGCGCACACGATCCAGTGCGTTCTGTGCGTGCTCGTATCAGCGGCTACAGCAGCAAATGCGTATTGCTGTGCCCTGGCACGGACACGAAACGATTCAATGGCGATCATGACTTTGATAATATTCACATACTACTTTGTCCAATCAAGCCAGCGTTGGCGGATGCGTTTACCTTTTCTCTTCACAGCAGCACATATGGTCGGCTCCATTGTCCCATGGACATAGAACTATGGTCTACCGCCAATGGAGTCGAGAACGTGGTGACGAAATGGACAGATGTGCGTCGCATCGTGAGCCTTGGGGAGACATCGTGCAAGGACGAAGATGAGCTATCATGGAGGGCCAAACCACACTTTGTACTTAAGTTGTCTCATCGCTTTGTCCTGGAAAGCTTGAACCATATGCAACGCTTTTGGGACTGGAAACATGGCTCAAGTTTGCAGTATCGGTTGAACTCGTTCTGGAGATACGAGTGGATCTGGGGGAATAGACTGAGTCAGGATGAAAACCGACTTCGGGCTCTGGCTGCATCTCAGGGTCTGCTGTTTTGAATGCGCGTCAAAAGATTCGATGGGCAAGAATGTGGCCACTTTGAAGCCGTAGCGTAGCTCTATAAGCACACATGCCAAGAAAAAACTTCAAAGGGACACAAATGACTGTCCAACTCTCCAGGCTTCTAGCACGTATACTTGAACCCCAACACCACCTCCGGCACCCCCTCAAACCCCCCAGGCACAACATACGAAACATTATAAAACAAATGATTTCTCAACGCAGCCCCATACGTCACATTCATCTTCACCAACCCCTCAGCCTTCACCTCTATATCCAAACACGGCAGTCCCTCCAACCCTGTTACCTTCCTGTCAGTCCCCAACGTCCAACTCGGCGGTACATTGCTCAACGCAAAAGTAAAAATATCGCTTCCGACTTGTGTACGATTCGGATAGCTGATGGCGAGTTTGTTGGCAGAGGCGATGGCGTGGATACTACTTGTGCTTGGGTAGAGGGAGAAGAAGGTATTTAGTGGGTAGGGTTTGTGGTTGGATCGCCGGCCCAATGGACGATAGCTGGGACAAATTGATCGCCTCTGTTTTCCTGTTCATCAAGCTGCTGGCCACCGATCATGAGGTTGCGACTGATCCATGATGTAATGATTCTACTTTTATTTTTCTCTAGTTCGTCGTAGACGGTGCGCGTTAGCATTCGAGGGGGGCTGGTGAATGGACTTGTCATTGCGGACTTTGCGGATTCAGGAATGTACGATTCGACGTCTGCGATTATGAGGGCGATTGCTGCACCCTGTGCCACGTCGAATAAGAGGTCGCTTTCCATGGGTAATGGCTGTGGTGTTTTTTCTCGGCCGAAGAGACCCCAGAGGAATAAGGAGAGGACGGCTGAATGCTGCGTTATGTCCCTCGTGTATGCTCTATCGTAGGGCCCGACCATGTTCCCCAGATACCCGTTCCAATGCTCTGCCATGTCTTTCCACAGCGCAGGCAGAATTATCTTGGCAGCGGCCGTCATACTACAGTTCTTAGGTCCGTATTTGATTTGCGCGCCTAGAGCCCATGTATCGATGCCGTAGTAGGTTGGTGCATTGTACTCGGATAGCGTGTTTGCGCCATTCTTTTGGAAAAGCTGCAAGATTTGGGTGCCCTGACTGTTAGCGAAGTCGGTGAAGGTTGCGTTGTTTCGACGTTCGCCAATCCAGCCGCAGAGTAAGGCGCGCATCATGGCTGGGTTACTGTATCCGATAGTCAGGTTGTCATCGAGGGGGAATGTGCCGTTGCGACGCATGGCTCCTACAGCGGCGATCTCGAGGGCATCTTCGATAGCCGTGGTCAATGCTGGCGAGATGAGTGATGGGAACTCGACGAGGACTTGAATAAGTTGAGAGCCTATGAATTCGCGCCAGTTGGGGTCGTATGTGGTGTAGATCTTGGCTGGAAAGAGGCTCCCTTCTTTATATGTGGAATCAGGTTGATCGGGGGAGAGTTTGAATGTTCCGTACCATGGAGCACCGTAGTCACTCGTCATTTGACTTGCGAGTCTATCTCATATCAGTATGGTCATTCTGTTGCTTACAAGCTTCGCAGTGACACAACGGGGGACACCAAACATACATATTCCTGATCGCTCTCTCCGCACGCTCCGTATCCTCACCCTTGTTCCGATGCAGCAGAGCTGGTAAATACCAAGCTGTAAAGCGAATAGACCAAGGACCTTTGTCTGAATACTGTATCAAATCGTACGAGGCATCATAGCGAGCGTCCTGCACTTTTGCAGAGATATCGAAGAGTGATTGTGCATCTAACCAAATATTGTCAGAACCCTCATTCCCCCCATCTCTTTTCGAAATATTGAGAAGTACGGACCAGGAGAAAGGCTAGGAAGAGACGTGGTTGGTTTCCCCAATGCGCCTGCGACGAGGCATGCGAGTTGGAGGCCTGAAATCATAAATCTCATCGTGCGCCTCGGATACAAATTCCTCAACCGTTCCAAACCAAACTCACATTCCTAGCCCAACGCTATAGAATATATACATCTCCACGCGGAAGAAATGCGCCCTCCCCTCCTAACCCCATGGTCCCACGCATCGGTATATTGCGTGCCGAAAAAGCCATGACTGTGGACTAATGGTAGCCTCGGTAACCCGCACCGCATGTACGAAGCTAGACTACAAAGTATGGGAGAGCCTCTAGACTGGAGTTGTTATCGAGCCTGCGTTTTATGCGGGGAACGAGGGCGGGAAATAGTAGGGTGTTGTGGGGTTTAGCCGGGATGGTAGTTGGCATGCGGGTATGGCGCCTGGGCGGCTGAGCGTTGGCATGTTAGGATGTTACGTCATTGATCGGAGGTGGAACTAAACGGAAATGCAGAGGTTTGGCGAGAGACTGGGTAGAGGATGAGTTTGGTCATTTCGTGGGTTATTGTTTTGGGAGCATGATGTGAAGCTTATCGTTCAAGACTAGCAGTGATAGAACTTAGGTATTGTCGAGGCCAACTAACATATGCAAACATACCTAATAATACAACAGCATGAAACTTGAAAGTCTTACTTGTCTACTCAATTTAGCCCTGACGTCCATCCAAAACTTCCAACAACCGACGATTCAAGGACAAGTTTTCGTCTTGGATTCGAACAAAATCGCGCAGTATACCTTCGACGGCGCTCAAATCAGACTTCTGCACGATATTCCCATCCTCATCCCGCGCACTCTTCCCAACCGCCTCTCTCACTCCCTCCTCTCTCACTCCCCCCTCCCTCCCCCCAACCATCCTCCACCACTTCGCCCCCCTCGCCCCATCACAATGCGCATTATGCCTCGGCACATAGTAACACGCAATCCCACTCACAGCACTAAACACATAAAACGCCAACACGCCGATCCAAGCTCCATACGCATGTTTAAGTTCTCCGTCATACAACATACCCAGATACACACCTAGTCCTATAAGGAAGGAGTTTAGTGCAATGTTGAGAAGCGTACGGGGTACGACGAGCATAGTTGCTGCATGTGGGGATGCGAGGGTCCATTGCTCTTGCTGGAGGAGTTGGGATAACGAAGTTAGTTTTTCTTCGTTGGGGGGTTCGGTAGTGTTTAGGTTTCGGATAGTGATTTCTTTGCGGAAGGTGGAGGTATTGGACAGGAAAAGGAAGTCCTTGATATCGGAGGCGGAGTGGAGATTGTTTATTGTGAGACTGATGCTGCAGGAGAAGAAGACAGAAAGGCAGCCTGTGACGAGGCTGGCGATGAAGAAGGCATGGATTGTCCAGTGCGAAGTGCCGAATTCTGTGAGGGACATGGCGGAGATGGCGACTTGGGCTATGATTGCTCCCTGTGGTCGTGAATATATGCGTTAGCTACCTACATCGTTCATATTGGGATTCTATGAGTAGGAGGAGGAGACGATACGTACGGCTATACCGATCATGTTGAAGCTGGAAGTCTGCGAGCGAATAAAAGCGACAGTGTGCTTCTCATCCGCACAACGGATTTGACACTCTACCCTGTCCATGATGGTGAAGGCGTCCGCAAAGAAGGCATACAGGATCCATGTAACCAGTACGCCATATTCTTGAACACGTTGTTTGTATGGCACGTCGTTATGCCTGACGGTAGCATGGCTGTAGTATGATTCTAATCCGAAGATTAATAGCGGGATTATACCTAGGACTAGTCCTCCCGCACCAACGCCATCCATGATAGCCCTCTTGCCGGTTCTGAGGGGTGTCGCAGTATGTAGGGGTTGCGTGTAGATGTTCGAGGTACTGTTTATCTAAATATCTGCCTAGTTTGCGGCTGCGCCGCCTCCGTCGCTTGGGGGCCAAAACGCAAGGCTGAGGGCTATGTGCAGGCGCCACCAGCCTCACCATCTCAACACAATCATACTGGGATATTTTTGGGATGATCAGATGACTGACTGCATACTTGGTAGTGAGACTTACAATGAGTCACAGGTGAGTTTCAAGGCAATAACGCAGCCTCATATTAACATCGGTGCCTATATTGACCTCTGTTTCTCATCAACATCTTGTGATCTTTATATTTACGGTAATCTCTCAGTACCCTCAAATTCCCACCACGCCCCGCAACCCCCTAATCTTTCCCCTCAAGTCTCCGTACCCCAGCCACACAATCCCCTGCGCCATCGCCCAGGCTTTCTGCCCCGCCCCTCTTCCTTGGAGCGGGATATCCATGGGTGGTGGAATTGCAGTCTTGATACCTGCCCAGCTCCATCGATCTCTTGTGATACTCTTTTGATTGCATACACTCCGCAGTCCCTCTTTACCCGCGAACCGCCCATAGCCACTACCTTTGGTGCCGCCAAAGGGTAACTGAACCATGTAGAAGACTGCAAAATCGTTGATGGCGACCATGCCCGCGTGGACGCTGTGCGCAACGAGTTCGAGGTCGCGGTTTGAGCTACCATACACGGACGCGCCGAGGGCATACGGAGTGCTGTTGGCGATGGAGATGGCGTCCTTGACGGACTCGGCGCGCATGAGGAGAAAGACAGGGGCGAAGAGCTCAGTTTGAGCAATTGCCATGGACGGTGTTACGTCGGCGATGAAGGTGGGTGTGAAATAATGACCGGAAGGATACGAGGGATGTGTATATCGGTATCCACCTGCCAGAAGGCGGGCACCATTTTCCACGGCGTCTTCAATCAGAGCCTCTAGCTTGTCGAAACTGGCATCCGATATAGATGCACCGATATCAATGGGTGTATCAACATCCGTGTTGAGTACTGAGCCGGGCTGGAGATTGCGAATCTTAGGCGTTAGATATTCGATAAGACGTTCGTAGATTTTGGGTAGAGCTATTACGCGCTCGATGCCAATGCAGTTTTGGCCTGCAGACTGGAAGGTGCCTCGCATCAGAATGCTAGCTACCCGCTTGAAGTCGCTATTTGACAGATCGTCCAGCACGACTGCAGGATCTTTGCCACCTAGCTCAACACATACAGGTGTCAACGATTTCGCGGCTGAAGCGGCGACATGATGGGCTACCGGTCTTGATCCGATGAATGTGATGTGCGAGATGGACGGGTGCGAGGTCAGGTGGTCAGCCACGTCAGGCCAGCAAACCACAGATTGTACAATATCTGAAGAGTGACCACATGCTTCGAGTGCGCGGGTAGCAATCGATGCGAAGTATGCAGACGACCAAGCAGTGGCTTCGGAGCCCTTGACGATGATGGCGTTGCCGGCGAAGATGGAGGATATGACGGGGTTTATGAGGTTATGGAACTATAGCCATTAGCTCTGCTATTACTCAATTGGGTGTCCTGAATACCTACTGGGTAATTCCAGCTCACGCAAGCTGCCACCACTCCCAGGGGTTCCCATACAACTTCGTTCCACTTGTACATCATCAGCATATTGGTCGCCCTCTTTTCTGGTCGCAAGCTCTCCTCTCCATGTTTGATAGTCCACCGCAGCTTCTCCACTGTTACGAGGATCTCGCCGAGACTGGCATCAACCATTGTCTTTCCAGAGTCGAGACACGCGACCTTTGCGATCACCTCCTGATTCTCAAGTATGAACTTCAGCATAGTCTTCAGCACCCGACGGCGCTGTATGAAGCTCGTTTGCGCCCATGTCTGTTGTGCCTTCTCTGCCTTCGCAATGGCGCGATCGATGCCTGCTGCGGTAGAGGGATTGATGCGACCGAGGGCTTCACCGGTGGCAGGAGCGTAGCATTGGATCAGCGATGAACCAGACACCTGTACCAAATCAATTCACGTACGACCAACGTATCTCCCAGGGTACATACCTTGATTGAAGGCCTTCCAAGCACCTCGCCCTTCCAGCCTATTTCTACTTGTGCGGGCGGCTCGACATCGTACTTAGCAGGCGCCTCAGGATCCGCACGACACGTAATCCAAATAAAGGCCAGGGCAGCTACCCAAAGCGAACCGTACAGCGCGATGCTGAAATCATTGTCGGCGCGTGCAGTAATGCGCTCCATCAAGTTGCCGTCTGCGTCTGCCTCCTTGCTCTACTCTACGCGTCCAAAATCTACGCGGTCCAAAGATCCGCTGGACCCTGAATCCACAAAACGCCACGTCGGCCCAATTAGGTCTAGAAGGTCATCTGAACCTCGATTTGCCGTTTTAGCATCGCGGAAGACGCTTGTTGAACGAATCAGTATGCAGAGAGAGTGGCCGAAAAGCTGCGAGGATGTGCAGAGAATTATAGTCGAATTACTGAATATGGTAGGTTTTGGAACAGGTGTTGAACATCGGGGAAAGACACCCGGGGCCACTCAGCATCAGCGCTCCTACTCCATTACGTGCGGCAAGGTAAGTTGGCTGAGCACGTACGACCAACATGGACGAGAGTATCGTAGAATAGGTTCATTATATAGTCGTAACAGGGTCTCTATGTCGAGTTATACAAGGCCACAGCTTCATGGACTCGTGTACTGCCCCGTGCTCTTCTAGTAGTGTCGGGTGGTGGGCGCATTGTTCTGAGGAGGCTCGGTTGGTGGGCCCTCTGGTGTTGTGTAACACCTCGTCATACCACCGTCAATGACAAAGTCGGTGCCGTTGACGAAGCTGCTCTCATCGCTGGCCAGGAACAAGACACCCTGAGCTTGCTCGATAGCCTCACCAAATCGGCCGGTGGGGAAGTGCACTTCACGGCGGTGTCGCTTTGCTACATCGTCGCCGAGCCAGTCCTGGAGAAGGGGAGTGCTGAACATGTTAGGACGTTGCTGTGAGTTGGCGTCCAAAGTGATACATACTTCAATGGCGCTGGGCACAGCGCGTTGAACCTGAAGCCCTCACGTGCGTGAACCATGGCCAATTCCCTGGTCATAGCTAGAACAGCACCCTTGCTGGCTGTGTAGGCCAACTGTGGCGTTGCACTACCTACTAGTGCCACAACACTGGCTGTGTTGATAATGCTCGCCCGCTTCTTGCTGTGCTTCCTGAAGCTAACAACTGCGTGCTTGCAACCGAACCATACCCCCTTGACATTGATGGCTTGAGTCAAATCCCAGATCTTCTCAGGGGTGTTGACCGCATCGTCATCGTTTGCGTGCATTATGCCTGCGTTGTTAAAGAGAACATCAACACCACCCCATGAGTCGACGTGCTCGATCATGGCTTGCACATCTGCTTCTTTGGAAACATCGGTAATCTTTGTGTCGATCTTCTTGCCCTCAGGAACAATCTCGTTGAGCTTGGCTACAGCCTTTTCCAGAGCTGGGCCTGAGATGTCGGAGAGGAGGACGTTGGCGCCTTCTCGGCGGAACAGAATGGCAGTCTCAAGACCAATACCGCTGTGGTTCTATTAGTATTTGACGTTGATTGTAGCCTTCCCTCATGAAAGCAACAATTGTGATTTGTTAAAAAGGCAATATTGCTCAGGACACCCCGCTTGCACACACACCAATGTGCTACTAATGATTTCATGTTGGAAAGCTCGGGGTAATTGATGATAGCCGATGCAGATGGAGATGAAGAGAGTGGTGTAATTTGGCAGATTGTGTGCTTACCCAGCGCCACCAGTGATGATGCAGTTCTTTCCTTCAAGACGACCCATGTTGAATGTATGTGGTCTTTGTGATTTCTTAAGGTGAGATTGAGCTGTGTGCAAATGCAGAGATGGAAGTCTGCAGAATGGTCAGTATCAGTTCCATGTAGAGCACGAGGCGCAGTTTTGTATCCATGCTCCCAGATATGACTAATAGGCGTCATGAGGTCAAGGGTCTTTTTTCTGTGAATAGGGAAGGTTTGCCAATGACGACAACGGGCGACGAGCACACGGCGACGCGCACACGTACCTATGGACCGGAGACTCGAGGTGCAAAACGGCGCTACACAGGGAGCAATTTGGTCGGTGTCGAGGGTGTAATGGCAGAAGTCAAACGGAGTGGACGGATAGGCTCGGCCAGTTCAGGTCGCGCCCGTTATCGGACCCATTGCTTTGATATGCCATGATAAGCATCGTGTCGCCGGCGGTCATGTCGGACATGGTTTGCAAAGGGCGGTGGACAGGTAGCAGCTTCACGAGAGGCACTGGCCTCGCTTGGACATGCCTCGTGTCGCCTGCAGCCCCCGAACGCCTACACGTACACGCCCCCAGTGTGGTGGGAGGCGGTCCCAAGATGGCCTGCCCCGCCATCGATGACGTGGGTGCTTCTGCGGTGAAGCTGGGCGGCGCATCATCACTCACGGTTGTCGCGTTGGGGGTTATCTGGTTGCACAGGGAGTCGCGTGGATTGACAGATAACAGACGGCGCGGCACACCGGAATCTTATATATAGCCTGTAGCACTCGAGTCGCAGGGCTGCAGTCACTATGATGTCGCGCCTCTCCGGTGCTTGCATGCGACCCCCCACCTGCCAGCTCCCCTTGCCCCTCATTGGCCCCGCGCTCCATCCCACCCCAACCGCCTTGAGCTCTCTGTCTCCCAGCCGCCTGTAGGCGCGAATCTTGACTGCGACTCCGCCTTTAACGGTCCTATCCTCTCGCTCTCTCTCTCCTCCTCTCTCCTCTCTCTCGCCCGTTAGCCCTGGTCAACGCTCTCTACACCTCCAGCTTCTTGGATAGCTTCTTCAACAGCAGGCGTCCTACCAAAGCAGCCCATATCAAGCACCATGGCCTCCGAACCCCCGGCCACGATAACGGCTGAGCAGCTGCCAGAGCTCCTCAAAGATGATCTGGCTGTCAAGGTGGCAGGCATAGACGTCGATGGCATGCTGCGCGGCAAGCTCATGGCCAAGAAGAAGTTTCTCAGCATAGCCAAAGAGGGCTTTGGCTTCTGTAGTGTGATATTTGGCTGGGACATGCACGACCAGACCTACTTTCGCGAACTCGGTGTCTCCAACAAAGAGAATGGATACCGCGATCTCATCGCAATACCAGATCTGCAGTCGTTTCGAAGGATACCTTGGGAGGACAATGTGCCCTTCTTCCTCATCAGTTTCCATGACCCTGATACTAAAGCAAGCTTGAGCGCGTGCCCTAGGAGTCTGTTGATGCGAGCAGTGGACAAGCTAAAGGAGAGTGGATATGGCGCAATGGCGGGAGGTGAGTCGCATTGTGGTAGTGCAGCTGACAGTGCGCTGGTCGCTGACGCTCTCCTTTATAGCCGAGTACGAATTCTACCAATTTCGCGCGCCGCAAAGTCACGACGGAACGGAGAGGAACACTTCGAGCACAGCGGCGTTCTTGCGCGACAATCCAGTCAATTCGCTACCGAGCCTAACGGAGGGCATGTTCGGATACAGCATCACGCGACCAGTTCACAACCAGGAATACTACTATGGCATCTTCAACACATGTGCGCAATTCAATTGCGGAATCGAGGGGTGGCATACAGAGTCAGGGCCTGGTGTTTTTGAAGCTGTGAGACACGATTTGGACATAGAGTGGAACATCATACTAACAATGGCAGGCCCTCGAGTTCGGCGAGATCCGACAAATGGCAGACAAAGCGTCTCTCTTTAAGCTGGTCGTAAAGTCTCTAGGATCGAAATTTGGCATCACCCCATCCTTCATGGCGAAACCGCGCGAAGGTCTACCTGGAAATAGCGGACACATGCACGTCTCGATTGTCGACAACGACGGCAAGAATCTCTTCGCCCGCGCGGAAGAAGACCAGGATGCACCATACTCTGATATTCGGTACCTCTCAGATCTAGGGCGACACTTCCTTGCTGGCCTGATTGAGGGACTGCCGGACATCATGCCCATCCTAGCACCCAACGTGAACAGCTACAAGCGATTAGTCGAGAATTTCTGGGCACCAGTCACCGTATCCTGGGGTCTTGAGCATCGCGCTGCTTCTATCCGCCTCATTGCACCTCCAACCGCCTCCGCAAAAGCAACGCGTTTCGAAGTTCGTGTGCCTGGTGCGGACACCAACCCACATTTTGTTCTCGCCGCCATTCTAGCCCTAGGCTGGCGAGGTATCGAGAAGAAGCTCGAGATCAGCATCCCCCCACTCGGTAAGGGCGAGGATGTAGGGGGAAGCGCTGACAAGGGCGAGCGGCTAGCGAAGAGCTTGAAAGAGGCTACCGACCGCTTTATGAGGAAAGAGAGCATTGCGCGAGAGGTGTTTGGAGACGACTTTGTTGACCACTTTGGTGGAACAAGACAACATGAGATTAGGCTTTGGGACGAGGCTGTTACGGATTGGGAGGTTAGACGGTATATCGAGACGGTGTAGGGAGAGTATGACAGTAACTATTCATTGTGGCCTGCATTTGATACCACGAGAATTATGAAACCCGAATTGTTGGAATATCGATCTTCTAAACTGCTTACTGACCGGCTGAGGATCATTGATCATGCACTCTAGTTATGATATATGTATCATAGCATCTTGCATAATACGGACGGACATGATACATCCACCATCATACTCTCACAGACCACTCTTGCAAAACTCTCTACATGTCTATCCAATACGGCCTGAAATCACCACCCCAGAATTGCCGACAAAATGTCTCTCCGTAGTTTCTCTAACAGTTATAAACCTCGCTTATCTTCTGAATGGCTCATGGCCTGAGAATGGCTTCGCCGTCAATATGTGTGCAAATCCCATGTATATCGCAAAGAATGGTGTTTTTATCGTGATACCCCCAGGTGTGGAATGGTCATTCACTTCTTTCATTCCAGGCCATGTGTTTCCATGACCACGCACCCTAAGCAGTGTATCCGAACCATATGACAAGGATTTCCCCTTGACTTAAGGCTTGGCCATGACATGCTGCAGCTCCTTGACTCCATACCATTCTTCTATTGATCCATCACCGCTGAGCACAACCACCCATCTTACGAAAACGCATCGACAACAGTGTCGCTTGTGGTGCTACTACGCTTGGCGATAATCAAGATTTCACACCCAGCATAGCGTCATCGTCAAATGGGAGATATGCTATGCTGGATTAGTCACAGCTCTAATTTGCTGGAGAAGGAAGGATATACCTACGGAGTCGATAGCAAACTTGAGACTGACCAAGGTTGTGGCGTACATTCAGGCGGTTGGCCAAGTCCTGAGAGTGCTACTAATCTATATGCCTACGTTTGCGGAGACTGGCGTGGATCTTGTTTGTCGGGGGTTGGAGTGGGTGTTGTCTAGGGCTTTCCCAAGGATAGTGATGGATGTTGTGGTTTGAAGATGGTTGTGTTGAAGAGATGGTATCGTCTGGTGGGTCCAGAAGGCTTCCAGTTACTGGTAGATTGACTGGAATCAGGTACAGCGTGATAAGGCAAGCTGGGACTCGCGATGAGCATTCGCGACATTTCCTTCTCGCTCATCGATACTCCGTCGGGTGTGCGTCAGTCGAATTGGTAAGAATGCCACTCGCCGCACCTCTCATCGAACTAGTCGTCGCATTTCCCGCCCAACCGTTCGTCAACTTGCTGTCAGAAGAATTCTTTGAATGCCTATCCTTGCACTCGATCCTAATCACCGTCTCGCCCCAAGTGCTGCAACAGCGATAGCAAGGCCCGTTCTGTTCTCGGAACTAGCGCTTTATCAATATTTGGTTGACTACCTTACAATTTGTGAAACTTACAAAAGCTTCAGGACAAAGTAGTTCCCTCGTCCCACACTGCTGCATGCACACTTTCTGTCCTCGTGGGTTGAGCAGCACGTCTTTGGGGTTTGTCCAGTCCTCCGAGGCAGCCGCGAGGGCGATAAACGCCGTGGAGAGATATACGAACAGCATGTTGATTATTGTCATGTTAGAATTGATGAAGATATGCCGAATAGAGGTGGAAGACCGATGTCCATGTTGCGCAGTAGGTGAGGTAAGAGTCAATATTAGGTTCCTTGGTCCCGGCATGGGGAAGCCGCACGGAGGATGCACGCTAGTGCAAGCCAGGATTGGGTTGGGAATGGGCTTGGCTGTTGGCTGATGTCACGGCTATTTTGGGGTATTTTAGGGTAGATGTGATGTTGTGAATGTCGAGAAACCGATGTTCTCCTTAGAATTTGTCAGATTGACATACTTCTTCGCTAAGCTCGAGACTCATGCTGCACACTCGTCTTGGGCAACGATCCGGAGCCTCTGGATCTCATCGCGCCGGCGTAAACAAGCAAGCACCTGACCGCGGACTCGCAAAGCTCGACATCGAGCTGAGGATTATCAGCTCACTTCTTTTTACCACACTTGTTCGTGCGGTTCGTTGGAAACTTGGACTTCCTCTGCAGTATCTGAGGAGATAATTTCAACTGCAGCGCGCCCCCAAGCGTCACATGACAATCCAAGTACAGCGTGCGGATGGGCGACTATGCAGACCTTCGCACATCTGCGATGTTACTATCGTACAATGTTCGTATCCGAATCCCTCTGCGGAATGGAACATCATGTCCTGCCATGATATATCTGAGTCTAGGATGCAGAAGGACGTCTCGCGCAGAAGATGAAGTCCTCAATGAAATACCTCCCCATGGCAATCAATTCTATGGCGCGACTAAGGCAATCTGGAGTATACAGACTGATGGACGCTGTAGAACGAACTTTCAGTCTGTATGTGGCGTATGTTCAGGGCCGGTGGGGAGCGTCGAGTCTGTCATGGAAACATCCTCAGGTGTTGTTGCATAAGGAGTTTCCACAGCGGCTGCTGCTCGTTTCGACTTCTTGAGCTGTCGTTTTGCACCAACAGGAAACCGCTTCTTGCTTGTACAGTAGCGGCACTCGAGAATGAGAACATCCGCCCTTGGTTTCTTGCCCGCCTTACTTCCGTTCTCAATGTACTGAGTCGCCGTCTGACCTGGTACAAGGATGGTATTGCAACTTTTGCACATTGAACGCTTTAGGTCTACTGCTAAACGTAGCTGTGCTTTTCTCGAAACTTGCTGCAGATCTGAACCAAGTTGGAGAGCAACAGGTGAATGGCTGTGAGTCAGCGAAGCTTCAACACCTGTAGTAGTTTGCTCTCCAATGGTGGGTGCTGTGACACACGGCTTGCTCGTTTGTAATGTCAGGTACGTGGCTGCCTGATAAAGAAACGTAGTCCGAGCGTGAAGATGCCGGTTGGGGATGCCTTTTGACTTGGGGGCTTTCGGCGGTTTGACCTTGCTCATTGTGGTATTGTGTGACAAAGGGTGTCGTGTCTGATGGTTGTTTCCAACGGTCGTAGAAATTATAGTGCGTGCTGTCTGTCGTTGGCACCAAAGTCGGCCTTCGAGTTCACTTGGGACCGTCTTATATTCTATAAATCGTCTGATACTGAAGTCGCTCTGGAAGCTGGTGATATGTTTCTGGATATTGTCTCGCGCCTCTGGGAGACTGGAGACGTTGTAACACAGAGATCTGCGCACGGGTGTTCGGGCTGCCTTGGGTCTAGCTCGGGCTAGCGGCTGGGCACAGGCAGCTCCAGTTTTACCTCGACATCACCGCCCGCGTCTTGCCCTCCACTACGCCGTCCAGCAGCAGCAGCGCAGCCTCACACACTCGCGCTTACCGATCACGCTCGGCCACTTTGCTAATCTCCTCTTGTGTCCGTAGTCTTCTTCACTCTCCTCCGCCTTTTCACCTTCTTTGCGACACTGCCAGCACTCGGCAGCCTTGTTTGCGACACGCGCAACCGCCCACCACACCACTCAACGCCTACCTTCACTTCCACTATCTTCTTCAGTCAACATGTCGCACGAGGAGGATCTCATCGACTACTCCGATGAGGAGATCGCGCCCACTGACGCACCCGCCAACGGCAGCGCCGCCGCCGCCAAAGGTGGCCTCACCGCCGGTGACGCAGCTGGCGACAAGAAGGGCAGCTACGTCGGCATCCACTCAACCGGTTTCCGCGACTTTCTGCTAAAGGACGAGCTCGTACGAGCAATCACGGACTGTGGCTTCGAACATCCTTCCGAGGGTTAGTCTAATCATTCCCCTCAGCCTCCTCCACCTCCACCTACAAGCGTCCGTCCGTCTGCGCAACGAGCGGTGTCTATTCTGCGGCCATGGTCTGTCTAGACGCGTATCAGTGGCGAGGGACCCAGTGCCTTCCGCTACGCACGAGCCTTTGTCGAATCTGTACATGAACGCGATTGTGTCGGCACAATACATCAAGCAGCCCAGTGGCTCTCGATATGTTCACTTCAGCGGTCCTTGAAGACTGCTATTGGCGTACAACTGCCTTGTTGGCAGCAAGAGGTGGTTCTGTTTTATTCAGCGTGGAGGACAAACAGGGTGGGCTCGCTTGACAGACGGAGGACCCGCTCACGCAGAACGGACGGACGGACGCTTTCGCTTCGACCGCTTTAAGAACCTTTCTGACATGCATTGTGCCCTACAGTCCAGCAGGTTACTATCCCCCAGGCCATTCTCGGAAACGATGTTCTTTGCCAGGCCAAGTCCGGTCTCGGAAAAACGGCCGTCTTCGTTCTTGCAACTCTGCAGCAGATGGACGAGAAGCCAGAACCGGGTGTTGCTACCATCTTGGTCATGTGCCACACCCGTGAGCTGGCGTACCAGATCAGGAACGAGTACAACCGCTTCGCCAAGTTCTTGCCTGATGTCAAGGTCGGTGTTTTCTACGGCGGTACACCTGTCCAGAAGGACATCGAGCTCCTCGGCAACAAAGACACCCACCCTCACATCATTGTCGGCACACCCGGTCGCATCAACGCTCTCGTTCGCGACAGGCATCTGCGCCTTGCCAACCTGAAGCACTTTGTGCTCGATGAGTGCGACAAGATGTTGGACCAGCCTGGTAAGCGCCTTCCCAATCAACTTCATAGTCCCAGCCTAACCCATTATCAGACATGCGCAACGACGTGCAGTCCATCTTCCGTGCCACCCCTGCCCACAAGCAAGTGATGATGTTTTCGGCCACCCTCAACAAGGATGTCCGTGTCATTTGCAAGAAGTTCATGCAGAGCCCTCTGGAGATCTACGTCGACGACGAAAAGAAGTTGACACTCCATGGTCTCCAACAGTACTACATGAAGCTTGATGAACGTGAGAAGAACCGCAAGTTGAACGATCTTCTTGACAGCCTCGAGTTCAACCAGGTCATCATCTTCGTTCGCTCCACCCTGCGTTGCACTGAGCTTGACAAGCTTCTTCGCGAGTGCAACTTCCCCAGCACAGCGGTGCACTCTGGAATCGGTCAAGAGGAGCGGTGAGTTTAATTCCCACTTGAGAGAAGGCTGAGCCAGATCTAATGTTTTGATAGTATCAAGCGCTACAAGGAGTTCAAGGAATTCCAGACCCGTATCTGCGTCTCCACCGACATTTTCGGTCGTGGTATCGACGTCGAGCGCATTAACGTGGCGATCAACTACGACATGCCTGACAAGGCCGACTCGTACCTCCACCGCGTCGGTCGTGCCGGCCGTTTCGGAACCAAGGGTCTTAGTATCTCGTTCGTCTCTAGCCCCGAAGACGAGGCAGTCCTCAAGTCCATTGAAGAGCGTTTCCAGGTCTCGCTTCCCGAGTTCCCAGAGGCTGGTATCAACTCTGCCACTTACATGGACAACTAGACATTGGGTTGGTCTGCTGGCGGGTGTGTGGACTGTACTAGGTCGCCTTTTGCGCGCAAGGAAAATGTCACGTCCCTTTTTTCCTTGCATTGAAGAAGGAAGACATATGAACTCTGGGCGCTGGGCGGGTTGGCTTTTGAACGTTTAGTCTAGTCTGAGGATTCTTGTATTCTAGTCGAAAAATGATGCAGAAAGTCCATGCGCTTGAATGGGGGGAGGGATAACAAAATTGAAACTGCTTCTCCCGATTTGTGGATTTTTTTTGTGTTATGATGTGATGTGGTGTGACGGGATGTGAGTAGTGTTCTGTAAGTTTATAAAGTCGACGCTGGTAGGATGAGAAATGATGATTAGAAGCACGCACGCACATTTTACTAATTATTCATTCATCTATTCACGCAGAAAAGCGCCGTCATAGTATTTCACAGGTCGTGTTTAGGTTTTCGGTTTCGGTAGGGTTAGTTGATTGGCTCATTAGTTAGGGTAATGTGAACGTAGACATGCTACATACATGCCATACTATCAAAGAAAGAAAAGAATTAAACTCGGAGCTTAGAATACAACGGTGGTGGGTGAGGGGTGGGGTATGTGTTTGGAGAAAATACCCTCCCTCCCTCTCTTTCTCTCTCGTTATTGATTATAGACGCTCTGTTTGAAATTTTTGATATAATCTGCCTTGTTATGTATAATCTGCCTTGTTATATATAATCTGCCTTGTTATATATAATATCCCTTGTTATGTATAATCTGCCTTGTTATATATAATATGCCTATACATTATATACACACACATGTATATGTATCTGTGTACGTAACTTTTAACCACACAACATAGTAAAATCATCAAAGAATATAAAAGAAAAAGCGAGATGTTTGTTTTTACACACAATGTTTTGTTTAGCCTTTGCTTTGATACAAAAACTCAAGCAGGGTAGCCTCACTGTGTGTACTGTCTTTTTGTAGAAAGGGTAGGGGGGGTAAGGGGGAGGGAGAAGGAATGGAGTTGGTGGTTGTTAAGAAAGAGGGGGGGGGGGACTCGTGGTACTAGTTTTGCAAAAGTGGTGTTTTTTCCATGAGGTTGTTTTGAAAGCTTTAGTAGAGGGGAGGGCTTAGGATGAGAAAGAGGCAAAATAAGGAAAGGGAAGTAGTTATTGTGTATTTACTTGCAGTGGCCGTTTTTATCATCCATAGTCCATGGGTTGTATATGGGGATTGAGAATGGAGATTATAACTAAAGGGGTTTTACTTTAATTTAGTCTCTAGATTCGGATCTTGGAGTGGTGTACGTATGTATGGGTAGTATCTAAATCGCAATATTACCTGCTGTTAGTATGTATAAAGCAGTGTGTATAGCCATGGCGCATGAATGCATGAGCTACAGTGTTTAAAAGATGATGCTATAGGATCCTTGTTCCATTCTCTACTTGAAATATCACGCGACAATGCCACGGGTCAAATGCTTTGTCTGGAATACATGCTCGGCGTGTCCGTTACTATACCATGTTGTCTTACTAGAATCGGTATGTCGTTCACAACAAGAAGCTAGACGTCAAATGCACTCGCAGTCCCGCAATATAGGGGAGTCGCCCGGATAAGCTCAACACCGAGCAAGCGACGACCAGCTTACGATAATCCGCGGAGGGCGTCAGAAGCTGACGATTGGCGAAGGAGAAATTACGAGTTGGGGAGATGCAGGTACATAGTAGCCTGCCCTGCATTGGGTATGGGAATAGCAGGTGGCGAGTAACTGCGTGGGTGCTGTTTATCCGGTGTTGCACGATAGGGCGTTGGCTGACAGGCTGTATGTAGAGTGTGGATGTACGTGTCCCGGTTAGCGACTTTGGCGTGGTCACAGTACGGTGATGTTGGCGATGGCGATGGTCGTTCTGAGAGCTTGAGTTTGCTACTCTGTTGCTATTGTTAGTGGCGCGAGGTGATCAACATGGACATTTAGTCGCAACCGGACGAGATCGACAACGGCAGTGTACTCGCTCGGTAGGCTGTCTCTGCCGGCCAGCGGTGGCGTAACCTGTCAGGATCAGGAACTGGAGGTGTCTCGCTTGGACGGTGACGTTGCTCAAAGCACGAAGCGCAAGGCGAAATTGGGTTAGACGATGGGACATGGGTGACCAATGCGATGCAAAAGCTTTCAATGGTATCCACATACGGGAGAAGAAAACAAGGAAATTCGAGCGCATTGGTGCGAACACGCAATTCGCGTAGCAAATACAGTCGGTGTGAAGATTGAAGACGCTATGCTATGCATGCGACGTGGCAAGGTTTGCTCGCTTGTTCTGGCGAGGACGAAGATGTGTGCAGAGATGTGCAGCGCAGTGCGGGCTGGTGCTCTATTTCCAGCGCGTGGCGAATATCGCCTCTCGATATGGTTCGATGAGCGATCAAAGCTAGACTCGCCGCTAGAGCATAGAGCGCTGTGCTATAGGCCGAATGATGGATGCGCATTCTTCATTTCCCATGTTACCAGTGGTTTCGTCATGCGTTTCGGGGAGGCGAACGATGATTGTAGATGTGAAACACAAGGTCAGCCCTGTAACTTGTGGTATACCTGCGGCTTGGTACCCGTCGAGGTTCTGTAGGCAGCATGTTGAAGTTGCTGGGACATTATTTGCGATGGCGCGAGCTGTCACAGTCAGCGTGTCAGTGGCCGTGGAATAATTGGCCGCAGAGCGAATGCGAACGGTCAGACGGACCCCTGACAGCCTTGTGACAGCGCAGAGAGCACACGCATCTGTCGACCACTCGACGAGACAAAAAGGCAGTTTCCGCTGTCAGACCGTGGGCCGTGTTGGGAGCCTAGTTGAAATTGTGGCGGCGGTGCCTGGGATTTTCTGGGTCCGGATGTGTGGTAGCTTCAGGCGGCTGCTAGATGGGTGTGCATGTGGTGTAACGTGTGTAATGTACGCAATTTCATACTCGCAGCTCGGTAGAATCAGGAGGACCATGGGAAGAAACACACACACACACACACACACACACACAGTATTATATTGAGACACATGTGAGAGATGGCTGGCAGGAGCGTCGCGGTCAGGACCAGGTCCTCGGTGAGTGGCTAGCGGAAAGCGCCAGGGCAAAAGGTCAAATGTGAAAAGGTGCACGAGCAGCCAGAGGGAAATGCAGTTTGTGAGATGGGCCATTGCGGATAGCGACTCGTGGCCGCCTTGGCAAGGTTTCCTACTCAGGAGACGGCTGCGGATCGCGGAGGCACATGTTCGTATTCCATGTTTGCGGTGGCGCAGCATGTGGCAGCTATAGAGTAGGAGCAAGCCAGACGTCGCTCTGCACCAGCGTGCGAGCTGACGCTGTGTCTTCAGGCTGGAGTGCAGCAGACAATATTGCATACAGCCATACAGCCGATATGTCCGTCGCTGGGCTTGAACGACACACGACTGTGCAATCAATGTCTAGCCCCGGTCCGGGTGCGGGTAGTCAATCGAGCCGTTGAGCTTCGCAGCAGCGGTGCTCATTCGCTGGTGCACAAGGCCGGAAGGGAACATGGGCGCCCACAATGAGGCCTTGAATGAGCTTATCTGCACTGTAAAAGGGGCAGTCCACCCATAAAAATATGTCAAGTGTATAGGCGATTATAAATAACCAATCTCGTGGCATGGGCCGTAATGAGGGTTGCAACTTGGCAGCGGAGCAAGCGACGACAAGGTGAGATTACTCTGCGCATGGCCTCGCATGGCCTTATGCCGGGCCCTATCTCGGACGGGCCAGCCCCCTTTCGGGGCATGTTCAGGCTGGCGTTGGGACGTGGACCAAGGTTGTGGACTGACAGCGGTTGCACGGGCGGCTGGTTGAGGTGAGATGGCGTTGGGAAACGTCTTGGCCGGGTAGGCGAACATGGACGTCAGACGCGTGGACCTGCGGCGAGGGTTATTTTTGATTGGCTGCTAGGACGCTGTTGGGTTCGCGCTGCTGCTGGCGATGGTTGGGGGGGATGTTGGAATCCAGGAGGTCTTGACAATCCACTGTGCACGGTAGATTGGCTACATCAACACTGTATGATCAATGGCGCATGCTGGTCCAGGGCTGGCATGCTGTTGCGCATCCTTTGAGCATGGCTGGCTGGCTGGCTATACGAGGTACGACGGTTCGCACGAGTTGCGGACGCGACGTGGATGCGCAGAAACCAATTCACCGGACAGTGGAGGCCAGGCCCGTGTGCGATGGCCCGCTTTGCAGGGGGGCCGGCGACCATGGGACAGTGGGTGGATGGACAGCGCGAAGCGGATCTCCAGAGTGGCCGGTGTACTTAGTCTCGAGTCAGCAGCAGCACGCTCAATGACGACGGGAGCGCACGGCCGCCGCCGCCAGAAGACGCACAATCAGCGATAAGTGCCGCCTCCAGCGCCCGATGCAGCCTAGCGGGCCTCTGTGGGAAGCGCCAGCAGTGGGTAGACGGACGGGACATGCAGCTGGGCAGGATTGCAGTCCAAGGTGCAAAAGGCGCTGGCCAGGGCAGGGCCGGGCAGGCCAGGGCAGGCCAGGGCAGGCCAGCCCAGGGCGCATCCATCAATCCTCGACGATCCAGTCCGCCCGCCCTTGTCTCTTGCTTGCCTGCCTGCCTGCCTGCTTGCTGGCTTGTTGCTCCGCCCACTCCCGCCGAGCGCACCCTTTGCAGCATTGGCCCCAGCATCGCCCCCAGCATCGCCCTCAGCATCGCCCTCACCCACCACTCCACTGCCTGCCTGCATCTACCCACGCTCTCCTACTCTCCTCCTCTCTTCTCACCTGCACGCCCTGCCTCCCCCCCCAAAGGCTCAGGCTCACCCCCCCTAGTCGCTCGCTTTGCCAGAGATTCTGTTGTGGCACCCGCGCCCCGTCGTGCGCTCCTTCCCACGCTACCCATTCGCCGTGGCCGCGCCCGCCCTCCGCCTCTGCAACCACCGCCGCCCGCCCGTACTCGTCTGGTCCTCCCTCCACGCCCAAGCCGACGCCTGTCTCTCTTAATGACCTGTTTCACCTCGCCCCAGTGATTCCCCTCCCGCCGGCCTCCACACGCTCGTTTCCACTCCCGCCCTAATCGCTAATTCCTCTGTTGCTGTTCTGTGTTGCCGGGCAATCGCATTCTCAGCGCGGCTCCCCGTCGCCAACTTTTTGGCTCGCCCTCGACCCATCACACGCCGCACCCTCACCCAGCAGCCCCGAGCATACACACATCGCCTAATCCGCCCTCGCCATGGCTCCGGCCGTCCCCAGACTGCGAATTCTGTCAGGTGCGTCATCCCTCGCGGAGGTGTCACACAAGACCAGACTCCACACTTGCTCTCCTACCTCGAGCCATTGCATGCACCCCCCCACTCACTGGCAGGGCACACATGAACGCGTGCCCTTTGATTCGACCCAAATACCCACGTCATCATCACCGCAAGACCACAAACGCTGACATTGTGAACAGTTGGCGGTAATGCCGTCTCCGCCTTCTTATCATGGCGCCTCCAGGCTACAAACGCCTGCGACGTCACCCTCGTATGGAAGTCGGGATTCGACAGCGTAGCCCAATACGGCATCACATTCAAGTAGGCTCTTACCCTGACTCCTCCAGACTATTGCTGACATGCCCCAGATCTGCCCTTTACGGCAATGAGCGATTCAAGCCATATGCTGGTATGTCCACCAAATCCTCTTCATACTTCACTAGTCTTCCAACCGCTGACACAACCCCACAGTCGTTCGAACACCGGAGGATGCCGCCCATTCTTCCAAGCAGCCTTTCGACTACGTCCTCCTTTGCGTAAAGGCCCTTCCCGATGTCTATGATATCGCCAACATCATTGAGTCGGTCGTTTCCCCTCAGCACACCTGCATCCTTATGAACACCACACACAGCCTGGGCGTCGAATCATATCTGGAACAACGCTTCCCCACCAACGTGGTCCTCTCATTGGTATCTGGAGCAGAAATTTCACAACTTGGCGCTAGTGAATTCGAACACAAGGGCGCAACCGACATCTGGGTTGGTCCTGCCAACAAGAATGCTGGCATCCCGGCTCAGATTCAGTCCGACATGGCCGAAGCTTTGGCTATGACACTAAGCTCGGGACAAGTCGACTGCAAGGTCTCGCCCAATATTCGACAACAGCAGTATGAGCGAATGATAGGGTAGGTCATCACAGACTCTGCACTGGTGAACTTCTTCTGACAAATACAGACCAATCGCTTTCCATCCCGCCAGCATCATATTTGAGACTGCAAACCACACCGAACTGATGGACAAGGTTGGTGTGCGAGCCCTTGTTACTGGTGTGCTCGACGAGATGATTGCGCTTGCTGAGGCACAGGAGTGCTCTTTTCCGGCCAGTTTCCGGGAAACAACGATCCAAGAGATGACTCGACCGCAAGAAAACAATAGCACCATGTGGATGGACTACGAGGCCAAGCGGCCAATGGAGATTGAGACATATCTCGGAGCCCCGCTTAAGCTCGCAAAGGAAGCCGGTGTCACAGTGCCTCGCATCGAGACGCTCTACGCTACGCTTCACCACCTCAACACCGTCAACCGTAACCGTCCGGCGGCTGCACCTGCTCCCGCTCCTCAGAATGGAGTGCAAGGGCCTCCTCCACCGAGGATGTCGTCAGCTCCCTTGCCGCGAGGACCTCCCGGCGGTCCGGGGCCGATGATGAATGGAAACGGACCTATGAAGGGTGGTCCCCGCCCTGGAAGCCGCGCCCCTTCAATCAACGGTGGCCCTCCCATGATGCGTCGCGGGCCTCCTCCGGGCCCCAATGGCTACCCACCAAGGATGAATGGTGCGCCAAATGGTCAACGCCGCAACTCTCTCGATGAAGGCAACCTTGAAGAATTTTCCCACTTAATGCTGTACGACGACATGGTCAATGACGGCGCTCCCGGTGGAGTGGGTGGAGGGCCGTACGAAAGCGCCGGAAACTCGTCTAGCAATCTTGCACTCCGTGAACGAGAGCTGATGCTCAGACAGAGGGAGCTGCAGCTCCGGGAGCAAGAAATGAACATGCGCCGTGGCCCGGGACCTCGGGGACCAGCAGGTCGCGGTCGTCCCCCGCCCCCAGCGTCTGTCGCCGGCTACGACGATGACGACGACGAGGACGATTACTTTGATCCCATGGGCGGCCGTGGCGCAGGGCAGATGATTGACCCGGATAATTTTGACATGATGAGCGTTACTTCGCGACGCAACAAGTCAGGTCCCAGTGCCAAACAATTTCGTCAGAACCCAGAGAACGGCTTCAACCCCGGCCAAAATGGGCGGTCAAGAAACCCTTTTTCACGACCTGGAATGAACAAGAACCGAAGTAGTGCTCGGTTAATGGCAGATGTGCCGGGACTACATGATTCCATCATGAACAATCCTCTCATGGGCTACTCGTCCAACCGCTATGGAGATGTCGACCGTGGAACCATGGGCGCACAGTCTAGGACTAACTCACTGACCGCGACGCGTTTAGATGAGCTCGCTGGTGGCGGCGGCGCCAGCTACGGTGCTTACCCTGCTCCCAATGCTCGACGAGCAAGCCAGTCCCCTGGCAACCCGCTCAGCCCTGGGCCACGTCCCATGGGCCGACCATCACCACCAAATGGATACGCGCCCAACGGCATGCCCCCAAATGGAGTGCCACCTAATGGAAGACCGTCGCCCCCGGGCATGAGACAGCCTGTTCCCCGCCACCCCCCTGGCATGGGCAACGCCGTGGCACCGCAACAGGTTGAACAACACGCAGGGGTGAGCAACCTTTACCCACCCAAGTCACGTCCTGTTGTTCGAAGTCTGACAGGTAGTGCCAGCGGCAGTGGCAGTAGTGGTGCCAGCGCTCAAATAGATTCGGAAAACTCTGCGCACAGTAGCCAGAGTAGCCTGGGACCACGTCCTCCGGTTGGCGTTCGGTAATTGATGGTATTTGTCCCACTTAGATTTGCGAGCCATCGGTTTGGAGTATTTCGGCATTTTGCACGGAGACCGTCTTCCAACTAAGCGATATTTTGACGAACCATTTACTCTGCCGTCGATCGACACGTCCTATTCTTGTGTTGATCGATGGTTGCTAGGATACCTTGAGACTCACCTCGACCTTTCTTCACAACACCGTACACGTACTGCTTCATCATCACCGACCTCTTCACAATCAAATCGGGATGGCTTTATGACAGCCCGGGGCCTCCTTTGGGGCCCTTGGCAGAGGATTAATGATGGATATTAGAGCTTGGGACTTGGCGGAGACCATTTGCACGCACGCACACACACACACACACACACATGGACTCTGTGATGGAGTTCTGTTACATTCACTTTCCTTTGTTCTTACCGTACATATTGTAGACGTCTGTTTGTTGCTGTGGCACCTCTCCTTTCTTGTTGCACTGGGCAAACCCGCTAATTATGGATCTTATTTGCATGGGTTCTTTGCTCTCTCAGTGAGGTTTGGGGGGCATAGGTTGTTCATCTTGCGCCGAGTGTAATCTCGACACACAGCTAGGGAGTTTCTCGATATATTTGCACACATGGTTTCACCACCCATTGTTCTTGCTTTTGCTTTTTTCTGCTTTTTCGGCATTTATTCTTCTTGGGCGGGAGAGAAAGTGTATAACTACTTATCAGTCCTTCAGCAATTTGGAAGGCACAGGGATGTGTAGTGGAGACGGAAGAAGGTGGAGAAAGCATTGAGGGGGCGATTGAGTGGAAGCATATATATTCTAGGTTGGAGAGAGGATGAAAAAGCAAGACGTTCGTTTCTATATGTGGAATCGTTGATGGTTTTGGAGTGATTTGGGTGTGATGACGTTGAACCGTACCTATGTACATAGGTATGCGTGGGTACCCGCGACAAGGCATGCGTGTGATTGCACGTAGACATGTGTGTTTGGTTTCGCACTAGCAATGGGTCGTCAGAAGTCGGACCGCATGTGCAGAAATGCCTAGGGATTTGTGAGCCGCCTATGCGTTCTAAAGACGCATGATGCAGTCGTCCCCTTGTACGTGGACCTCCGCGTTATGGGTGGATGAGGGAGATGGGGTCATCATGGTGGCTGGGATGACATTTGCACGAGCGGGGTATGGTAGAATAGAGTGAGCCATGGCATGGAAGCGTGGTTGAGACTATCGGGGAAGGATTCTCGGATCGCGATTGCTCTGAATCCGGGGAAGGGAAGGAGCCGCCGACGTAATGGCGACCAGGATAGTGCCCAGGTGGGCGAGGGGCATTGACAGCTCGAGCTGCCTCAGATGAATGGGATTCCATGGATTGCACAGGTCGACTAAGACCGAACCGAGGCGAGGGAGGGCCAGCCTTGAGACGTTGACGAGCTAGCTAGCGGACCGTCGATGGAAAGAAGCCCTGCACACACTGTCCGCTGCAGATCAAATCTCCGTTAGAAACCTTGGACATTGAAGCTGAGCCTCTTGCGCAATCCTCTCCCCGGTTCCTCAAGCGTTCTGCTGTTGGCGTGCTGGTGTGCGTGTCGCTGTCACCGTTGCTGCACGGTTGTTGCATTGCGTTGCATGCCCACACTGCCCCTCCTCTCCTGCTGCTTACCTGCCCCTCCCGCTGCGCCCGTCATAAAGCGGGGCATGTGATGGTGGGCGCACAGGTGGTGAGAGGCCCAAATCAAGCCACGCCCGCGCCCAACACCGGCTCCACACGTCGCAATCCAGGTTCTCGCCGGCCGTCGAATACCAGCGCAGACTCTTCTCTTGCTTCGTCACGCGCGGCTGTCGGCGTACTTGTGCTCCTGCTAGCGTTGGCCGTCGTCCCATTCTTCGCATCACCCCAGCTGTCCCTGCCCACCACGCTCTGGCGCTTCCTCGCACGAGACTACACCTCCTCGGCGGGCATTACTCTGCGCAACCCCATTGTCTTTCAGCAACCTCCTGTCTGTCCCAAGCCGATACCAATCGTACCGCCCGTCGAATTCGTGGGCACTTTCAACACCAGACCTGAGCGCAGCATGGCACTCGCCGACCAGGCCAAGCGGGTAGCGGCGGAGTTTGACTTTGAGAAGGATGCCGTCAACAAGGCTGTCCAGGAGTTTATACGGGAGATGGATGAGGGTCTTGGTGCGGAGGGCACCGAGTTGAGCCAGATCCCTACCTATGTCACTGCGGTCCCCAATGGCACTGAGAAGGTATGCGAACAGTCTGGCTCTTGAGGATCATGTCTCACAATCACAGGGTCTGTACATGGCCGTCGATCTGGGCGGTACCAACTTCCGCGTCTGCTCCATCCGCCTGAACGGTGACACCACCTTCTCCCTCACCCAGAGCAAAGTCGCCATCCCCCGCGAGCTCATGGTCGCAAAGACATCCAAAGAGCTCTTTTCCTTCCTCGCCAAACAAATCGAAGCCTTCCTCAAGCAACACCACGAAGAACACTACGCGGGCACACTGAAGAAGCGCAGCACGGGAGAGGAACATGACGAAATCTTTAATTTGGGCTTCACATTCTCTTTCCCAGTCCACCAGATAGGCATCAACAAGGGCATGCTCATGCGCTGGACAAAGGGCTTCGATATCCAGGATGCGGTCGGCAAGGATGTCTGCGCGCTGCTCCAGCAGGAGATTGATGAACTGCATCTGCCAGTCAAGGTCGCTGCGCTGGTCAATGACACAGTCGGAACTCTCATGGCGCGCTCCTACACGTCGCCAGGCAAGACGGGAACCCTCCTCGGTGCTATCTTTGGAACCGGTACCAACGGCGCCTACGTCGAGAAACTCGACAAGGTCACCAAACTCACCCAAGCCAAAAGTGCTGGCGAATATGACCAGTCGACGGGCGAAATGATTGTCAACACTGAATGGGGCTCCTTTGACAACTCGCTCCGCACCCTCCCCAACACACCCTACGACGTCGAGCTTGACGAGAAGTCTGTAAACCCCGGCATCCAAATGTTCGAAAAGCGCGTCTCAGGCATGTTCCTGGGTGAACTTTTGCGCCTCGCCCTACTAAAACTCATCAACGACCCCCAGGTCCCCCTGTTCAGCGACGACAACTCCTCCTCCAACGACGCACACAGCACCACGCAAATCAGCAAAAACAGCCCCATTTACAAGCAATGGGGTCTCGATACGAGTCTGTTGTCTGTATGTGCGGGCGATAGTACTCCCGGGCTTCGCATGCTGCGCCAGACATTGGATAAAGAGTACGATATCAGTGCCGTGAGTGCCGAAGATGCAGAAGCGGTCCGTGACATTGCTGCTGCTATTGGGCGGCGCGCTGCTCGTCTGTCCGCTGTGGCTATTGCGGCTATTATTATCAATACGGGACGACTGAATACATCATCGTCAACGGGTACGGCGACCACAGAGGCGAAATCGGGTGTTAATCCCCCAAGGGGTGGTGGCAACCTCAACACTACTGTGGATGAGGAGGATGTGATTGATGTTGGGGTTGATGGGTCGTTGGTGGAATTTTATCCAAACTTTGAAGAGCATATAAGGCAGGCGTTTCGCGAGATTGAAGGGGTTGGGGAGAAGGGGGAGAAGAGGGTGAGGATTGGGATTGCAAAGGATGGGAGTGGGGTTGGGGCGGCGTTGATTGCGTTGGTTGCGGGGAGGGTGGGTGCGCCGGAAGTTTGAGGTATAAAAGGGTTTGGAGGATCGGACGGGATGAGAGGGGCATGGGGTGGGAGGGGGATGAAATATATGAAAAGAGATATAGATATATGATAACAATGACAGCTTTTGTACCTACACCAAAGACTTTCTTTCTTTCTTTCTCTCTTTTTTTGTTTTACGTGAGAAAACGCTATTGTTATGAGTATTTGTGGTATGCATATGTTTCTTGTGGGAAGGGAAGGAAGGCGACGGGAGAGGGTATTTAAAGAACGTGCAGTCTTGCCTGCCTGCCTGCCACCCAGCCACCCAGCCACCCATCCATCCTCCCCGAACCATACAATTGCACCACAAAATCCCAAAGAAAATAGTAAATCAGCCATTTTGACAGGACACCATTTGTTGTTGGTAGTGGTTAGTGGTGTAGCTGCCGATTCTCGACACTGGAACGACGATGTAGCTTTTTTGTGTATCAAGGAGGATAATTAAATTGTGGATTTGGATTTGGAGTGGAATATATGGTGTTTCACCGTCGCTTGTGTCTTTTGATGCTCCGCTGCATAAACTGTAAAGCCGGGACTAGGGGGTAATCTTTGACATCTCACCGACGCACGCTTTACATGATGAGAAGATTCAGCAGTGTACTGTGTTTGGCTCTAAAAGGTAGATGATCATAGTATAGCAAAGTTCAAGTTAAGCTATGAAGAATTCGTTCTCTGGTTATTGCTCCTAGCCATCTTCTACCCCGAGTTTCATCCGAACCATCACCCCTCCCCGAACCAGAAAAAAAATCAATGACGCTTCCACACCCCCACCAACCCACTCAGCCGTCAAACCCCTCCAAACCTCACCACAGCCACCCCACACCTCACACCATCCCTGATCATTCACTCAGCCTTGAAACCCCCCTTTCCTCTCTCTACCCAACAACCTTCATCCAAGAACATACTTCATCTAGTTCTCTACATCAGCATCAATCTGTTACAACAGAGCCCGGCTGGCACAATTGGTTAGCGCGTGAGACTTTTAATCTCAAGGCTCAGGGTTCGGTTCGTACCATCGCCATTCGTTTGCGATTATAACCCGTTTTCTAATAAACAACGCAGAGTCCCTGGTCGGGCGTATTATAGCAGCCCCTGCGATATTCTTTTTTGCTAGTTTTTGGGGGCTCAGTTAGTGGGTGGGTAGGTGTGTGTGGCTCTTTTAGGATAAAAGAATTAATAGGATTGTGTTGTTACTTTCACTCTGTATGTGCGATGTTGTTGCATGGAAGTTTGGTTGTGATTAAGACGGTATTTTCTATCCATGAGGCATTCCACGAGCTACTCGCGTAGAGAGAATAACAGACTTAAAAGCGAGGGAGCTATATCGCAGGGTAGTCGTTAAGCTTGTATAGTCCTAAACAAGATTCTTAATTAGTAACATGTCCTTTGATAGGGAGTTGTTAGAATTGGGTCTCTTAAGTTCACACTGGCGTGCGCGGTTATAGTGTGACGGATTAGGCTTGTGGAAATACGAATGAACGCACACGCAAGCATTAGCAACGGAAGAATTTACCCACGATCTTGTTGCAGTTTTGGAGGCCGTTGATAGTCACATTGGTAGCTTTGAAGAAGTAGCAGGTTAAGAAGGAGAAGATGGTACAGAAAAAGCGCGTTGTTTCTCGTTCAAAGCTGAGGAAATCATTTCATAGGATATGATGCGAGGAGGTTGGATCCTACATAAAAGTGTCCAATGCCTCATCTTACCATTAGTATTGACATTGAAAGCATCGTAAAGATTACGTAAGAGCACCTCAGCTTCACAATCACAAGATGGAAATATTCAGGTTACGAACGAATGATACAAAAAGCTCGACAAGGGATTTACATGACCGACAAGAGTACCTATTACTCACGTCCTGCACTTCTCCCTCTTTTGCGCGTTCATCTCCTCCTCCCTTCTCCAGTTTAGCTAATTTCATGGTCATATCATGGGTTGCAGGACCAGGCCGGCCTCCTGAATCTTCCCCATTTCTCTAACTCCGTTAGCGACAAACCCGAACCCTCAGCCTGACCCATCCCCCCCTCTCGAACACGTCAATAAAGTCACTTTTAAGATTCTTAAACTCCCCATTCCTTCCACCAAAGATCCTCAAACTCTCCTCTTTCGTCATTGGTGTCCCACGCTTAACCTGCTTCGCCCACATCTCCAGCATTTTATCCATGGCCTCCGCGTTAGGTGGATAGATAGATAACGCAAAATTTATTATAGTGAAAACAACTACACCAGTTCGATTAGGTATCCGCTTGGATTCAATGTATTGACCAGGGTGATGAAGCATGTACATCCACGCCACAATCGCACAAGGCTAATAGCGATTCCCCACTCCGGTGTTAACATGTTGAAGGCTATACAAGTTACGATGTTACTCCAAGAGGAAGCGCAGTGCTACATTAGCGTAGGTTCAGATTCTTGCATACTTGATAAATAGCTTCCCCTTGTCAGGCGCGTAGGCATCAAAGGTATTGTACTTTTTGTATGTACAAGGACAGACTTTATGGACACTGGAAAGTGTCAGCGGAATGTTTCAGTACAAAGAATGTTCGTACAGAACGTTAGTTCATTATCACGATTGTTTGCAAAATTCAATAGAAAAAGATAGGGAGTTGAAGTGATTGAAGATGTGAATTTCAATAATGTTGTAAGAAAATAAGACGTTGGGAAAAGACAGGAGCTGACACGACTGCCCCGAACGAACTACACTAGGTAATCGCTCGACGGCGGAAGATGTGCGTAACCCGGGGATGAACCACCAAAGCCCTGCTTTACCCGCCGCAGATGCTGCTTCGCTTTGCCCAGGCCAGTGATAGCCTTGCCACGCACCGACTGCTGCCAGTGAGTATTATCCTCGTGTTGCCACGTCGACATCTGGCTTCGATTGAGGATACCATCGAAATTTGTGTTGGCTCGGCGAACATTCTGAGGATGCCCATGGTGCGATTGCACTGGTACTGGTTCGAGAGCATGGTAAGCAGCATCGTTGAACTGATGCATGGCTTCGCCAGCTCGATGCGCCATGTTGTGTGCGGCATGGGACGAGGGACCTGGTCTACGCTTGACTGCAAGGTCTGTGGTAGCGCGAGTTAGAGGCTGAGTCTGAGGTACGCGCAGACTACCTGGTGGTGAGAAGAGTTCTTTGAAACGGCTTGGTCGTGCAGGTTTTGTTGGTGCATGTGTAAGTTCAGGCTCAGGTGTAGGAGCAGACGCAGGTGTAAGAGTGGGGGTAGAACCGGGTGCAGGTGCAGATGAAATTACATCACGCTGCTCCAAGACCTCCGCCTCCTTCAGCGACCGCAGTGCCAAAGCCTCTCCGTTGTATAGGAGCCAGTCAGACACTGATTCGGCCTGCTCATTCCGCTGCCAGCTGAGCTGCTCCTGGGCAATGATGTGAGTGATTGGGGTTGTGGAGAAAGTTACGTACCTGTTGCGTTCGTGAGTACGCAGATGTGCTTCAGCAGTGACCCAGCCACTGCGAGATGAAGCTTCCAAGTTTATGGAAAGTGTCATTGTGTTGTATGTGGTTGAGATGTTAGGTATAGTTTATGGCTTTCGAACTTTGGTATTATTCAACAGTGGAAGTGACTTTGGTTCTGGAAGCTGTGTTTGTGCTTGTGTGAACTAATCCGAAGGATATATAGTCAGGGTATAGAAATTATTATATAGAAGATCATCCGAGAGTACTCCAATTCATGTGTTCACACAGTTTTCCACTGTGAAGCATGGACGACGGATTTTCACGACGCGCTCTGTATTATGTTTGCACAATGTCAGACATTTGGGATCGCGCAAGACACCCACCCAACACCTAAATCTGAAGGTCCGCGAACCACGTCTCAGGTCTCAGTAACAGTGCACCAGGAAGTACCATGTGTTCGTGTTCGTGGTTAGTCACAATATGCTCAAGGGCGGGATGAGCAGATAGTCTTTATCTCATGGAAGTACATCATCAACCAGATATTCCGCACGAGATGTATGAAAACTTACTTTTCATATATTCCCCCAAGATGAGGAACGCCTGCAAGCGACCGACATACATCAGTCAGACTTGCTCATACACGACCCAGTATAATCCGCTCCAAGATGCACGGATCTAAAAGCCACCCAAAACACTAGTATACTTGACCTATCGCTAGATTGAAACATATTGATAAACGCGAAAATGGTAGCTGTAAATACGCAAACTAGTGAACATACCTAACGACTCACTCGCCTACTTCTTCCTCAACCCAACAACCCACCCTAAAACTCCAGCCCCAACCTTTTTCACCTTCTCCCGATGTGACTTTACAAGACGCAATTCTTCCTCTTTATCCAGTCCAGCCATAGACTTCATCTGCTTGGGGCGCAGGATGGCGTCAAAGTCTTGAGCGGGCTTGTGCGCTACTCCAGATTTGGGAGCTGGTGTGGAGACCGCTGGGTTTGAGTGGCGTGTTGGGAGGCTGCGAAAGCGGATGTGGCCATTTGAGGTGGTAGTAGGGTTTGTGTAGGCCATGGTTGGGGCTTGTGTGGAAGTGGTGGTGATGGTTGTGTGGGAGATGACGGCGGTGGTGGCGTTTGCTTACGCAGTTGAGATTGCGATCGTGAGTCGAGCGAGTGAAGTAGTAGCTGATTAGGTGTAGGACGAACCGGAGATGAAAAGGTTGGCTGCGCGTGAAAAGAGTTGATGTAGTGCTGGGGAAGCGCTTTGTGAGCGAGCACGTGGGCGACAATGTGCATATCATGTACACTACACTGCGCACACGTAGTGAAAGGTGGAAGTAATATGCGCCGTTGCACCAGGATCAAACGCGGTAACGTGCCCTTTACTTCGAAATGAATACAATGACTGCAAACGGGATTTGGCTCCTACTGAGGCAAGTTGCGCGGATGTACCGACCGTCCAGGTGTATATGGTGTATCTACGGTTGTTAGTATCGTCAGTCCTGAGGAACCTCGCTTTTTTCTGGAGGATCGCACAGGGTCCAGTCATAGTCTCTCGTGGCGAGCGTTCCTTGGGCGGTAGAGTGTGGTTTGAAGTATGTCATGTATTCAGCTAACTGTTATCAAGCCACAGCGAAAACATTTCAACAAATCACATACCATGAGTGAGTTGAGAGGTACTCCAGCAGACATAGCAAGCCCCAGATGTACCGCGCAGACAAGAAGGGCTGGTGCGAGCTACGGGACCAGGCGTTTCCCGAGAATCACAGGACTAATTGCATTGCCAGTATTCAGAAATTGTGGTGTTATGCGTTTGCTACCGGGGGCTCAAGCGGTGCGTCTTGAAAAAGAGTCTGTCGGGCGGGTTGTATAAGTGTCAAGGTCATCAGCTGCACGTGGGAAATGGTGTTGCATCGTGCAGGCAGTGTGATCTTCTATACAAGCATATTCGTTACATGCAGTCGAATGCTTGCAAATTAGAAGACGAAAAGGTGATCAAGCTGCTCATTCACTCTCCAATTCATTCGGCTGCACCAGTCCCTTCGCGGTCGTTGGAGCGATGTATGAAGCATGGCTGCATTGTTTGGGGAAGATGGCGCCAACGTCCGATCTGATTCCGCCTGTGCATAATCCCGAACACCTCACATCACATAACACGGGCTGCTGGATAGTGTTTTGATTGGTCATGAAGGTGCCATTGTTTTGTGAGAAATCCTGATAAACCCATGATCGTTACAGGACCGGCGTCCGAATGCTGCTAGAGAGCCATTTCAATCGGATAATGGCTGCCGATGCAGAGAAATACGCTCGAAAACTCCTCCTTCCCAGTGCCCAATGTTCCCTTAAACCTCAGCAATCTCGCGGAGACGACGGATCGTTGACCTTGTGGCGGCGGCAGCGGGGGTTCTGAGGGTGCTGTTAGTACTGCAAGTATCGCATCTGGTCGCATCTTTTTCCGTCGAGCGATGGATGATGATGCGACGATGTGGGAAGTCTTACGAGACCGTGTAGGCTCCTCCAGCAGTGGTCTTGCGGCAAGATTTGCAGTTCCAGATACCGACAGCAGTGCGCTTGACGGCGTTCTTTCCGCAGAACTGGCACACGTAGCGGGCGTGCTGTGTGATCTGTTTGTATGTGTGAGCGGCGCGCTCTCAGATAGTATGTAGGAGTCCTCAGGGTATGCGCACCTCCATCTTCTTGACCTGCTTACGGAGCGAGGCACCGTAACGGGTACCGTACTTTCCGGTGATACCGACCTTCTTTGTGCCTACACATTGCAATCAATAGTTGTAACTAGATCGAGGGGGATGGGCCGGCGTACGCTTGGTCATTTTGGCGGTTGTGTTGGGTTGACGGAGGTGATGAGGTCTCGAAGTCGTCTACACACTTTGCTCAGAATGCGTGGTGGCATTTCGAAATTCTAAGCGAGCTTGGCGGGCTAGTCCCGTTCGAGATGCGCACCCTTGCAACGCCAACCCAACCACCACGAACATCACCATGATGTATATTCACTTAGCGTTAGAAGGGCACGTCATTCATTGAATGCTCTAGATTTGTGAAGAAATTTTACGGCGCATATTGTCCTATTGTCTAGCGCTAGAGCACCTCTTGTTGTTAACATCATTTGTTCACACCTGCACCTTCTTCAGATCACATGCTTCCAATTCCAATCGATATGCAATGTTTTCCTCGCGAGAAGTTTCTATGCTCAGAGCACTGCGAAACTCGGGATGATGCATGACGTTGAGTCGTGGTTTGCTCTGGAGTTCACCTATCCCATGTACCACACACCTCCTGACCAACCTCGCGCAACACCGAACACCTCCACACACAACACCAAACCAAACCTCACATGACCCGCGCGACACTGCCCGAACTCTCCATCTAAAGATACCCCATCCCATCTCACCTTGACACAATTACTCAACCCCCAGGCTACTCTACTTAGCCTCACGTTTCCACGCGCCCGGCATCCTCGCTTCCGAAACACCCTGAAACCGAAACAGCTGACAAGTATAACACCCAAGCCCGCCAACCCCTACCACTCACAGCATTTTCGCCCCGCACCTCTTGCGCCTACCGTCTGAACACCAATGGGCGATCTGTTTGCGGCTCTATTTTGACAGTCGTTGCGCTGGGATGTGACGGCTTGGATGTGTGTTTGGGGCTGCGATGTGCGGTTTGGGGCGGAGTATGTGGCGCGACTGTGGGGTGGGTGGTAATAAGATGGGAAGTATATAAAGGCCTGGGGTGGTAAAGCGATGTCAGGACAAATCCGAGTGTACCCTTTAAAGTTTTGTTTTCTGTTCCCAAGACGTAAGACTGGATCTTTTGCTCTTTGTTCCATTCATATCTATTGTTTAATTACCATTTCAAGATAAACAACATGGTTCTCATCAAGCACGCGATGATCAGCATATCCTCGCTAGCCATTGCCAACGCGCAGAGAGCCCCCAAAATAGTCCCAACCGATCTCCAATCCGGCTTCGACTCCAGTACGCAGATTCAAGCCTCCTATACCGGCCAAGCTGTAAACGGTTTCCTCGACGGCACAGTGTTTGAAAAAAATGGTAGTCCCCCTTCACTCCTTCTCCCCACAGAACCCCCTCCCCATCTAACACAACCACCGCAGCTGTATCCCAAGAACCAACCTTCGCGCTCGGCGACAGCACGGGCATATCCCCCACAACCCTCTACACCATCCTCCTAATAGATACCACCTGCCCCAACACCCGTATCCTGCACTACGCACGTGCAAACTTCAAGAACAACTTCGACATCACAAACATTAACACTTCCTCCGCCGCACTCCTCGACTACAAAGCCCCCGGTGCGTTTGGCGAAACAGGAGATAACCGCCAGTACTCGTTTCTCCTGTACACGAACCCGGGTCGTAGGGAGATTACGGAGCTGAAGTTGCCGAATGAGGGGGAGGCGTTTGATGTGAAACAGTTCCAGGACGATAATGGGTTACCGGATGCGAGTGCAGGTGTGGGAATGGTTGTCAAGTTGGGAGGTGATGCGGGCTGTGGGGGTGGAGAGGCGGCGAATACATTGCCTGCTTCTCTCGCGACACCGAGGCCGGGGAGGTCGAGTACGGTGGCTGGGTCCAGTACAGCGGTTGCTACAAGGACAGCAGCGGAGACGCTCTTGACGTCGAGTAGGGCGAGTGTGGTTCCTTCAGGTAATGCAACGGTGTCGAGGGGGACAGCTTCGCCAACGACAGCGGTGGGACAGAGCAGTCAGAGCGATGATGGGTCGTCAGAAGATGCTACTACCGCCGTTCAATCTGGTGCTGGTCCTTCGACAATCACGTCGACGATTGATCTGGCAACCTTGACACCCAGTGCAACGGGATCTCCGACCTCAAGCGGTGGACTCGCAGAGCAGACGGCGAGTGCTGGTTCCAGATTCCTATCGGGTAGTACCTGGATGTTGGTTCCCGTCTTGGCTTTAGCGTTCTGGTGATTGTGATGTACTGGGTACAAGGCGTGCCTAGAGGAGTAGAAGTTAAGACGGTCCACGGCGATGCGTGGAGGATAGATCAGTCAGATCATGTAAAAATACCATAGAGCGTATGACGATCGCAACCAGATCTTCGAGTCTGCTCAGTTGAGGTTCTCGTACTCTTTTCTAACGAGCAACGGTCGAGTGGCTGTTGATGTTCGCGATAGGTCTGCTCATGCCTTCCGCAGTGGAGTCCGATGGACTCCAGATAGTCTCCTTCATATTTGGAAGAGAGGAGATAAGTCTCTTAACGTCTGTCGTGAAGTTGCCCGGAAGGGACGGCCCCAATGACAACATACAGTTGTCCAAACTGTACAGTATTAGAGTCTATTCCTAGCGATAGCTTGACGTAGGGCGGCGTAGGTCCGATGTCAGTACAAGTTGAACTCCGACATGGTAGCATCAGCCGACTCTTCACCTTCTATAGCCCTCTCGTAGTACTCCCCACTCAGTATCGAAGTACCTCCCAAACCCCCTAATCTCACATATGCGATCATAGCACTTCTGACACAACTGGTTTCGTCGAGTCGCTCTGTCACATCGTCCGTGTTTTCTTGGATCCTTCTCCCAACTCGGATCTGGATTTCCTCTTGCATCTATAGGGCCCACCTTCCAATTGACGTCTGTAGGTCGCCGCAAGCGTGGGTCTTCGAATACGCATGGGAACCCAAGACGGTCACCTTCGAAATCTGCAAGCCAAGCGCAGTGTTGTTCCTGGGCCTTCTGGTAGCACCGTGCACAAAGCTGACCGCGATACCGAACAGTTCCGCAGAGTCGATGATCCATAGGATTGAAGCCTCGACGCCAGGGCTGGAAGCGGTGTCTGGGATCTTTACAGGCGCAGAGATATGCCCATCCTTTGGACATGCGCTCGTAGTTGTCTCTCTCGAGCTGGTGCATGTATGCGTCGATGATTCGTTTGAGGTGGCGAGTGTCTGGTTGGCTCTCGGCCAGGTGGTACAACGCGTCAAAACTCATGTTCTTACACCATGAGCATAGATCGAGCCCTTTTTCTTGACCTTCTGGGCTTGAGGTACATGAACTTCCAAAGACGCAATGGGGTCTCGGTGGGGGTGCTAGCATAGCTTGCACGCTGAGGTGGCGTCAGATCGGCAATGCACACTACGGAGACTCTGGAATCAATAGACGTACCTGGCAACAGATTGGGATGTACCCTGGCTCAAGATTACATTCACGTTGTGGCCTCCGGCATTATCCCCGGTCTCGTCACTGCCCTCCTCCAAACCTGCCACTTTCACGATCTCGTCCGCCTCTTCATGACAGAGCCTAGCCGACGTGAATGACTAGATGGTGATAATCTTTCGTACGTATCCTTATCACTACCGAGAGCCAGTGAATCTGACGCTCTCTACTCGACTTTCGGATGATTCACTGCCGCGAAGGTTCGAAGCCGGATCTTGCCACCAGAAAGTGATGATGTCTCCCACGCTTGTAGATGTGTCGATGGTGACCTGGAGACTTTGAAGCTCTATCCAAAATCGTCTTCCCAGGTCGTTTCCAGGTCTGTGGTAGTCAAGCGAGCGGTGTTTCATGTGTTTCAATGCGAAATCGTGAAAAGGTATGCCAAGTGAGGGCAATCAAGTGAAACAAGGTTGATCAACTTCAGAGACTGTCCGATCAAATGTTAAAGAATGTTCTTGAAGATATGCGACAGTCTAAGGTGATTGTAAAGGTGATTCGGAGGAAGGACATGTACGGTGCCGCCGAGAAATCTGACAGCCCGACTCCGCTGTTCTCCGCCGCAGTTCACCATTTGCGTTTAGCTCAGCGTCCATGCATCGTAGCTTATGTGGCAGGGTACAGTGGTACGAGCGTCTGTGACATCAGATGTCGTGTACTTTACATATGACTGAATATAGTTGGAAACATGAGCATGATGTACACAATCTAGAGATTGCTCAGTCTGTATAGTAGATGTGTAACGATACAAACTAAACAAGTCATCAACAGCGAACCGACATATTGCGTGACACTCATTCAATTGGCAGATCTAACGCACCTTTACAGAGTCCTGCTATGGGGAAATGGAAAGAAGCTTCATGGTGGCGCGCAAATGTCCGATTTCTCGGCTCGCCGGACACTGCAGCGGTCAGAAAACCTGGCCTGCTTGCTTGGCCGACCGCACTGTGACCATGATTGTACTCATCATTGGGTGAAGTCGGTAATAAGGATTGCCTCAAGGGCATCATGTGGTGATGCGTTCCGAGAAGCTCTGATCGCTATGAGGCGAGCTGGCGAATCACGGCCGTTAAGCCCGACAGACTGGCAAAGTCAATGCAGACGCCAAAATGCTGGTTGGCTTGATCTTGTGCAGCTGAACAGATCTGACAATTTTACTCGTCGCTCATAGCTACCAAAGATTGCAGTCCCTTTTCTCAGCTCTTGTGGTCGCGTGGCGAAATCCGAGAAACTCATCATGCGCTTGCAAGCGTCAAACCGCGGATAGCTGAAACCTGTCTCGAATCGGTAACCCAGCTTCGCTCAACCCCATTCTTCTAAATCAGCACGGTGTTCAGCGTATGATGAGTTACTATTAGGTGATGGAGCCCGACCTCATGACTCGTTCCGTATCATCCGCCTTGCCATGCAGTGATACGCGCATCACTCAAATGCGAAGGTGCACCGCCAAGGTGTCCCAGCACTAGGATGCAGCCTCGCACAATTCAAACTCGATGTGCGTTCATTTCATCTTGGCCTCGTCGTGCTTGCTGTTCAAGTATGTCATTGCTACGACAGGAGATGATGGCTTGTCAAGAGACGAGTCGTCGTCGCTTGCCAATCTACGAATCTCTTGTGTGACACACACTACCAAAGCACCGGAAACCCAGATTTTCGGAATCCAGTGTGCTTCATGATGCTAGAATGCCCAGGCACGGGAAGAAGACTTAGTGGGCATCTGATAGTAGTCATTGTTCGCCGTTACTTGTCTGCCCGCTGTGAACATACTTGAACACAGCGATCGCGACGTGTTACGTATGATACGTTATGCCTTCCATAGCACCGTCTTCGGTAGTCGGTTCGCCAAGTTCCACATAACGGAAGTGCACGTGTTGTGCGTGGGCGACCGAACCAGTGTCGCGCTCCATTAAAGGTCGTGTTTCTAGCTCCCGATCGATATTACTTGCTACGAAGAGGAGCTGCTGAGGATTGCACCGCATATGCCGTGCCACCTTTATCTTTAAGTCGAAAAGTATCGAAAAATCGGAGCGTCTGATGTGGAACTTCCAGTCCACAGGTGACTTCGATGGCGGAGGGGCGAGGGCTGACTTCTTGCTTGGCCTGATTCTCCCAATACGCTGTGACGGTCAGTGAAGTACTAAAACGAGCATCAGAGCATACCCCTGCAATTTGGGCAGTAATACTGCCAACGTGGACCACTATTTGCATCGCCTGAACCATCGACATACAGAAGATAACCGCTTGACTCAGGTCGCATATCTGCGCATGCACAGCAGTCTCGTTGTGCGAGACAACACAGGGCTGGTCCTCTGTGCGCACAGCATCTCGATGCATCGGATTGCACTTCGGTTTCTGGTCTTGGGTCTGTGCTTGATGCTTTCCAGAAGGCCTGGTCGCCGTCGATCGCGGGATATTGCTGGTGTAGATCACCGCGTGACCTTTTCTGGGCTCTTTCTACCGGTAGCTCCGACGGCTCCCTACGAGCACGCTTGAGCGAAAGCATACTGCATATGACGAGTCCTCTCCGTAGATTGATGTGCTACGCTCCATCACGTTGGAGGAGGTGTACACATACTTATGTTGTACGAATCTGCTAGTCTAGGTGACTGCCGGACGGAAAGCGCGATATTTCTGTCCCGCGGAGGCTGAAGCCTTGCGTGTTGATCAACCTTCGGACATGGACCAGGCAGCAGCGTGTCATGGTCGTCGCGATGCCCGACTATAGGCATAGTTAAACTGAAAAGCAAGAGTCGCAGGTAGGCAGCAACCTTAATGGGTCCATGTAGGCGGCCCGACGACTTTACACTTTACCCCCTTTGGACTAGCAAGCCCATCTTCGATCCCTCATCAAGGTGTCCAGCTCTCGTCAACTGAATTAAGCAGATATCTGCCAGAGGGATATACGCGTAATATATGGCTAGAAAAAAAAAGAGTTCCAAGGTCTATGTAGACTAGGTACAGATAGGTTATAGTAGACTAATTCTAGTGTGTTACAATCACTACAAGATGGTGGTTTATAACGGAGTCCACTAGAATGCAAAAGTATATTGGTATGTGCCATTATTTGCACTCTTTTCGAGTCCTCTGTATTATCGAGAGCTCCTATGCCATATCCCATAACGCCTTCTCACAAACATGAGAGACCTCCCCTATCAAATGCAAACATCCCGAGAAGCATTTAAACCGCGATCCTTGATGAAGGAAATCAATATATCATAAAGTCTTCCGCAGGCTCACCAGATTCTTTCCACCTGTCGATCACTTTACTGTCTCTGAGTGCGTGTATGTAACATGAACCTACGAATCGCCATAGATTGCCGACGGGTCGCAGAAGGAAGGGAAAACATGTTTTTCCGAATAGCACGACGAGAACATCGCCTTCTTGGGTGATTGTAGGTCCGACGCCTATCATATCCTTGTCTGTCTTCAAGAATCTTTTCCGATCATAGGAACAAGTAACCAAAAACCAGCTGGCAAGTACTTTCTTAGACGGTACTGCTTGACACAGAGGCAAGGGGGAGCTCTGTAATACCTCTGTGGGATCGTGTTCCATAAACTCTCGGCATGCTCTCGTTTGGATATCATCTTTGTCTGCTCTCTTGTCTCCATCGATCATGTACCTCCTAGCAATGCTCTCCCCCAGTGTAGCTGCGTATGCCAAATTCTCCCATTGACCCTGCTCGTAAATGTTTCGGAGTACAGCTTGACGAGCTCTTACTGTCAAGTCGGAGCCATAATCGCCTTTGATAGCTGCAACTGTATCAATGCGGATCCCCTGAATTGAAATACAGCGCTTAAGGCCGAGCTCATGCCTAGATATCGACTTAATTTCACCCCTGTTCTCGATTTCGAGAGGGTTAAGATACCAATCGGACTCTTGCCAATTTGGTACCCAGGATGGTTGCATCTCATCGTAGTCGCCACTGTGATCGATGCAAGTGAGAACCTCCAGATCGCCTTCGCGGACAAGAAAACGTTCCACGACTCGTAAACTGACTTCGGACTCTTCAACACTGTAATCTGGCTGAATGAAAGGTTCTCCTAGCTCACACTCGATGCTTGGCAGACCTAATAGGCCATAGACCCTGTCTCTTTCATCACTGAACGCTGCATCTTCAGCATTGACCAAATGATACAAAAAGCTAGCTGGTATGCCCTCCGGGATCTGACTACGTTCATCAATTAGATTGTATAGTGCCAAACTCCCTGAGGCAGAGCCCTTCGTATGTTGGATTCTATATGTGTTGACTAAAATTATTATTGCAATAGAGAGCCACTTCGCGTCTGCTGAAGCCATTCCCCAGCATATACGTAAGGAGCAGGCCAGTGAGAACTCTTGTATAATCCAGCCTCTGCGAAAGACTGAAGCAGCGAGCAAACGAGGCAGCGCCGCAGTGACGTGCGCATCCGGTACCAAAAGGTCTACCGATGACGTTTGCGCTCGCAAATCCTCTACAATATCAACCCATGCACCTGGTGCATATTTTGATAATCCTTGAGCGTGGCGCTCTCGAATCAATTGCTCGTACCTCGGAGTTATGTATCGGACGAGGAAGTCGAACAAGCTCTCGGCCACATCGGAGCCCTCCATCCCAACCCAAAAGAGTACTTGGGATGCTTTGGAGTATATCTGACCCATGAGCTGTACTTGTGCACTGCGCTCCTCTTCATTTCTTTGATTTATGCAGATTGCATCTGCCCAAAGGTATCTTGCCGCCTCCGGATGTCGGAATACCGTGAGCGCATCGAGCAGATTGCGAGTAATATTGATGAATTTTCCTTTACAAAGGACAGATCTTTGGTCGTTTGCATCTCCCCATGCGTAAGATATTGCTTGGTATGGTAGATTTGTCTCCAGGTGGACTTCAACGAGGGAACAACGCAGCCAAGTGCCCCCCTCGCCAGGCAACAGCTTTAACAAGCGAATGTGCCGAGGGGATCGAAGAGGGTTGTAACTGTAAAGCTTCTCTTGCGCGGTCCGTTTACGATGGCGACTTGATTTGAGACTTGGGGTGACAAGGCTGAGCATGGGATCTTGGTTGCGTGGCATAACGTTCATAGAGTTGGTGCTGGACAACGTGAACGATAAGTGATGTCTATGCTATGAGGCTTAAATACTGGAACTGATCAATGGCGGACGATCTGGAGGGAGTTGAGAGGATCATGATGGAGAGAAGCCTACGCGCCTGACGATGTACGCAGCGGCAGCCAAGCCACTAAAAGCTTACATACCTAGGTGTGAGAGGGGCTGCCTCTCGTATCCTTGTGAATTTCGGTAATAGATCGCATAGATACTTCCTCAGTTTGCTAGAATACTATTAAGTACCACTGTACATTGCTTGTAAGGTTTATATTTACTAAAAGCTGAATGTATAGCGTGGTCAATGGGTTGTATTTAGCATACCATAGAGTATATTGAGCAGTCGCTAGATGGTGTGCACGTAGTTGAAGATTATTCCGGTGTCGAGATCACGAGAGCTTGTGCAGACGGCACAGCTATCAGCCTTCTCAGTTGACTGTAATAGTCGAAGATCCTACAGCAGTGACGCTAGTTCATCGATTAAAATTGAATGTTCTTGTGTAGTCATCGTAGTACATCATGCACCGTAGACATGGCTTTTATAGTCACATATATAGTACCTAAGACTCTGTGATTAAATTCGATTGCGCGAATGTCACCCTGGCGAATGATAAGCGGTAATACTCTCTACCAAGACAGACCCTATTCGTGAATAGCCTTCAACGAAGAACTCCTCTGAAGATTCGCAGCCGCGCGCCACCGATGTCCCGACATGGACTGCGATCGCTCAGGATAACACTGTCCCAGCGGCTCCACATTCGGCCGATACTCCAGAGCCAGCGACTCCGGTTGTTCATCATCTGCGCGCACTCCACGTGTGATGCTATCAGCCTCCACGCGCCAGGATTCCAACTCATCACCCAAGGACAGCTCAGGCAAAGTGAACAATGGATGCCCTCGCACTCTGGTTTTGATGCTCAATGGTGAAGGCACAGAAGGAATGTCCTCACGTACAAGGGGCTTCCTGAGCACGGGCATGGTAGCGTACACCTTTTCGTTCTTCTCTCGCCGCATCATGATCTCCCAGTGTTGTGCTTCCCGCGCTAGTGTAGTGGGGATTGCTCCAGCGTAGACTTTTCGTTCTACAGAACCGGTGTGGATGCGGCAGTGCTGCTTGCCGAAGTTTGCAATGGCGGTACCAAACATAGTGCACAGGGGGTCACCTATGAGGGCGTTGAGGCTGGAAACGATGATATCGTCTGAGACAAGGCGCCTTGCAAGAAGCATTGCCTTCTTGTCAGAGAGCCAGCCTGAGGGCACAAGGCCACGTCCTCGAGCCCATCCCGACATCGTGTTTGTATAGAGCAGTGTCTTCTTGGAATTGGCGCCGTGCCATCGATGAAGGCTTAAACTGCGTAACTGTTCGATGATGTATTTCGGTTCGATTTTGAGGTACTTCGCTGGCTCGATCACATTGGTGATGATGAACGCGCGATCCCTCATTGTGATGAGGCTTTGATGGTTGTTCGCGACGCGGGCGCAAGCCTCAGCAATAGCATCGGAAATTTCCATGATCTCATCTTGCTCTTGTAGCCTCAATAGTCTGGTGACGCCAATCACAGCTCGTTCGTAGAAAGCTGGAGAGGCTCTCGCCATCACCACAGGGAAGTCTTCATCTGTAATGTCGTAGACGAATCGGAGGATTTCGATGAGTGCGCACGACAACAACTCCGCTCGAACATTGATATCGCGAATGATGACGTTGCGGACCTTTGGGGGTGTGCTGGGTTTTTCACAGCGTGGACTTTCTGGGCGAAGGTCGAACCGGAAGCTGCCCAGATTCTCGAAGGTAAGATGTTTCCACATAATTAACGAAGATTCAAGATGGCCTCCTCACATTATTATTTATGAGGAACAGTCGATGGAAAAATGTCAGGTAGATGATGATATGAGGAGATACATGGCAAGAAGAAGAGGAGGATAAGATAAAACAGCTTTCAGTGGTAGTGTAATGCACCAGTATCACATTAGCGAGCGGTCCCATGCTATCTCAGCATAGGTATACTGGTGCAATGCATAAAAATAGACAGTTGCTACATACACCTGCAGGTCACTAGAATACTTAGGGGTAGGGGCTGCGTTGCGTGACTATTGCGAGCCAGGATTGTGGGAGAGTGCTCGGCAGGACTAAACAAGGGCAGAGCCATCCCATAGACGATTGTAGATGATGTCAATCAATAATTTCAAGTAGTTTACACGCCTTGAACCAATAGTCTGACCACTTCCACCGTACTGGGGAATGCCTAGGTATGGGAGAATGGCGAAAGCGCGCGGATGCTAATTCAAATCAAAGAACGCATGAGAGACATGGGAAGCAACCCAATCGCATGTACAGTGTCGAGATGGATTTTGATAACGTTGGATGAGGTATGTCTTCTGTGCCACTGCGTGGATAGTAGATGGGTAGTGGTTAAGAGTGGAGCCAGATTTGAAAAGTTCAGTGGGTCCTTCTAGCTTCGCCAAGATTTCGACGCGGTCAGAAGCGGCAGAATTGTTGATTTTTGGGAACGCCTGCGCATCGCGATGTGCAAACCACACAATTCCTTGCTCCAGCCCTCCCCTCAAGCACGTTTATGGATACGATCGCTGTGTAGGAGACCAGAATTCATCGTCCCACAAGCATGGCCACTGAACGAGGGCCAAAGCCTAGCGCCTCAGACCCGAAGCGCAAGACGCAAAAAGGCGCGCCAATCGACGATGAAGAAGCGCAAGCGCTTGCAAAGTTCACAGAAGAAGCCACAAAACAATATGGACGAGGCGAGCGGATACGGCCAAAATCAGTGAAAGACAAGAAACTGCGCGCGAATGTTAAGTTGCTGGAGTCGAAGAACAAGCGCGCGGCGTTGGATGCGAAGAATGTCGAGATTCTGTTGGAAAACGATGCTGGGCTTTTGGAGGCTGAAACAGAGCTCGAGCGAACATACAAAGTACGACAGGATGATATTAGGCGGGAAGTTGGCGTCGAGACAGCGAAGAAGGGCTTTGAGCTGCGTTTAGACGATTTGGGTCCATACGATGTGTGCGAGTACAGTCGCAATGGGCGAGATTTGCTGGTGGCAAGCAGAAAAGGACATGTCGCAACGTTCGACTGGAGAGACGGCAAGCTGGGCTGCGAATTGAACCTCAACGAGACAGTACGGGACGCGCGATGGCTGCACACGAGCAACCAGAAGAACTTCGCCGTGGCACAAAAGAAGTGCGTTTACATCTACTCTGGCGACGGCGTAGAGATGCATCAGCTCAAGAACCACTCTGAAGCCACACACCTCGAATACCTTCCCTACCATTTTCTCCTCGCCTCCGTCTCCACCGCAGGCATCATCCGCTATACCGACGTCTCAACCGGCCAAGCCCTCGACCAACTCTACACCAAACTCGGGTCCTCGACCGCTCTCGCCCAAAACCCTCACAACGCCATCCTCCACGTCGGCCATCAAAAAGGCCTCGTAACCCTCTGGTCTCCCAACAGCGCAACCCCCCTAGTTAAACTTCTCCCCCACCACGGCCCTGTCCGCAGCATCGCCATCGACAAATCCGGCCGCTACATGGTCAGCACCTCACAAGACCGCCGCATGTCCGTTTGGGACATACGCATGTACAAAGAACTGCACTCACACCACCTCCGCATCCCCGGCACCACGCTCTCCATCTCTGACCGCAACCTCACCGCCGTCGGCTACGGCACCCAAACCTCAATCTACAAACCCTCCCTCTTCACCTCCGCCCCCGAAGACATCCTCTCAAAAATGCCCTACATGAACTGGGGCGGCAATGGCCTATCCATCGGCCGCGTACGCTTCTGCCCCTTCGAAGACGTACTAGGAATAAGCCACGATCGAGGCTTCACTTCCATCCTCGTCCCCGGCTCCGGCGAACCCAACCCAGATACAATGGAAGCCGGCACCAACCCCTACGAAACCTCCACCCAACGCCGTGAAACAGAAGTCCACGCCCTCCTCGAGAAAATCCAACCCCAAATGATCGCCCTCGACCCCAATTACGTGGGTAATTTGGATCTGGCGTCTGCCGCGCAGCGCGAAAAGGAGTATAAAGCATACAAGGGAGAGAAGGAGGAGGATCGTGTGGAGAGGTTGAAGAAGAGGGGCAGGGGGAGGAATAGCGCGCTTAGGAGGTATTTGAGGAAGAGTGGGGGGAAGAATATAGTGGATGAGGAGAGGGAGAGGGCGAGGGAGGCGATGAGGGTGTCTGCTAAGAAGGTCAAGGAGAAGAAGGAGAAGATGAGGAAGGAGTATGGGCCTGCGCTTGAGAGGTTTGCGAGGAAGGGGTTTTAGGGGGTTGTGTTGTAAAGGAGGGGATGGGGTGTGATAGGTGCATTGCTCGGAGTTAAGACTTGTTGACCTGGTAGAATATACCCGCATGTGTATTGTAATGTGAAAGACATTGTTTGAACACGGCTTTTAACCAGACTTTGAACTACTAAAACTCCATACTCATTTTATCTATCAAGGTATCTATCATGCAAATCATATGCTCATCCAGCCTTCCCTTTCTCCAACTACCTCGCTTCGCCCTACTGCTGCTCAACCTCCCCAGTCCACAGCCTCGCCCCCCTAGGCCAAACTCTCTTGTACAAACTCACACCCACAGCATCCATCGGACTAATCTTGCCATCAAAATTTGCCTTGAAGTACCCATGCGTACCCAGACTCTCCTTGATAAATCCACTTCTCCCCCGCTTAGTCCACAGCGGCAGACTCTTGAACCATCTGACATCCTCGTCGTTGAAGAACATGTAGCGCACTGTGACTACGCGCTTGTTGATCTTGTAGGGGTGTCCGGTTAGGACGACGCGTTTGGCGATGATGCGGGATGTGCTGGGGGGCAGGGAGGTGCCTGTTGCGATGAGGCGGAGTGGAGAGGAGGGTGCGGGGGAGGTGTCGGAGGAAGAGGTTGAGGTGTGGGTGCGTGTGAAGTAGAGTAAGGGTACGGAACCCCAGGTTAGAGGGCCGATGAAGGTGGCGATCGCGGATTGGCCTGGGTGCAGGTAGCGGTCGAATTTGTGGACGTTGTTGGGAGTGTTGCCTGCCTGGGAGAAGAGCTGTTGACCCGTTAGATGTGCGCGATAACGCATGAAGTGTACGATGGGGAAGGGAACTTACAGGGTTAATGACTATCCTCCTGGGTCCGCATTGCACAATCAACTCGGTCTTTGATCGAATGGGCTCTTCGTCAGAGCCTAGCAAGATGCTATAGTTGCAGGCTGTGCGCTTGTGCTCGTGCCTAAGTAGCGAGAACATGGCGAGAGGCCGTGACTGCACCTCTTGGAACTTCAGAGGAACGCCACGCAAGTGTACGCTGACCCGTGTACCAGGTGCAACGCCTCCAGCCCATGCCTCCCGCATGAACTTGGTCGCTGTGCGTTTGTAATCAGAAATCTCGAGTAGCCTTTGCCACTCCTCTGGTTCGTATGGTCGGTCTTCCTCAGTCTCCCATGTGCTTGACTTCAGACTCTTCAACCCACGATACTTGATAAGACGTTCCCGTGCGCTGGCATTGGGGTGCAGTTCGATCTCATCGGGAAACTCGAGATCGTCCTCCTCTTCAGTTTTTCTTGACTTCCTGTAGGCTTCGATCTGCTCTGCTTCGTCTTCCGGTGATGGATCCAGGAACATTTCTGACTGTGGGTACTCCGACGGCGCACCTTCTGTCATGGCCTGGCCATCGACATCCATGCCCTCGATACCGTCTGCGGGATGGGCAGGCTGACTTTCGCGTGCCTCCGCAACATCTTCCATATCAAAGTCCTCGAGATCGGAACCGTCGTCAGACAAATCGTCAAGATACCATGCAGCTTGGTATTCGCTGGTACCCTTTGGTAGCCGCTTTGGCTTCGTCTTCTCATACTCTTGCTCTTCGTCCGAAAAGTAGTGGTGGTCATCGAGCAGCACACCCTTGCGCTCTGACGGTGCTACCGACATGGCGTAGTTCGTAACATCGTCCATGATTGTCTCCTCAGGAGCCAACTCAGCTAGGTCGTCCTGATCCTCGGTAGGCTGCTCCAAAATGTTGCCCTCGTTTGAATCCATGGCCATCTCAGCTTCTGTAACCTTCTTCTTAGTCTCCAGTGGCGCTGCGACAATCTTGTCAACCTGGAAGTCACCCCAATCGCCGACTTGGACCAGCCTGTCAGCCTTCAAGCCGAGACCGCGCACGACACCAGTCAAGACGACTTCGCCAGTTCCGTCAGCATTAACTGCCAACTTGCCACCAGCCCATGCAATGTCCTCTAGGAACATGTAACTCCTCTGGTCGCGCCATCGTACGCCCTTTGTGGTGGTTGTGCATAGCGATCGGACGAGATTGGAAGCCTCTTGTCGATTGTCTAGGGAGTAGACGCGCTCGATGGACGGGAGAAAATGGGTGATGTAGGACTTGAGAGATGCGACGACGGATGGTCTCTGCTTGGCAGGTTCGACTTTGTCAAGCCCCTGAACAACGGTGAAGGTATTCGAAATGCCCTGGCTTTCCACCGACTTGAGTATTGACTCGCCGTCAGTGTCTACCTCTTCATGCGCCGACAGCATGAAGACGACAAAGTCTGCAATGCGACAAGCATCCAGCGAAGCCAACAGATCCCTTTTGACAACCAGGTATTGCACCTTTTGCTTGAAGCGGTCCACAGTGGTGCGTGTCCATCCTGCCTCGGGGACCTCCTCCTCAATGTCCACACTCGAATTCAAGCTGCGCACAGCGGCTGCAGCAGAGACGTCCGAACAGAGGGGAATAACCGCGACGATGCGTGGGGCGCCATCTTTGCCGGCGAAGACGTTGGTGGACTTTGCGTGCTCGTGGTCCTTGTTCAGGCGCATCTGCTTGGCGCGGTTGCGGCGGTCGAATTTGGACATGACCTGTTGGTGGGGTGTGCGGCGGGAGCCTCGCTCGAGAATGTCGACTTTGCCTGCGAAATACTGTCAGAAAATATTGCTATGGTCTGTCTGGGCGTGGTGTCGTACCCTTGCTCAACTCCTTGAGGGCACCCTTGGAGGCATGGCGGGACTTGAAGTTCTTCTTGTTCTGCTTGGTCGTGCTGCGATGGTGGTGCGATTGCGCAATCACAGGAGCCATGTTGCCGCTGCCAGTGCCGCTGCCGCCTGCTTTGAATCGAAAGGGAATGGACGCCACTTTGACCGTTGGCTGTTGGGATTGCCGCTCAAGTGTGGGTGTGAATGGCGGGACACTGCAGTAATTTTCTTATCGATAGCGAACGTTGTGGCGTCATGCGCGTCTGCTCGCAACACCGCTTTCGCAACTTCATGTCACAAGCCAATCTTGAGTAACCTGTCAACACACGAGCTATTGTACCCTATGCGGATAATCTTCGAGAACATCGATTGACATTTCCCACTCGATCACGGTTTCAGAGTCTCACCACCACATAACATGTGGCATCACACGGCTATCAAAAGCAAAGAGATATAGTCTGCCTTGTAGAGCGGCATGCAGATTCCATATGAACGAGCTGGTATCTCTTGCCAATGGCGCTGCTTCCAGGTCGCTGTGTGGAATCGAAGTTGGGTAACACACATTGTACTGGGTAGCCGTCCTGAGGTTTTGTAGGAGCCCGATGGTTTCCCTTCGTCTCGCACACTCTTGGCAGCAATCATGAAGTCGTGCGAAAGAAGTCGGCGTTTGCTGCTTTCCTTGTAAACCATATCTCGCCTTTGGCGTGACCTTCGAGTGGCAGCTATCCATTGGGTGCCAACACCAGACCGCTCCTTCCCTCAGCTGACTGGGGCGTCACGTGCCTTCACCACGAAGTAGCGGCAAGAGCCCATAGGCATCACTCCTTAGTCCCTCTCTCACCATGTGAGGTTTGCTGTCGCCTCTGAGAGTATCCATAAAGCCCGTCCTCGCCAGCCCTCACCCTCCAAATCAGACAACCACCACACTCATTCCTACAACCAGGGCCATCAACCGTCCTTTCTACAGCGACACCACCATTACATCGAAACCAATAGCGATTACCATCACGATGCCGGCCCCCCGCCGTCAAACGCACGCCTACCTTCAAGATGACATGGACAAGTTCGTACAATCCACAATCTGGTGAAGTGATGTGACCACACCCTTTACTTACTGAACTCTAGAGTCAAGAACGTTCCTCTTCCTGCAAAGATCAAGTGCGGTCGCTGCAACCGTTTCTGCGTTCCAGCGAGTTTCTCTAACAAACAGCTCACCGATGCGCGCTACCAAGTCATGGAAAATGGCCGGATGACCAAGACTATCAACTGCAAGAAGTGTACTGGTCAGCAAATCGTTGAAATCAAATGTACCGTTTGTGAACGTACACACGGATTGGAAGAATATGCCAAGGCTCAGCGCAAGGATCCAGACACTGCTATATGCTTCGCGTGCATGGAGCGCCAAGTCAACGACGCCGCCATCAGAGAAGAGGTGTATCAGGACCAAGACAAGGCCTTCTTACCAGCTGATCACTCTAACGGCAATGTCCCCGAGTACTGGTCTAGCCAGCATTCTGCCACCGATGCTCTTTCTGCCGATGTAAGTTTTGCCATGGTCTCCCGCGTTCAGAAGCAACTGAGATGCTAATAAATACAGGGTGATGAATGGAGCTCGATTACCGACGACACCCACGACAGCAAGAACAAAGACACTGGTGTTGGTGGCATACCGCTGTCGAGCCATTTTCAAGCCATGCAGCTCACCAGTTCGGTCGATGATTCATTGATCGGGTCCGAATACGAACACCCAGCTGCTGGTAACAATACTGGGATCGCCGAAGTCCACAGTAACAAGTCATGGCATACCGCATCTGCCGGTCCACGTAGCACTGGCTCGAAATTGAATCAAAATGCTTATGGAAATGCGTCATTAACTACTCCTTCGGGATCAGTGCATTCATTCGCTTCTAGCGTTGCTGAACGATCGTCTCGCGAGATTCGCAGTAATGGATGGACGAAGATTCGTTCGGCTCGTAACCACTCTCCTGTTCGTTGCGGACCCATGGTATGTTCAATTAGCAAGCCAGCTGACCAAGTTGCAACGGCATGTTTTATGTGAAGAAGTGTACCCGACTGACAATGTTGCAGACACCGATGGGAGACACTGCCCGCGACAGCGAGTCGGTCGTCGATGCATGGGACAGCGATAGCGATGATGATGCAGCAGAAGACGATGACGACAGTGATGATGAAACTGTCATCTGAGACTTCTGTTCACACATCCGAACTTGCTTTCTGGTGGCTATGTACTCCAGATTCTTTCGACTTTCCAATGACGGTAGTATACTGCGCCGATTTAGCGATATCATATCGGAATTCCTTCTTTCTAATACAAAGCCCCCTCAGTCTATGCATTAATGATCTCGGCGGCTGCTCCTCTCCACGCGGTGATCTGGAAGAATCTCATATGGGCTGGGTGCAAGTTTATCTCTTTTGTTCTTTAACTGGAAATTAGTCTTTGCATGACTTCAAGGATCTTGGAGATCTCAAGGAGGTGGCGAAAACATATTTCTTTCTAGTAGTACAATGGAAAAGTGCTTTCAACATTGAGTGTGAGTGAATGGTCTTCGCAAGGGGTACTAGGCTCGCCAAATCTGCGCTTAATTGCCACCCACGTGACTACGTGTTCCACCGTCTCGCCAGGACGCGCCAAAACTTGATCCCCGCAACTTGCCCGTCCATTCCACTCACTTCGTTCGTCTCGCCAGCCGCTGTCTCTTACTAGAAAATCCTGAAAGTTGCTCGCAAACGTCGCTGGTTCAACTTTGACAGAATGTGAGTTGCTTTACAATGACTCGGGATGTGCAGAACTGATGGGTGGCGATAGGAGCGGACGGCGACCACGAGGTGGAGGAAGAGGTGGTAGAGGAGCCAGCAATGCTGGCATTCGGGGACCGCACTCTGCGCTTACTGATTTCCTGGCGGTAAATACGAGCCCCTCCACTTCTGTGTGGGGTCAAGGACTATTCACTCACGGATGAACGCAGGCCAACAACATCTCCGCACGAGACATTCGCGACTCCTACCGTGATCGCGTCCAACAGGCCGAACGAGACACCGCACAATCGGAAGATAATGGCGAGGGACCCTCAAATGCTGGCGCAGACGGTGACGAAGATGTCGAAGAGGACACACAGGCAGAGTCGTCGGCAATGGCAGCTGAGCGGACAGCTGAGAAGTCACGCAAGCGGAAGCGCGACCAGAGCGAGGCCATTGCCAAGATCAAGAAGGGCAAAGAAGCGAAGAAGAAGGCCCAAAAGAAAAAGAAGGGCTCCGATGACGATTCGGAGTTTGAGGATGTGATCGACATGTACAAGAAGGCGAAGAAGCTACCCGGCCAACTTGAGAACTGTGAGTTGTGTAACAAGCGATTCACTGTTACGCCGTACAGCAAATCTGGACCGGAGGGCGGATTGCTGTGCACTCCCTGTGGGAAAGAGATGCAGAAAGAAGCAAAGGCACAGCAGAAGGCCGCGAAACCGGTCGTGCGCAAAGGTCGCAGGAAGCTTGAGAGCAACCGCCTGGACGGAATGATGGCTGGCGGACCGAAGACGCTCCAACAATTGTGCATCGAAAAATTGGCGAAACATTCGGACGACATTGATGAGCTGGGTGAGATGCCCGAGAACATTATGAATAGGATTAGCGAGATTTTCTCAAAGAAGCGGGCGATGAACTCCACCACGATGAAGCTGTTTTTGCAGCCAGACATGGAGACGGTGGCGATACACGAAGCAGCCTACCTCGAAACTGAAGACTACGACCAAATTTTTGCGATCTGCCCGAACGTTAAGCGACTTTCATTGCGAAATTGCTGCCAGTTCAAAGACAGCAACATAGACTACATGAATGAAAAGGCAAGGGCACTGACGGACATACAGCTCCTGGGCGCGAATCTTATCTCCAACGAGAAGTGGACGGAATTATTCATCGCGCGCGGTCAGGATCTACGATCGTTCAAAGTGGAATGGCTAGACGCTGCATTTGATGATGAAGTCGTAGAAGCTCTCACCACCTTCTGCCCCAATCTTGAACGCCTCAAACTAGAGCGGTGCAAGCGCATAGGCGAAGACAGCATCGATGCAATTGCTCGACTTGAACACCTTAAGCACCTCACTCTACGCTTTTACCAGGAGATGCCCCATGAGAAGCTCAATAACCTCATCGCTTCTGTAGGCGCAAACCTCCGCACTCTGTGCCTGGAACACTTCCTAGACAGCACCAACGACCCTACAGATGATGTTTTAGAGACCATTCACAATACCTGCCGACATCTCAGCAAATTCCGCTTCACCGAGAACAACGAGTGCAGTGACGCGGGTTATGTTGCTCTTTTCAAAGACTGGGCCAATCCACCCCTCCGGTACATCGACGTGAACAGCACCCGTGATATGGACAACACCAATCCCGACGGGCCGGAAGACTTTCCCATCGGTCTCGCTACCAACGGCTTCCTCGAGATGATGAAGCATTCTGGCTCGCGCCTGGAGTACCTAGACATCTCTTCATGTCGCCACATCTCGCACGCTGCGTTTGCAGAAGTCTTCAACGGGGTACAGCAGTTTCCAAACCTTGCCGAAATCAATCTCTCATTCTTGCCTGTGGTCGATACGCAGATTGTAGCTGGTGTCTTCCGCTCGTGTCCGCAGATCAAGAAGGTTGTTACGTTTGGCTGCTTCCAGGTTGCCGACGTGGTGGTCCCGCGAGGGATCGTACTCATTGGCGCGCCCAAGGCGCAGGATCAGATTGAGCAGTTTGGAGATGTGGTGTTGGATTTCCAGAAGAATCAGGCGGAGAAAGAAGGGATGAGGACATGGAGGGTTGTGCCTGTTATGGGTTAGATGAATATGTAGGTTTGTTACGGGATCTCAAGTGTTAATGAGGTGAATACGGGGTTGAATTCTTGGATTTCTGATTTCCACACTGATTTCTCCTGGTGTTCAGACAGTATGCTAAAAGCTCGAGGTTTGTGGCGTTGCGGTACATGATTACAACGACAATCCATGACATTACTTCTTCAACAACCTCACAATTACACAATCAAAATATTTCTTAACAGCGCCGAAGAACCACAGAAATCAATAAATCCGCTTACACCAGGTCTTACAATGCAATATCTACCGCCGAGCCCCAGCGTGGGGCGCCCAACCAAACCCCCGCATACATCCGCACTTGGTACCTTGGCTCCACGTCTTCGACCTTCCCAAACCAGCCTCGCGAACTCCCTTATACACTACAAAAATTGCGGAATTCAACAACCGCCAAGAAAGTAACGGAATACTGCCGGGCAAACTCAACGATAACAGCGATGACGATTGAGGGTCAAGACATTGGCATTGTGCGTTTAGTGTTAGCCGTTGATACATGGGTACATAGATAAAGAGAGGTATCGCATTTAGAGACAGGGAACATTGCCGTGTGTTTGGTTTTGATTTCGTTGCCATTGTAAAAGATGGTGTTTCTCATTCGTTCCGCAGCCCTGGCCCTGCTGTCAACTGCAGTAGCACCGATATTCGCCCAGTTTCCGGCGCAACCGGCGGGGCTCAAGGTGTTGGAATCAAGGTTTGGGGATGGTGTGACGATTACGTATAAACCAGTATGATTTTATTCTTGCTGTTCTGAGTTGATAAATTAACAATGGGTTGGTTGCATAGAAAGAATTCAAACTAACGACAACATCATAGAATAGTCTTTGCGAAACGACACCAGGCGTCAAGTCTTATTCCGGTCATGTACATCTTCCACCTGGTACAGCGGACCTAGGCCAGGGTCAAGATTATCTCATTAACACCGTATGCTGCCTTTCTTACTATCATCTATTTACTTCATGCTGAACGGAACGTAGTTCTTCTGGTTCTTCGAAGCACGTGAAGATCCGAGCAACGCACCGCTCGTGATCTGGCTCAATGGCGGACCTGGAAGTTCGTCAATGTATGGTATCCTAGAGGAGAACGGACCGTGCTATGCGAACCCAGATTCGAACAGTACGAGGCCTGCGGAGTGGAGTTGGAATCAGCAAGGTATTTAAGGGGATGAAATTGAGGAGATGGTGCTGATGCAGATAGTGAATATGTTGTATTTGGATCAGCCGGTGCAGGTTGGTTTGTAAGTATACCGTATAGTATGACGGGGAAGACCACTAATATAGTGCAGTTCATACGACACTTTACAAAACGTAACCAGAGACCTCGTCACCGGCAGAGTGACGCTCTTGAACGAGACCGACCCAATCCCAGAACAAAACAGCACTCTCCTCACCGGAACATTCCCCAGTCGTGAGCCCAACAACACCGCATTTGGTAGCGTTAACGGTGCAGTCGCATCATGGCATTTCGCGCAAGCCTGGTTCCAGGAATTCCCGCATTACTTGCCAAACGACACTCGCATAAGTCTAGCTGCACAATCCTATGGCAGTCGCTATGGACCCGCCATGTTGACCTTCTGGGAAGAGCAGAATCAGCGTATCGAGAATGGCACCTTGCCAGGTGGCGAAGCTGAAAACTACATCATGCACCTCGACACCCTCTTACTCATATCCGGTTGTATCGATCGCTACATCCAATTCCCATTCTACCCTCAACAAGCCTTCCGCGGCAACGGCTACGGCGTCGAAGCCGTCAACGAAACCACGTACAACGCCATGGTCGCATCCATCCCCTCTTGTCTCGAAAAGATTCAAAACTGCCGCGACAACGCCAGCATCTCTGACCCCGAGAACCTCGGTATCGACGCCACTGTAAATGAAATCTGCGAAGATGCAGAGACATTTTGTCGAACGAATATCGTGAGTCCGTATACTGCGACCTCTGGACGGGATTACTATGATATTTCGACGGTAGCTCCTCCTCCTTTTCCACCGCCGTTCCACGAGGGGTTTTTGAATAGAGAGTGGGTGCAGCGGGAACTTGGTGTGGGATTGAATTGGACGGGGAGTTCACCACAAGCCTCGAATGCTTACCGTAGTATCGGCGATTATCCGCGAGACGACTGGGTCGCAGATCTAGGATTCCTGCTAGATAACGGTATTAAAGTCTCCCTTGTATATGGAGATTTGGATTTCGCATGTCCTGTACGTACCATATTCAACCCAACCCCCCGCCCCCTCCTTCCATTCAAAAATCCCCCCATGATATGATATACAACACTAAAACTCACCTCAAAGTGGGCATCCGGCGACGCCGTCGCAAAAGCCATCCCCTGGACCGGCGCCGAGTCCTACTCCACCGCCCAATACGCAGAAATCCTAACCAACGACTCCTACATAGGCGGTCTCGTCCGCCAACACGGTAACCTATCCTACATCCGCACCTACGCCGCCGGCCACGCGATCCCAGCCTACCAACCCGAAACCGCATATCGCGTTTTCACGCGCGCGCTGTTTAATCTCGATATTGCAACTGGGACGGTGTCTACTGCTGGTATAGGCGAGGATGCGTATACGAGTGTAGGGAGGGATGATCCAGATGTACAGTTTCAACCGCTTGTTGATGCTAGATTGAGTTTTTGTTATACGTGGGATGCGGCGAGTTGTACGGAGGATCAGGTTAGTGCGATTCTGGATGGGAGTGCGTTGATTTGCGAGTATTTGGTTGTGGATGCTAATACGACGGTGCTGTTTCCGGAGGTGGTGGCGAAGTGTAGGGAGCAGTGGGGTGGGAATTCGACGGTGGGGGTTAATGAGAATGGGAGTCATGTGCTTCCGGTGTTTGAGGGCGCGGCTGTGAGGATGGGGGGAAGCTTATGGGTTGGGGGATTGGTGGCGGTGGGTGTCGCGATGTTCGGTTTAGGGTGGTAGAATGTGGAGTTGAAAGTGCTAGGTGTAGGAGATGTGCATTGCGATGTAGTGGCAGTTGTATATTCATATTGCCGTACTACGTATACCGCGGTATATAGAGAAATTACCATCAATATACTTGAGAAAGGAAAATATATGTACAAATGAAACATTGTAGACTTCCTCCCATCCATAAACAATATGCTTTCATTCCTCACACCGGAACAAGAGAAAATCGATCCAGGCGACTAAAATTATACGCAGACGTAACCAAACAAACAACCTCAAACGATAAGCCCACCAGAATCTCAGGACCCGCAACGCTAAGCCCAGGTCGCTCCGTAGAAAACGGTCCAACGCGAAGACCAGATACCCACTGCCATCCCGCCCCTACATTCGTCGGTTGAGGCATCTATCCGCGTACCTTGTTCTCGCCAGCCACAAAGACCATGTAGACGCTGCTGTCCGTGCTATAAGGTCCGCGCATCTGGAAACTCAGACTGTACGTCAAACTGGGATACAGTTTAACTGCTGTCTTGAGGCTTGTAGCTGCATCAGGTGCGTAGAGGGAGAAGATACCAACCATGCGGTCTGAATCCGCGGCGCCACCGTCGAAAATAACATCGAAGCGCGAATTGCCCCCTCCACCGAGTATCTGCGCGTTCCAGTTGTTACCTCATTAGCAAAATTTCCATTGTGGAAACCATTGTCGCGTGTGCAGAATAGTGATAAACTGTAGAATTGGCCCTAGACGCAGTAGCCAGAGGGTAAGACGCGACCATACTGTCCATGTCTATGAAACTATAGATTTCCTACATATATACTGCAGAAAGTCCAATGTACCAAATGAATTTACCTTTCTCTTCACTCTCTCTTACCCAACACCCAATACCACACACACCTACCAAACCAACCAATCAGCTCACTCAGTTACCCTCCTTAACCTTCCGAACCAAACTCCTAGCAACATGTTTTATCTTCGCCGTCGTCCTTGCCTTGACCTTGGAATCCTCCTGCTTCATGGAAGAGAGTTGCTGTTTTGGGACAAAGTCTTCGAAATTGGTGTTGTGGCGGCGAGGTTTGGGGTGGGCGGGATTATCGTGGCGGTCGGTGAAGGCGGTGTAGTTTTGGTGGGGGGACATGGTTGGTGAGGGTTTTTACGGTGGTTATCTTTTGGTGATTGGATTGTTGATGTGTATTGAGGTTTTTTTCGGGTGGTGTTGGATGTGTGAGGGTGATTTAAATGGCTTAGGTTGGGCGTGGAGAAGGGGTGGATGGTTCAGGTCATATAAGTTTCGATGAGGTCTGAGATTTTTGTGGTTTGTAGACAATGTCTCATATTCGTGCATACAGGATGTCGGTGGTTTGACCTAAACGCTTGATGAGTCTGCCCGTTGTGCGTACGCATATGGTTTGTATTATCAGGTTTTAGCAGCACGATGAAGACTAGGACCTCCCTGACACTTTGCTGACTTTGTTCGATAATCACTCCCGTATTGCTGAGTAATCTCGTGTACGATGTTTTGATAGCCATAAGACAGATGTCGACAATTTCGCAACACTACCCTCGTTTATGACGTCGTCATGCAATTGTGGGGCGTTACGCCGTACCGTAGAGTGAATCTGCGATGTAATTTTACCTTTTACTTCTTGTCATGTCCCTGGAGATCGTCCGGACATCCCCCTTCGTTGCTCATCTTGCGTTCATCCCAATGTTTTCAGTTCCTCGCCCATTCATTCTCCACGGCGGTTTGCTCGCGCCCATGGTGGCCAGGCAAAGCATTGTTTAGCCGATCGTTGCCATCCTCAATAAAGCGTCCGTGATCCGCTCCTTGGTCTTGGCCTTCCTCTTCCTCTTCCTCTACACGATCCGAGTAGCGATTGAAGCCTGGGACATAGTCAATGGCGCGGCGGGATTCAGTCCTGCCATTTCTCTCATCCGCGATCATGCGTGAGATGCGATCAGGTGCGACTTTGTGAAGCCAGGACTCGCGTTTTGTAGGTATCGCAATGATTGAGAACTGGAATAATCGTCAGCTAAAGACAGTCGCAGGTCGTTGGCGTCACCAACCTGCCAAATGAATACCATGCCCACAACACCGATCAACATGCCAGCAATACGCTGCTCCTCAGCTTTCCAAGCTCCCAAGCATCCAGTTGTCCTGCCAAACATGTTTTCACATGCGTGTTGGTCGTGCGACTTGTCTGGGAACGGCCAAGCCATGTCGCGAGGATTGGTGAGGCCACAGCATTTGAAGGCATCTTGGATGGCTCTGACCGCATCTACGTGCTTGCTCTTGAACATCATCTGCCAGCGCTCGCGTAGGCCACAGTCCAATCCTGACGGTGGCGCGGCATGTGTACCCAAGAGCGTGATGACGACAGTTGAGTAGATAAAGATGAGGGTATTGGCAATGATTACGAAAGGCGGACGCTGAATGTCACCACGACCCAACTTCTTGCGACGCTCTTCACGACGAGTGAAATCGTAACCGCACTCGAGCAGCAGACCACATAGTATCGGCAGAGCAGTGGTAAAGCCGGTCAGCGTATCTGAGATAGGTACTGAGCGTGCGTTTGCACGAGAGGCAGCATAACTGAAATTGTAAGCATGAGGTGAGGCTGAATGGTAGAGGCAATTACGCAGCGAATGCGGTCGCGATGATGAGGTACTTTGACTACTTAGTATGTACAGAGGATTACGGCCGTTGGTCTTACCAGCACGCTTAGGCAAGTCACGACCTGTTTCCTAGTGTAGGTCATGCTGGAAATTGTGTTTGCTCGGGTTGGGTTTATTGCTTGGCTACCAACTAGGGTGATATTGCTGAAAGGTTGACGGTGACGGTAGAGATGGTGAATAGTGGTGAGAATCACCGGTGGTTTGAGGTCAAGTCATCGAGGTGGTGATCTTTACTTTACAAACCGTCTCCGCATACCGGTAGAGTGGCACGACGGAGCACAACGAGGCTGGGAGTCCTTCTTCAGGTCGACACGATAACAATCCTTCCGCGCCAATCCTCGACACGCATGCCCTGCAATGCAGGACTCGAGAAGGCCTCGATTGGCCGGCGGTTAGCAAGGGAGGGGCCGACATATGGTCGACTCCGCGGGGTAGTAAGCTGAACCTGGGCTTCCAGGCTGCTGTCTTGTGATGGGCGCACAAGACAATGCGTTCAGCTGCGACGCGCTACGTTGGGCCGCTCGCTCGCTGAGTGGGCCTATCGTCCCGAGCCATGTGGTGAAGTGTTGGTGGTGGTGTGAAGGAGACGGGGGGCGGGAGCGACATGCGTCATGCCATTGGCCGGCGGCGCTAGCGTGCCGTTAGCACTCTGGACGCCGGCTGTAGTCACAATGTTTTCGATCTTCGATGCAACTTGTCGATTTGGACGTCATGGCAATTCTGCAATCGCACAAATCCTTCGGTTGGACATTTTGCGCAGTCTAACAGACATCTCGAGTCCCGCGCACAGTACAGCTCGTGCGTGTCACGGAACGTCAGCTCGTTTTCAGCGGCCGTGTGACTGAAGGAAGCGGCTTGCAAGCGGCTTGTCTCAGCGCAAACGCCTTTGTCCACACACGATCTCGGTCACCAGTATGCTAAACACGGGTTCTACATCTACCTAGCTCCATCTGCCTCATGCAAACGCGGGGTTGCTGCGTATACGCGACTGACTCCCTTGTGAAGTTTTTAGCCCGGACGCATTCCTGGTTCTTCGCCGTGCTCTCTCGCTTCTTCACTCTTTCACTCACCTCTGGTCTTGGCTCTGTCGCTCCACACGTAGCACCTGTCCGACATGCTGCTCTTTTCACCACCACGATGTGACTTTCTCTCGAGAGCAGGACCTGACAAACAGTCTACTATCACCTCCCGTCGATTCGCTTTTCCCAGTTGGTCTGCCGCAGCACGTACCAGTCCCATTCCACACTCACCCAACTCGCCTAAGCCCCGCAACACTCGCCCTTCACTTCCACCTAGGCAATCAGCACAACGAGTATCACAGTCAAACTCAACCCAAACACACGACATGTCTTCAGTACCTGAATCCCCACGCTCACCCTTCTCGCCGACGCTAGTTAGCATCCCGGAGGTCTTTGAACATGACTCCCTTGACAATATGATCACTCCTCTGGCGTCGCCGAACGAGAACCAGGATGGCCCAGACGTGTTCATCCCAGAGGCTGCCTGCATCTCTCCGGCTTCGCTTACTCGAGCCAACTCGCGCGACGCCATCATCCAATCACCTGTTCGCAAAGCCAAGTCTTTCGCTGTCGTCTCCAAGGTCCTGCGAAAAGTTCTCGAGGCAGATCGCATGCGGCGCCGCCGGATCCTCAAGGTCTACCTGAAGGCCATCATCTTCCTCAAGTACCTCTGGCGCGCCAACGAGCGCTATGGCAACGCCATGGTGACTACTGGCATGTACATGCAGCGTTGATGAAGACCAGAGTATATGAGCACTGGTCACGATGGGTGTTCGAATACGATGAATGACAGATAACGGATGGTGTACTTTGAACGACATCATGATTATCAGGATAGCGATTGCATAGCGTCTGCATGGGTCACGGCGTTGTTTTCTTCTCCTTTTCTTTTGTCATGGGACAAAACACCAGCCTTGGACTCGGAGGAGTTCTGTACATATGTCGCAGGGGTTGCGAGCTATTACCTGTTGGGTTTTCTGTCACACGCGCTATGCTTTGACAATGTAAGAAGTACACACCAGTCAGACTTCTTGAAAAACCATTGCTACATTGTGTGCCATCGACCCCTGTGAAGTGAACATGATATACTACCGCATACCCGTCTCGCCAAGAATACAGCGTACTATATACCCATATCATGAAGCCAGTGCAAAATATAAATCAGCACTGTAAACCTCCAGTATACTGTTTTGCCAGTATTGTCGGCATACACTTTGCATCCATGGTACCTATACCATACACTCTTCACCCCCGGGATTGTATTCATTTCATTCACCATTCACTTCAAAGTGCATTCAGCTACCGAGTGAAAACCGCAGAGCAAGAAAAACCAAACTATAGATCTTACGTGCCCCTTAAAGTAGTGTACTGTAGCCGTTCGGTTCACTAACCCCCAATTGGGCGATCCTATAGCATACAGGAAGCTCTTCGACACCGGCTACATAGCTTCACCGACTCTCTACACGGAGAACAAGACTCAACCACGATGTCAGACATCCCTTCTTCCAACGGGAGCCGTCATCCAGCCGAGTCTACTCGCCCTCTGTCTAATAAGTCAGATAGCCGTTCTCCTAGCTCTCCTACACCCAGCCGTAAGGCCACATCACTACGCCCATCCTTCCCATCTCGTTCCACGCTCGGTGGTCCCGGTATATCGGTAAGTAGTAGGATATCGTTTTGGAACAACCTTACACAGACGCCGTCAGTAACTTCCCAATCTTCAGACTCTTCTTCGCCATCGCCGAGGAAAGACAAAGGTAAAGGTGGAGCCGTAATCCACCAGTCCAGTGTCTCAGAGTCGTCCATCTCATTCGACACCGCTGTACATGTACCTCACCCACCGCGCCCCCTAATACCCGCTCCCCAACCAACATCAACTATATCCGCACTCACAACGCCAGCGAAGAAAATCTTCCGCATGGCACAAGCAGTTATTTCTCTCAATTCTGACGCCAAAGCCCAACCTATTGGTAAGTTGTCTACTTCGGTGGAAGTAGAGGTTGAAGAGGTATCTGCAGTCTTTAGTAACGCACGGTTCATGGCGTCTGATCGCACGGTTAACAATTTCTACCAGGACGAGACGGGTGCTCGTGTGCATGGAGTTGGGGCTGGGCAGGGTGGTGCTACTCCTGGTGGACGGGGGACAGGTAGCGGGAAGGTCACAGAAGAGGATGGGAATAAGTATCAGGAGCGAGTTAGGGAGGATTCGCTGGACTGGGAGATGATGATGGAGAGGAGGAGGGAGGAGGCTAGGAAACAAGGCTAGTCGTGGGTTGTAGTTTACTTGTAATCAGATACTCTCAGTCGTCCGATTCTAGTCTCAAGGTATGATGATTGTCATTTCACATTGGTGTCTGCGGGAGGCTATCGATTTGCGTATATCGAGCATGCTAAAGTAAATATATCTGCTTCGTATCAAAATAAAAAAAGGGTTAATGTCCATCCCTTAGCCGCGAGACGCACCCCAAGACGAGACAGTTTTGTCTTTTAGTCATCTATAATTCCTCTTAATTAAGTATATATGGCTGTTTTTAATAGATATAAATCTATAGTAGTTAAGCAGTTCCTTTATAGGCTACCTTTAAACAGCATCTCTAAAGTGTTGGCTATGCTATTAATCTTTTTCTAAATGACATAAATTACCCTAACACTAATAGAGCCTTATCTAACTAATTTATAGCAGTCTCAAATGATAGAGACATGTTAAAAAAGGATAAGTGTTAAAGTTACACTGTATAAGATTAGAAGCTACTCTAATATTAGGAGTGTAAATACTAGGAGTTTTTGCTGTAGTAAGAACAAGGCGTAAAAAAGCCTTAGTACTTAATAGGATCATTCTATTACATTCTTTAGTTACCTTGCTAACATAGTAATATAACAGCACGTAGCGCTATCCCTTTCTTAGATGTTTAAAAATAAGTATGGCGCGTGTTGTAGGCTATAATGTAGTCCTTTATCGCTTCGTCGCCATGCCCTGCGCTGCCTGAACGCCTAAGGGTAGTCGCTCCTCCCTTCCCACACGGTAATTCACACTCTTGCACTACCCATCATGGATAAGGCAAATTACATTCCTTATGCTCTTCCTCTTCTACCACATGCGCGACACTGAGGCGTTCCCACATATCAGAGCAGCGTCAACCTCCGCTTGTGTTGCAGTCGACGACGGTGGCTCTGGCCTTTTATCTCTGCTCGCAGCTTCGGCTGATGGCTCTGGCCCTGCCTACATCTTGCCCACCTTCTGCGACCTGTACTTTGCTTATATGTCTGCGTCTTCCCTGCGTCAATTGCAAGATGTTCACGCCCTTGCAAGCTTTTGATGTTTGAGCGGGGCGGCTATTAGTATATCAGCTCGAAGTTTATCATGCGTAGCTTCGAAGTTTGCCGAGGTTGTTTGCGGACGTTCACTCGACACTATCACACCGACCAACACCCGGGATGGAGAGTAACCTTGTCTGTTCACTTATGCTTTGAATAGGTTTGCGATATCGCTTACCAGTGCCGCGCTACAGTAAATCTACCTCCAACGCATTATTGTGAAGGGACGACACCTGAATACCTACATAAGGCGCTTCGAGCAACGCGATATGGAGTGCATAGAAGCTGGTTGGCTACCATTGTTGCACTCGCCGTGCGATATTATCTTAAACACATCAGCAAAACTAATATGAGTCACTCATTACAATCCTTGTGAGCACTATGTATCTATGGCAAATGCACAGTAACGCAACTTCGAGACATTTCCTGCGGCACAGGACGTAGCGAGCTCAACCTACGTCACCACCACTCCGACTTATCGTCTCGCACACCTTCCACCGACATCACATTGCGCCGCACAACAGTGTCAGATCTGATACAACTGTCTGCTCTACGGTCACCGATATCCGAAGCACGAAGAAACTGCTGGTCACCTGTTCACAGCGCGCGCGGAGTGGCGGCACGATTGCGAAACCACTCACAAAGCCTCATCTACATACGAAAGGGCCCCTGAACGCTAACGGATATCTGCTATGGCAAGCTCATCAACAGAGTACGTAGATTCTTGACTACCAGATCTCAACCCATGCTTCAACTTAACCTGCACTGCGTCTCCTGCTGTTCAATCGTAACATCTCCTCGCTCTCCGAAGGCTTACACACAGTAATAAGTGTTCAATGTGGACGGGCCGCTCATGACGTCCTGGTCTTGGCCGTTTCCTCGATGGAGACTCGATGCCTAGTCTGCCTTGAGGCGGCGAAGATCATGCCAAAGAAGTAGGTATTCCAGTGGGCGTGCAAGTTCCTCCTCAAAGAGGACCGCAGTGATGCTGTGCGGCAAAGTCTCGAGCGCAAGGCAGAACATCTCGCTCCGAGGTTGCGGCGTAGCAATTGAGCGATCTATAAAGTTCCGGATGTTGAGACCTTCTCATTAGTTTCCTTACAACGATCTAACTCTCCTGTTGTTACACCTCAATAACGTCTCAACTCGCGATGCGCTTCCTTAGTCTACTGCTTCTCTTTACTAGAGCAGCTAGTGCAGCTTCTATGGCTGACCTGTGGCATAGGGATACTGGTGTCGTTCACGACGATGTAGAAGAGGACAAAAGCCTTGGATCAGCTCCTACCACAAGATCACAATCTGACCACATAGCGCAACTTGTTCGTCGAGACGTCCGTTTGTATACAGCTGTTGCTACCAATTCCACTAACGTCGAAGATCTGGAGAAGTTTGTAAAGTCCAAGATCCAACCTGGCCAAGGGGGCGCTATCAATCCGCTTACTCTCAACGGCAAGACGTTTGGCTGGGCAAATCTAGCCCTAGATGACGCAGCAAAAGAGGAGATAGCGAATCATGAAGGAGTGTTGGGCATAAGAGAGAGTCTGGAAGTCCGAAACAACCAAGCTTTGCCTAGAAGTGATTGGTTGCAGAAGTTGACGAGGCGCGCTGGCAAGTGGTTGAAGCAAGAGGACGCAGATCTTGCACTAGTCGTGGACAGTCAATACCCGTAAGTATGTGACCCTAGACCTCGCAATGGATCGCTTACGTCTCAATCAATAGTGGGGGTAACGTCGACTTTGATTATATCTACGTCCCAGACCCTGGCAAGAACACCTTCATCTACGTCATTGACGAAGGTATCCATCTCAACGTCTTGAACGTAAGTGCATACTTTCCGAGTTTGAACGTATTGAAAAGGGGCTAAATTTCCCTCATACAGGAGGATAGCGAGCGAGAGTTCGTGGAGCTTGCCAAAGAGGAGGGCGAACAAGTACTGCAGACGTCGACTTCTAAGGACAGAAATGAGAAGCCAGGAGACGACGACAGTGCTACATCACATGGCACTAACGTTGCCTTCAAGGCGGCTGGCAAGCTGTTTGGGGTAGCCAAAGCGGTATGTTTCTCGACATCAATGAAAGGCGGAGCTTGTCTTTATCACACTGGCATAAAGCAGATGCTGACTATGTGCAAATATATAGGCAACAATACTATCCGCCAAGATCTCCACGGTAGACGGAGATTGGGTGCAAGGCCTGGATTTGGCCATTCAAGACCTTCAGGCGCACACGGTCGGCAAGGGCGTAGTGTGGTGATCTCCTCGCAGGGTCTAGGCAACGGCTTTACTCACGAAGACGCCGCCTCTGACCCAGTCTGGCAGAGTCTCTATGGTGATCCCATCAGAAAATTACACTCCATGGGCGTTCCATTTGTATGCTCTGCTGGAAATGCCGCTGAAGAAGACAAAGACGAAAAAGACCCTGGAAAAGGCAAACGAGACCGCATCGATACATTTCCCACAGTCCTTGCAGACGATAACTTGCCAATAATCACTATTGGTGCAGCTTCGTGAATAATTCCTCGCCCAAACGCTCGTGCTGCTTGCACTACATCCGCTGACCGCAGAATGGCTGTTGCAGGTACTCGGGTCAGCGCTCCCCCAGATCATCTGACAGTGTACGCGCCTGGGGAAAGTATTGAAAGCCAGTCTAAATTCAATGGTCAAAGAGCCAAATATAAGAATGGCAACCCAATCGCTGGTACTTCGCTGTGTAAGTTGCCCACATTGTGTTTGAAAAGGTGTTCTGACAAGGATGTAATAGCTGCACCGCAAGTGGCAGGACTCATCGCAACCTACCTATCATACCACACGGACAAGAGGGACTGGAAAGACAAGACTGGCGTCGAACGCGTGAAAGAGATAAGAAAGTACATTCAGTCTGATCAATCAAGCTGGGTGAGAGACAAAACCAACGGTATCCGCCTTATCTGGAACGGCGCAACAAAAGAAGATCACGATAGCACAGGGGATGGGGACGACTCAGACTCCGACAACCCTTCGATCCCGCCATCTCCATCTCTATCCCCAGAGGCACTGAAAACAAAGGCGCTCAGTATCATCCTACAGAACGAAATCAACGTAGGCAACGTGAACAAATGGCTCTTCTTTGTCGTCGACCGCGGTGTTAGTCCTCTCTGCAGGAAGGAAAAGGATGCTTTAGCAGCATTCAATGCCAAAGACGGTTCGAATCTGGTTGACGAGGCCCCATGGCCTGGGGGTGAATACAAACTCCAGATCGAAGGCCTCGGAGGCTGCGAATACAAGAACGGTGGTAATGACGCTGGCGCGCTTTGGTGCAGTGAAAAAGGAATATCCTGCAAGGAAGAGAATATGAAATCTAAGGGCGGGGATGGTACAAAGACATGTGCGACAGGTGATTTGTCGATCCAGCACCATCCAATTGCTTATTGCGAGCGGTAGGAGTGGTGTGAAGTAGCTATTTGGGGGGAGTCCTGCATAAGCATTTCGGTCACTCTCTCCTTCTCTCTGTTAACACCTTCTTTTTATTTTCCCTTCCTTGCGGTCTACTCTCCAGAATGTAACCTTACATAATTGTCTTGCAGATTTCGAATCTTTTATTTCGCTAGCTTTGCTCGTCTCTTGTATTTTGCAGCCTGTCTACTACCAGATACATATACTAGTCCTTTCTCAAGGAATCTCACATCTACTAGATGCTACTCACAATAGAGTAAATACACGGCGCAAGACAGCCAGCCCAGTCAGAGTCGCAGTACCTTAAGCAGTCAAGGCTCCTGCTTATTGTGGATAATGCCGAAGTCGCGATTACCTCTACGCATTGAACTGCTCGCTATTAGCCTTGGTGTATATGTGGGATATGTGTGCAATTAGATCGCACGTTCTGAAGGAAGCTGAGACGGTTGGTTGATCGTAGTGGCTGTGAAGACATTTTCCAAGATACGCGCCCTAGACTTAGCAAGCTGTTTGAGATGCAATTTAATGTTTCACACGCCCAGGGGTCCGTCTCTGAACGGTCGTTCGCCTAGAGGTTAGTTAAGTCGTGTCTGCTTGAAGCTTTTGTGATAGAAATACCAATAGGTAATTCTAATATAGACTAATGGTGCCCACACTTGTTAAAAAGTCTCATGGTGTACAAACACTAGTTATAGACGTCCAGATTTAAGATTACGGTTTGATTTGAAAGGTTACCAGATAGTTTTCAGCAAGCGTACAAGGCCAGTAACCTTTATTGTACCTGCTCATTTCTGGGTCAAGATTTAGTCCGCGTTGCTGTTCATTGCAATGACTATAAAACAGGGCTAAGATCTAAAATCTGAAGACCAGATATACTCAAGGCAGCACCATAACAGACAGCGCATGAATCAGATATCACTGTTTTCAGAACCCTGTAGTCAAATGAGAAAGAGTTTGTTTGCTCATGGTTCATATACCGATCTTTTCGGGCTTGGTTGCACTTGGGCGATGTGCTCGCCTCATCAGCTAGACCAAGCTATCACATGTTATATTTCAAACATAGGTCAGGATGAATTAGCCAGTACGGCCATGGGTCTGAGCCACGATACAAATGGACAGTAACCTTTGTATGCACATCCATTAAGAATGATGGAAAATAGTTGTATAGCCGGTCACTAGCGTCGGTTACTCGACTCGTCAAATCCACTATATCCGATTGGTCACCCGCTTGTTCCCGCACGAGACGGGAGCGCACGAGTCAGGCGCGTCTTGACTCCTTCCATCTCCAGATTTCGTGACGTGAACCCCGCAAACCACGATGGGCCAACATCTGCAGTACTGTGCTTGACGATCTAGCGACTAAGAATCGAGGCTGACTACAGCAACTCTCTATATTTTACTTCGGGTCACAAGCAAAGTCTACACAGTACCAAGGGGCTTCACAAGCCATGAGATGCAATCATCCCAGCCTCGACTCGATACAGCCGAGGGATGCCACAGCTCGAGGGGTATACCGAGTAGCCAAGCTAGCGCCACTGGTGGACTTACTTGCATTGATTTCAATGTCATATTAGACACACTCATCCCTTCAATGGTCATATTTTTGCTCATGTACGAGACTACCTTACTACCTTCATGATGCGTGCATTCGCGCGCGCTATACAGCGCCAGCAATTCAGAACGAGAAGTACCTTCCAACCAGGATACAACAGACATCAGCGAGGATTCGTTTCTGTTCAAAGCCAAGATCTCCAAGGTCTGACAGTGATAGACCACCACTATGAGTACAGCGGCCTTCCTTTTTATTGTCCCCTACCCACCCATGCCATGGCTATCGTGTGCTAACCACACTCCAGTGCCATAGTTGTAGGAGCCGGTGGCGCCGGCCTTCGCGCAGCCGTAGGCCTCACAGAAGCTGGTCTAAAAACTGCATGCGTGTCCAAACTATTCCCCACACGTTCCCACACCGTCGCCGCCCAAGGTGGGATCAACGCCGCGCTCGGCAACATGACCGAAGACGATTGGCGCTGGCACATGTACGACACGGTCAAAGGCTCAGACTGGCTGGGTGATCAAGACGCTATACACTATATGACCCGTGAAGCTGTTCCTGCGGTTGTTGAGCTGGAGAACTATGGGATGCCGTTTAGCCGGACGGCGGAGGGGAAGATATATCAAAGAGCGCTTGGAGGGCAGAGTTTGAAGTATGGAAAGGGAGGGCAGGCGTATAGGACGGCTTGTGCGGCGGATAGGACGGGGCATGCTATGTTGCATACATTGTATGGGCAAAGTTTGAAGTCGGGGGTGCAGTTCTTTATCGAGTGGTTTGCACTGGATTTGATGATGAGTGAGGGGAAATGTGTCGGGATCACGGCAATGAATATGGAAGACGGGACGTGTCATAGAATGTTTGCTAAGAATACTGTGTTGGCCACTGGAGGTAAGTCAAGTAAAGGTTGAACAACTGACATATGCTAACGCTAGAATGTAGGTTACGGCCGAGCATACTTCAGTGCAACGAGCGCACACACAAGTACAGGCGATGGCAGCGCCATGGCTTCGAGAGCTGGATTGCCACTTCAAGACATGGAGTTTGTTCAGTTCCATCCTTCGGGGATCTATGGCGCAGGTGTATGTTTTACTACATAACCAGCCCAGCACATCTAACAGCCCACCAGGTCTTGATCACAGAAGGCGCGAGAGGCGAAGGTGGTTACCTCCTCAATGGCGAAGGCGAGCGCTTCATGGAACGTTATGCTCCAACAGCAAAAGACCTTGCATCACGCGATGTCGTGTCCCGCAGCATGAATCTGGAAATCCTAGAAGGTAGAGGCTGCGGACCTAATAAAGATCACATCCACCTACAACTCTCCCATTTACCAAGGGATGTAGTCATGGAGCGATTGCCAGGTATCGCAGAAACAGCGGGGATCTTTGCGGGTATCGATGTCACAAAGGAGCCGATCCCTGTATTACCAACTGTACATTATTGTATGGGTGGTATTCCGACGAACTACCATGGTCAGGTGCTTGATGTGAAAGATGGAAAGGATATTGTTGTGGATGGGCTATACGCAGCTGGAGAAGCTGCATGTGTGAGCGTACATGGTGCGAACCGTCTCGGCGCGAACTCATTGCTCGACATTGTTGTCTTTGTACGTAATCATACCAACTCTCTCAAGTTACCAATCTTTGGGCAGTAAATACTAACATCCTACACAGGGCCGCGCGACCGCCCTCCACATCGCTTCAGCAAACACCCCCTCAGCCCCCCACAACCCCTCCCCCTCTGCCATCGGCCTAGACTCCATCTCCGAACTCTCCACCTTCCTCTCCACCACCGGCTCAACACCAACTTCCACCCTCCGCAACACCATGCAATCCACCATGCAAACCACCACCGCCGTATTCCGCACCCACGCCTCCCTCCACCACGGCAACACCACCCTCTCCGCCCTCGAGAAAACCTTCAACACCGACATTCGCGTATCCGATAAATCGCTCATCTGGAACTCTGACCTCATTGAGATGCTCGAGTTGCGCAATCTACTGACAAATGCCAGTCAGACGAGTAAAGCGGCGTTGACGCGGACGGAGAGTCGGGGTGCGCATGCGCGGGATGATTTCAGGGAGAGGGATGATGAGGGGTGGATGGTGCATAGTTTAACGTGGCAGCGGGTTCTGGGGGAAGAGGTTAGATATGGGACGAGGGGGGTTGTGATGGGGACGCTGGATGAGGGGGAAGTGCGGAGTGTGCCGCCTATGAAGAGGGCTTATTGATTGTAGAAGGAGGGTTAGCGCGGGTGGGGATGAGTGCATGGAGAATTGAGACCTGGTATGAGGAAGAACGAGTTGGTTTGTTTTTTGGATGATGGTATGTAATTGATGCATTGACAGCGTGATCTGCGCTGAACAAAATGGAAAGGGGAGGAAACGTTAGGGGAATATGTTACATAAGGGATACAAACGTTACTCGTCGATGCGGTCTTTTCAACTCCTTCAAGTTTCTTTTTTCTGCGCAATTCAAATCTGACTCGCAATCTCAATCTCACCCTCACCCTCCACGTCAATGCTACATCTTCACACCCAGCCAGATAAATGAACCTAATCATCCCAACACACCTTGAGCGCTAAAAATAACAGTCAGCATCCATCCATCCACTAAGCACCATCCTCAACAGAACAAAGCCGAGCACGGAAGGGTGAAGGGGGGGATGGAAACTTACCACAAGGAAACGGAAAATACATATCCCAATTCTCCGTCAAATACGCATGATACGGATACTTCTCCGCCGCCTCCCCCATAGGCTTAACAACCTTGTGCAGCTGCCCTTGCGGCCCCTTTGCAGGCCTCAGATTCTTCAACCGCGCGACCTCCCTCAACATCGTGGTGAGCGTAATCCTCGTCATTGGCAGTCCGAGACACTGGTGTGGACCGTGGCCGAGATGAATATAGGCATCCAATGGCCTAGTGATGTCGACTTCATCCGGGTTAGGGAAAATGGCGGGATCATGCGATGCAGCGCGTAGATTGACAAAGACTGTATCGCCTTGTTTGAGGGACGTTGTTGTTCCTGCTTCCGTGATGGAAGTATCCTGCGCCACGGCACGGATAACGCCCGTTTCGCCATTAAGTCGCGACCCTTCCATTGTATAATGAACTAATTTCTCAAACGCCTCGTCGCTGTCGTCGTGCGCGAGGGCCTGGATATCAGACCAGTGCTTTTGCCCAGCGCCCAAAATGTAGTATTCGATTGTTTGGGCAAAGAGTTGGCCTTGGTTACTTACCATTCCGCCCGCCGTACCTAGAATATGTCCCCAGACGAGTTTTTTAGGCTCGATACCAGAGTCCAAAAGGCGTTTGATCATGTGGATTCCGTAGCTTTTGAGGACGGATTCATGGGGCCAGATGGTTTGCATGACGCTGGATAGGAAGCCCGAGTTTGCGATTGCGGTGACATTTTGTTCGACCAAGGTGCCGAGGAGGTGTGTTGCTTTTTTTGCTTTGACGTGCAAGGGAAACGAACCGGCGGGATCGACATCGAAGAAGATGAGGGCGAAGACAGAGGACATGAGGAGGTAGAGTTCTGCTTCTGTGAAGATGCCGTGGGGACGCTCGGCAGTTTTCAGTGGGAGCATGAAGAGTTCTGCGCAAAAGTGGACGTGGGCGAGGTTACCAACATCGCGGATGATGTCGACCTGGTTGAAGTCTGCGATTTTGGCCCCCTTTTCTGCGAGGAGTTGTCTGGTTTTTGCGGAGTAGTAGGTGCGGACTTCTTTGTCCCAGTTGGAGATGTAGAGGGCTTTGGACACCATTTGGCGGGAAGAGGTGTTTGCGGGGCCGTCGCCGGCAAGCATGAAGTCGGAAGCTGCGGAACCCATTATGTATTCTATGGCTTTGCCCCAGACCACTTTGAAGGTGCTCTGGTCGCTCATGATGTCGGTGGCGAGCTTGTACTCTTTGACAAGATGGGGGTGGTGGACTACTTGAGGCTTGGAGAAATCGTACAGGTCGTCTTTCTTGAGGTCCTTGAGGGCTTCCTTCATGGCAGATGGAATGGTCATGGGGTAATGTGCGTAGATGCTGTTGTGTTTGAAGTGCTGGGGGAAGGCACGCAGAAATAGCTTGTAGAAGACGCTACCATTGTCGACGGCCTTGTCGGAGTCTACGAGACGATAACCCCAGTTGGTCAATGTGCGTGGGTTATAGTCGTGTGTGTAGAATCTGTCGCCACGGACAAGCGCTACAGCATCTGAGAGTACAGCGCGCGAGATTGTGTATCCCGGCGTTAGACCAGATCCCGGAGCCATGGGCTTCTTTGCGTCCTCAACAACAATGCCAGGGTAGATCTCAACCTTGTCTGGGTGGTCGTATAGATGTCTCAGCTGCTCCTGAACATACTTGTCGGATGTGATGTCCTCGAATGTGTTGTGAGGCTCCAAATGGAAGTACTTCCTGAACTCATTCAAGCTGCCCAGGTTCCATGAACGTGCTTGCTCGATGCCCAGTACTTCAATGGCACGGAAGACCGCAGGAACTCTGTTTGGCCCAAAGGAGTTGGCACAGTCCTCGACACTTGAAGTAAGCATATCAACAAGCTCCTGGTCAGGGAGCGAGCCATCTTCATTGCGATCAAGTCCGGCAAACTTGCGTTTCGATGGGTCGGGATTGGTCGTTCGGTACACGCCACTCAGCGTCTTTAGGAACGTATCCTTGTCAATAGTCTTCGGATCGACTCCCTTGCCAAACAGGCCATCCCACATCTCCTGCGTCCACTTCTCATCACGATCTGACACTGTAGAGTGCCACCGGTAAACTAAGTTGAACTCGGCGGAGACTTGATTACCAATGCCCACGGGCAAATCCTTGACTTCCTCGCGAGGATTGAGCTGCCAATTGCTGTCCGTCCGGTTCAAATCCAAAATGGTGCGGACATAGTCGATGGTAATAATGTTGACGTATAGACCGCAAGTGATTAGGCGAGCAGTCTGGAAAAGATCATTATCATGCTTCTTCCAGGATGCATCAAACTTGGCCTTGGCCGCTGCATCTTTCTTTTCATCTCCAGTCGATTGCGGGGCGTCAGCCGAAGGCTTCGTAAAGCGACCTTGCTCATTGATGCTCGCCAAGTTGTCCACGATATAATTGTGGAAACGGTTAAACATAATCAGCAAAGCTCCAACACCAGGCGGGAAAAACAACAATCTAGCTTCAGAAAAGCAATCTGGCTTGATCTTTCCATCCTTGCCAGTCCTCATCTGATCCTGCTCGTCCTGATTACTACCGTAGAGCGGGGACAGGTCCAGATACGACGACGTCATCGAGATCGAATAATCCTCGTGGCTTGTGCGGAAACAATCATGAATGATGATGGATGCGAGGTAGAACAGCATACTGGAGATCCGGTTTGGATGCAATTCTGCATGTTTCCTGGTCATGATGCTGTCGAAGACAACACCCGGATCGGGTCGTGCTGGCGTCTGCATAAACGATGGCTTGGTGGTCCTGGCATATGGTGTACCTGCCGCGCCAACTTGCGGGTTAATTAAGCTGTTGTTCGAACCATCTGCCGATCGGTACTGGTACTTTGGGCCCAGATATGATTGCGGCGGATGCTGGAGATCGTTCCACAGCTGGGTGATGAAACTCTTGGTCACGGTATCTCTGGTTGCAGAGCCATCTGGCAGAGCTGCAGCAACTCGAACAAGCCCTTCCATCATATAAGTCTTGTCGTCAGTTAGTCCGCCCATCATCTTCTCCCTCTGCACACTGAGAAGTGTCTCCACGTTCTCGATGCCAAGGTAAGACATGTCTCGCAGACCACCCTCGATCTTCTTGTACAACGATGCTTTTTCTTCCGGCGTGATTTTGGAACCATCTCCAGTTTGATTGGGAACCGGGGCCGTCGCCGCTCCAATCAAGCCAGCAGCAGCTTTGAAGGATCCCCCAATGGCATTGCGGAGCTTGGACAATTCGGAGGCCTCGGCAGGCTTTGGAGGCGACACACCGGTCCTTGTGTCGACATGTGCATCCCACACAGCTTTGGCGTCACCGGTCATCTTGTGGATTTGTGACTGTGATTGCGTTAGTTCCACCTGTGGGTTAGACATTTCTGTACCATGTCCGCTCCCCCGCTATGTGGCGAGATCGAGTGCATACCATCGTAAACAATTTTTTTCTGCGGGACAAGAACAAATAAGAATAACCAATAGGCGTAGAAGCAAAAGAATTGTAGGTCCAAAACGTGAATCTACAATCGCAAGTGCGAACAAGATAACAAGAACTAGAGGTAACTAGGTAGTGTGGCAACTTACAAAGCTTCGAATCCTAGCTCAACAACAACAACAGTACAGTACACTTGATCCCAATTGCACAGCACAAAGCCAAACTCTTCCAAAAGGAAGTCGTAATCAAGCGATGCACACTCGGGGATGAATCCAACAATATATAAGCCCTTTCAATAAAAAAGTAAACTAAAAATGTCAGCGTTCACGCCCGCCTTGTTGCACCACGAGGCATAGTTCCCCCCCCTCCGCACCCTCTTATACGTTACGTCTCGCATGCAACATGCTCCGCTCACCGACCCGTCCAAGGGACATTTCACCAATCACCACAATAGGCAAGCAATCGTCCCTCGATCCTTCACGGTATGTACACTCAGCCGCAGCGCACGGCCCCCAATCCAAACATGCATGTGCATGGCCATCAGCTCAGCCCTCGTCTACAGCTGAAGTCCTGCACGCGGCGGCCAATGAGAAGGCGGGGATAAGTCAGGAGCGTGTAATCCGTCTGCAGTTAGTGAGGTCGAGCTGGCTGTGCGGTTGCTGGCTGGCGGTCAGACTAGACGGGACTGGATCGTGCGTGCGTGCGTTAGGCTGGGTGGGGTCAAGAGAGGTGGGCGGCGGGCCTGCGAACCACATATTTGCATGATGATGGAGTGCGAAGGGGACAAGCCACTCACTCAATCCCACTACGATTTTATTTCCACAATCCTCTATAGTACTCCTCGGTTCAATATACTGCAAGCACAAAACCTAGGAATACAAGTATCAACCAGCAAACAAGCCGCCACAATAGAGCATCCCCATCACATCACACGAGCACTCCTCAACCATGCATGCCGTCATAAGGCAAACACTTCGCATCGCATCGCAATCGCTGCCTTGCCGCCTAACTACCTCCTCCCATCCCATCCCGCCAATCCCCACAATGCCAATACCATCGCTGACAAGCCCTCGTCTTCACAAGCCAATATAATCAAATCTACTTCAGCTTTGGGTCCATCAGGCGGGGAAGTCGTGGTAGTGCACAAGTAAGCAGAGCAGAGCCCGTGCTCGCGTAGCCAGTATGCAGGGTCTCAACACCTGATCAATCATTATCCTACCTACCATTACTCTTAGAATTATGGTTTCTTTTTTGCTGTGCCTCGGCGGGGCGTGACGGGGACAGGGGACGGCAAGGAGGAGGAAGGAGGGCGTAAAGGGGAGGCGCCGCGATGGTGGCTGGCGGGGGCAAACAAGGGGAATATGTGGAGACGGGAGGGACGACATCTGACACTTGTTGATCTTTTTGCATGGTTATTTTGTGGTAGTGGGTGAGAGTCAGATTTCAACTTTTCCACGCTGATTGGTCCCTGTGTGTGTGTGTGTGTGCGGGAGGAAGGACCCTCACCTCAGCCCCAGTCTCAGCCTCAGCTTCAGCCTTGTTTAGGCACCTCATCATGACATCAAAACCATGAATCGCGCAACCCAATTCAACTACATGACAATTGTGCGGAATAAATCTAATTCACGGTCTTCATAATCAGGTACTATATGTAGCCCCGCGGAGCACGTAACATCTCCCTTCAGGCCCAGCGATCCCGTCCATCCGTCGCGTCATACAAGGACATACATGTATGTGCCCGCCCAACCATGTCAGCCCCCAAAATTCTGCCTTATCGCAGCCAGCAGCCTCACCGGAACACAAATATGGCAATATTGATACATGCGATCATCGTCCCTCATTGGTCCTTGATTACGTCCCCATCCCCCCGCTTGTGCACTGTGCCACATTTTTCATCGTCTTTTGCCTTCATACCATACATCTCAGGCAAACAGTGTCGTCCAATTCCCCACCCCCTAACAGGCAGACATCGCTTGCAAGATTCGCCACCTACCAGATACCAGGCAAAATAGCATACCTCTTGCGCTTATACTTGTCGCCAAACTCCTTGCGATACCTCTTCTCCTTCTTCCACGCCCAAACCCCCATCTGCCCCACCGCCAACACAATAAACACAACAGTGCTCAAACTCCAATTCACCAACGCAACACCAATCCACGCCACAGCCTCAAACATGTAATTCGGACACGTGACGAGATTGAAGCCCAGACCCTGCGGTATACCGCGCTCCGTGCTGCCTGGTCGACGCAAGTTCTTAAGCGTAACATGCGTGATGTAATTGCATACCTCGCCGATGGTAAACAGTGCGATGCCCGCGTACGTGAGCAGTGGGTTCGATGGCTTGGCGGCCGGGCTGTTGGGGCCGTAGGTCCAGTATGCGAGGTTCAACCCGGAGATGACCCAGTAGTATCCGCTGTTCTTGTAGATGTTGCGGGCGGGCATGGTGGCAGAGGAAAAGCGGTGCACGAAGAGTGTTTCGTATTCGCGTTTGGCGAAGTGGATGATGCACATGAGGAGGGTGAGCTTTTGGAGGGGGGAGGCCGGGGTGGAGGTGCCGTAGATGAGGGGCCGGGCGAGGTAGATGAGTGGGTGGATGAGGAGGGGTCCGAGGTATTCGACGACGAAGACGGTTCTCCATGATATTTGCGGACCTGGAGAACTGTGTTAGTCTATTGACAGACGTTTGGCATGATCAGCGTACCCAGGTCCTTGACGTCCACTGCGCTCTTGTTTCTCAGGCCTGTCGCGTGTACGGTTACTTCTCCAACATTGTTGATTGGCGACCCATCGCTGCCCTTGGTGACTCTGAGGCGGTTGATGTCGAATCTCGAGGCTTTGGCAATCTCCTTGAAGATCTCTGCAGTAGAGGCGTCCGCGCTGACGGTGATGGTCTCGGGGAGGTTTTTGATCGGACGGCCTGTGAAGGATGGTCAGACATGTTGCCATTGCGTCCCAGCAAGCTTGCGACGGCGAGTAAGAGTAGAAGACGTACCACGCGGGCGCACGACGAGCGTGAGGGGTGACGCAGACATTGTGTTGAGTCGCAACAGTCGCTGTGCTGTGGATGTTGACTTTTGATGGTCGGTGAGCTCGGAGTGTCAGCCTCGGCAAGCAGGTGGCTTCAGCTAGGCTCGAATGAGAGCAGCGGCTCGAATGGTCAGCAATGAAGGTGTATATATTGCTACTACATGTCGCGTATATCACGTTATGAACAGCTTATTACTCGTTGATGAATGGTGTGTTTCGTTTGTCCGTCCCAGAATATTCGCCAGTCAGCCAAGTTCTACAACCACCTGCCACGCAGCTTCAGGTCCTAAACATGCTACAAGTTCACCAATGATACCCTTGATCGAACGAGGGTTCTTTAAATCTGCACTCTCCCATGATACAAGATCCTGTCGGTCATCAGTTACGGCTTGGTACCGTATCTAGTCATACGACGTACCTGAGCTTCAGCCATCCTGTTTCCAATAGAAATTGGCATACTGTCCAGATCTAGCTGCTCCTCGATCTCCCCGATAGTCATAAGACCCGGGACCTTCAGATCAAATAACGAAGTCCCGTTCGATATTGCTGCGCCTGCTTCGGCCGCCGTTGGAAAGGGTATTTCTGATGAATCGTCCTCTTCTGTCTCCTTCAGCCGGCGCTCTCTCGCCAACGACACATACGCCTTCTTGTCCAGAAGATCTCGAAGCTCAGCATCAAGTGGGTTCCATTCGTATGTCTCTGGGTCCAACACATGCTGAGTCTTGTAGTCGCCTTTGTACTTCATCTTGGTACACGAGTGGATGTAGTAGCCCATGTAATAAAACTGATAACCGCCTTCATGCGCAAGAGCGGCCTCCCTCAAGGCGCTCAATTTACCAAATTGCCATTTTTCAAAGTCGGAGTGGTAGAGCATGTAGACCCCACTGACGCAATGTGGAAGTAGATCCAGTACACTCATGGCAATGAGTCTTCCATCAAGTCGATAGCACTGATGATACGAGCCAAGAAGCTGTTCTTTACCGTCTACTTGGCGCGAGGTCCGCTGAAGCGGTGACTCGCACAGGAAACGTTTGAAGCCAGACATGGAGATTTCGTGATCCTTCTCCTTGTGCACGTTTCGTTGGTAGTTGGCAAACAACTCGTACTTCTCGCGTGTAACCTCTGCTGGCTCGAGTGTTACCTCGAAGCGGTGGGCTGGTTCAGGAGGCTGTTTGACATTTTGTACTTCGGTCCGATGTAGCTCACGGGTGAGATCAAAGGCATTCTTAAGGCGAGCCTTCTCTCTGAATAGTGATCAGATGAAGTACGTTGAAGGCGTGGACTTTACCTACTCTTTCGACAATGGATAAAGTTTGGCAGCCTCTTTGGTGTAGGCTTCTCCCAGGACGAAGTCATTCCAGTGGTTGACTGCTTTCCTCTGATCTTTGGACGGTTTGAATGTCGCTGCAGGGAGGCTATCTCGAATGAGCGATGGTATCACTTAGTTGACAAGGGGTCCTACCGGATCGTGTAGTGCGGACAACAGTGACGTAGAACGTCTGGCTTATAGAAGATGGTTCCAGACCTAGAACCGAATTAGTTCCTGTGGTAGGGGTCGATGCAATGCAGGGCAATTATACCCGTTGTGCAGTGGTGTGGGTGGGGGCCACTTACCGTCTCCATCCGCGGTCTACGAGGATCTGGTAGACCTCAACAGTCAAGCTTTTCGAGGAGAAGTAGTAGCTCGCTCCTGAATATATTGAGTTTGTCAGAATGCGTAGAAAAAGAAAATACGATCTTGAGCAGGCTAGCCATTGCACGTCTCAGCACCCGCATGCAAAGATGACGTGTGTTGTTGAGTGAGTTTTTCCAGTAGCGATGTTCGTGTATTGCACCCGCATGAAGCATATAGAGGCCATGCGCGGTGGTCAAGAATCAATGGGCAGCAAAAGCCGCGCGGGGCAGGCACGTGCAGACGGATAACCTTATTGGAACATCGAAGGATCACACTCGTATGCCCCGCGAATGCAAGCAATGCTAGTATGAGGGTGCTGATTTGCTTGGGTTGGGGCAGCATGCACGCACGCATGACGGTGAAGGGCGATGGACTAGGAGCGGAAGAGGAAAGCGAACGAGCATGCAATGTACGTACGAGAGTTGGGCTTGCGACGGCCATTCGACGTGTCTTTGCAGTATCCGCACGCCTCACTGCTGTAGCCTGCGGATGGAACATCAGCGGTTGTTCACCTCACAGGGTGTGGAGATGCTGGAGCCGCTGCACTGGGTCGGGCGGGCATGGCTCGGTAACCAGCCAGACAGGCACGAGCCGGATCCCAGGGCACTGGTTGGAGCAAAACACACCGAAGGGCGTCACACGGGACTGCATCGAGGCAGCATAAGCGTGGGAGCAAGCGTAGCAAGCGTAGCAAGCGTAGCAAGCCCAGCAAGCCCAGCAAGTGGCGCTGGTGGGGGTCCACGGGTGGTCCGACGCGGACACGAGGGCGTGATGTCGCAGCGAGGGGCACGGCGGTGCGGCGGCAGAGGGCGATGGCGGCCGTTGGGCGAGGATGAATAATAGTCGTTATGCGGCGCCCGCGTCGTTCAGGAGAGCAGCGAGGACGGAGCTCTGCGCTGGGTCCAGGCGAGCAGCGAGGGGTGGATGGGGGGGCTGCTTTGGCGGAGCAACGCGGTCGCGGGGTCAGACAGCAATAGAGTAACGGGCAGCAGGCGCGCCTGTTGTATGTCCCACGGCAGGCTGCGCAGCGAGACAGCGCTCCAGTGCCCCGAGCAGCGCCTACACGGGGCCCGTTGCGCCCTTTCTAGTGGGCAATGGGGCCTCTCCATGCCTCGCCCGCGCAGCCAGGCAGGCCACAGGCGGCGTGCTGGACTCGCGTGCCATGGCGCTGCGCCCTGGAGCCGGCGACGCGATACCTGCTGGCACGTCGCGCCCGGCTCATGACTGCCTTGACCTGCACCCCCAAACCACTGTGCCCTGTACTGTGGCATCACTGCTATGTACGCTCACTGCGGTGCAGGCCGCCGCCGCACGACTGCCCCGGGCGGCCTGCACAGGGCGACAGGGCCCCCCAACGCGGACAAAGCTCCTCGTGCAGGCGGGCCTTGGCACCCAAGCGTGACGCTCCGCGAGCTCTTAGTCTCCCACGTAAAAAGTCCCTGCCCGGCACCACCTACTAAAACATCCATCCACCATGCCGAACTTCTTTGCTGCTCGCAGGCTCCTCCAACATCCTCAGCCCCGTCACCCGCGGGACTGAGCCTTGCTCAGCCCATCCACACTCTGCTTGCTCCCTCCCACAACTACCCACGCCCCACCGCCTGCTGCCCTTCCCCTCTGTGAAGCCACGCTCGCTGTAAACTCGGCTTGATTCACCGCCTGGCTCGCCTCTGCTCTTCCGACCAAGCCCCTCCTTGAGCCTCGCCAGCGTCGTCTTGAGCGAGCCGCACACCAGCGGTGCCGCCCTCGCCCACCAAATTTCTTTTTGAGATACCCCCGACTGCGCCATGGCCGCTACTCAGCAGCTGCCCATGCAGTCGCGCACTGGTCGCGTGAACCAACGTAAGTCTGCTCACGAGACCTCTTGGATCTCGGCTCCCAACTCGAATCTCCCCTTCCCTCAGCAATCCTACCAGACTCCTCGAATCTCCCACTGATCGGCGACAGGGTACGGTTCCCAAGGCGAAAGACTTGTTGCCGGTGTGGTCCCGCTCTCAGCCGACAAGTACTATGTGCTCCTCATCCAGTCCACGCGACGTGGCGGATGGGTCCTTCCCAAAGGCGGCTGGGAGCTAGACGAAGCGACTGCCCAAGACGCCGCCAAACGTGAGGCCTGGGAAGAGGCCGGCATAGTATGCAAGATCAACTATGACCTCGGCCTGATTCCCGAAAAGCGGAAACCGGACCAGCTTACCACCCAAGCACCCAAGGCTTCATACCACTTCTTCGAGGCAACCGTTGAGAAGCAAGAAACCCAGTGGCCCGAGATGCACAAGCGCGAGAGGCGTTGGTTCACTTACAAGGACGCGCGACAGGCGTTGGCAGTAAGACCCGAGCTGCTGGACGCCTTGGATCGATGTACCATGGTCCGCCAATAGACGGCATCTTTGATGCTTGCACGTGTGTGGCATGCGCACGCAACCATCTTGCGGAGGATCCCTCGAGACCCGTACTGAGGCCCATGATACTCCCCATTTCCTTTCGATTAATACTGCATCATTCTCGGATCTCAAAAAGCTTAGGGAGGATCATAGATTTGGGCATGTCCCCCCACTTATTTTGCAATCGGCGTCGTAGTTGCGCTTCCGCACAGGTAGATGGAAGCATTTGCGACTCTTAGTACGCGAATGTCATGCGCCACCAAGGCTCTGAACAATGCGATTTGGCCTCGCCTGGACACCCTCCCCCTTACGTCCATTGTGCAAACCCAATACTATCTGAGCTTACAAGAGAAATGATCAGATATCCAAGGTCCTTCTTGTTATGCTTGAGCGTCACTCCATGGTGCAGATCACAGCAAGTGTCACGGAGCCATAATCGTGACTGTTCTGCCGACCTCGCTCACTGCAATCCCAATGACAATGTCACTGTGCACGTGCAATCAACGAATAACATAAAAAAATTATAATTGTTGACCATTGCGGCCATTTGCATCTGGCAAGATGCCAGGAATCAAATAGTATGTCGACCTTGTAAGCGATACGAAGGACAATATGTTAGAATATAGTATACCACACTTTGTTCGACTGCGTATACATATCTAGACACATCTTCTTAGGTCCCTGGAATCTTCTAAGATCCTAAAGTCTTCCCCCGCTTTCTGTCTCTTGCTTCTGCAATACGACTCTATTACCCAAACTCCAATTTTTGCTTTTTACTGAATATCTGTCAAATCGGAGTAATCTAACAACGCAAAATTGTTTGTTTTTTCGTGTGTCGAGGTGTTGCCTTGTCAAGGGATGATATTGTCTTGTGTTTTGTTGTATTGCATCGCATCGTTACCTACACACGCACACACTACACAGCACACATGGTATCCTTACTATAAGTATAAGGGATGCGAGGGATTTGATATGCAGTAAGTGTACACGTTAGTGCATCTACATACATAAACAACTTTATCCCCTTGTCCTCCTTTAACACAAAAACATAGCGAGTGCACATTACTTACATAACTAGCTCTTCCACTAAAGAGAGTTTTTTTTTTAATCTGTGTTTGGGAGGTTAGGCATGGTGATGTTGCTGTTGTTATTGTTGTTGTAGTTTGTAGTTAAGTATGTATGATTGATTCTACTAAAAAGTAAGGATATTGACGTTGTTATCGTTATTGAAAAATATTACACGACGCATATGCGCAAATGAGGGGCTTAAAAATGTAGGACAAAGGTAAAGATTAGTTTACACGTTCTTTGGACTAGGGGTTTGTTTGGGATTTGCTGCGTGCGTGTGGGGAAGTTGGGGCGAGGAGGAGGAGGATGGGGGTTGACGGTTTTGTTGGAAACAGCGTGTTTATAATTTTGCGCTGTTAGGAAGGAGGTAAACGGGGGGGGGGGGGTTTGAAGAAAAACTTTATAACTAATGTTATAGTATATAGTTAGGGGACTAAGAGATAGGAGATGTGTTATAAGGTATGTGCGAAGGGGGGAGAAAAGTAACTGCAGAAGGTGAACAGATGAATAGCACAGGGTATGGCCTCTATATTTCCATGAGCATGCTCTCGACGCTTGTTACCTAAAATTTTGGTTTTAAAGGTGGACGTTTGACCAATCCGTGAAGATTAGGGTGTAGGTGGAAAATTAGTCTGCTTATAGTAAGCCGTGACTTTCTGTTCGCGCGCAAACATTTCCAGAGGGAACTCAGAAGAGGATGCATGTATCGATAATTCCCACGGGCGCTTGAGAACACCTGATATTAGGGCTATGGTGACTTGAGACCTTCTTGCTTAAAAATCAATCTCATTGGGTTCTTGGTCATTCAGTTAAAGGCAGCTGCGGTCTCTACTAGCATGAATCCTCCTCTTTAATGCTTCAACAATCACCGCAATTGCGACATGCTGAGGTGTCTCGCCCGATCTTCAGTGAGCGGCACAAAAAGACAATCTCCCATTTTGCAAGTACTACAAAGTCATCTGGCACATAACGACTACAGATTGTGAAAAGGCAAGAAATTTTGCGTAATCCCATGGCAGTAAAAAGTAGGTACAATGAGTCGTTTTCAAACCAAGGCTTAGGAGTGAGACATAGCATTAAACATAGAATACAAGTCGGATATGCCCCGAGAGTCTCTATGAAGAACAGAAAGCGAACCGATCCGCCCTGAAGATGCTTGTACAAATCGCTACTAGCATATGGTACCATAAAGGTCTCAGTTCCTTGGGTCAATAGATTGACGGTTGAAAGTAAAGAGATTTTAAAAAATCAGTCCATTGACCCAGCCCTTCTCTCTTTCCAAGCGTTAAACTCAAGCCTTTTACTATACCTCTTCACTTCTTCCGCGTGAGCTAGAATATCGCGTCGCGTCATGTGTGTAATCTCATTATCGCAGTCATCTGTCCTCTCGTCAACAGGGTAGTAATATCACTGGAACACCAGAACATACATTTGGCAGTCTCACACCCGAAAGAGCGAATGTACGGCCAAGCCAGGCCTATGAGAAAGCAGGCGATTGCCGTGATGACGCCTACCAGTGCGAGAATGGCCTCTTTCGACCACCCGTCTTCGGCCGCAGTGTGCACTATACTGCTTCTCTTGCCCTCTGGGTTGTATGAATTCTCAATCGGTGACGCAATGACTAGACGAGGCAGCAATAAAATGCAGGGTGTGAAAAGACACGGAAAGACCATCTCTACAAAATTGTAAATTTGGTTCGCTGAGATAAAAAGTGGAAGAGCGAATGAAAACGTAGGAATTTGGGCGGGCGCTGCCATCATATTCGCTGCCGGGCATGGCCACCTGTCATTGGGGCGCAGTGCATAAATGCTCACGCATTGCAGATCTGAAGTGGCGATTTTGATAGGCTGACGGCAGCTACCATATGCTCGAGCGTCCGTCTGAAGTGGGGGGTCGCGTGTCGAGCTGGGCTGTAGAGACGTCATGCTGAATCAATTAGGGACGAAGTATCTGGCCTGAAGTGGAATTTCTCTATATGAAGTTGCCCTCGATCAGAATCATGCCGCAACTAACCCCAAGTGACAAGTCTGGTTCCTGGTGAATACCAACGTACGCTAAAAACGAAATCAAAACGCTAGCTCCCGCCCTGGCCCGCTGGCTTTACACTGGACCCACTTCGCAATACCACGGCCTCCACACCTTAACTCAAAAATACAACTACAGAAACACTAATCCCCATCCTACGAACTCCTGTGTTGCGCCTCCCTCCACGCGTTGAATGCCAGGAACTCGTTGTACCGTCTCGCTTCTTCCGCGAAGTCTCTGAGTTGGTACGATGCGGATGCTCCGGTGCGCAAATCTGCCTTTAGATTTAGCAGATTTATGGCACAGAACGGTGCGATCATCATACTTTGAACGCCCCTGTAGATGCACGGCCAAGCGAGACCGATGACAAAGCAGGTGATGGCCACGAGAACTCCGACAAGGGTGAGGATGGCCTCTTTGGACCAGCCGTTGCTGGTGGCAGTAGCGGGACCTACAGCTTGAGGATCTGTAGGAATCGTGATGGTGGTGGCGGACGCAAGTGTCAGATGGAAAAAAGATAAATATACCATAGGTAGAATAAGATCAGGAAATTTGGGAAACATGATGGGAAGGTCACGTGTACGCCTTTAGATTACTGGGCAGGCCAGGAATTGCGGCGAAACTGTCTTGTTGGGTTTGACATTGGCTCTCGACTACCTAAGGCTTTGATACCGCACTGGTGTGGCTGTGGCCAGTTAGGGGAGCTATGCTACCAGGCGCTCACGACACGTTAACCAGCGGTCTGATTGGCCTAGGTGCTCGACGCCCGATACTGCTTTGATACTTGTCGAGTAATCTAGCTGTGGTGACATAATTTGGACACAATAGTTCATACAAACACTTGAAGCCCGGCGTGGAGGTAGTCTCGCCAGCTGACGCTAAGTACAGTACTACGTGGGCACCCATATCGAAGCAAAACAACGAACATTATTTCCCTTTGGAGACTGTCAGCTTCAGTTAGACAACTCAATGCTCCTGCCATCATTTAATGCGTAGTTCCCTACCAGAACAGGTGTGGTGCTTTCTACAAAAATCAGTATGGGTTCGGCTGATACCAATATTGAGTACCGCAAGCATCAGATCCACACAACTATTCCATAAAAAGAACTACGTAATGTTTTAATCAGTGGCAATGGCCGATGCTTATGGTGCACGAGGACATCATAACGTACCACGCTCTCCAACGTAGAAACACTGAGAAAATCTCGTGGAACCGCCCACAGCCTAATCCACATCATCCACAATCACTTTCTCCCTAACATACACAACACATTCTAAACGCGCTCACGTCGACTCCGCTGCCATGCGGCATTAAACTTCAAGAAGTCATTGTACCGTCGAACCCCTTCACTGAGATGCACAAGAGGGTATTCCGCTGCTGCGCCATCAGCCTGGCAATCTATGAGAACATAAGCAGTGTAAAACAAGGGTATACCAGGTAGTTTGCTGATTGGACATACAATCTACTGGTAACAGCCTACGCAGCAGGGAGCGAATGTATGGCCAAGCGAGACCAATACCAAAACACGTGATGGTGGCCAATACGCCAACTAAGGTAATTATAGCCTCCTTGGACCAACCGCGTTTGGACGTGACGACAGGGACTGTGTCTTGAGGCGCTGCTGGAGCTGCAATGGGCACTGCTATTGCGACGGCGGCTTGGGTGCACAAGAACGGGATGAGGTACGTGAAAGAGACCATGATGGACTAAGTGTTGCAGCGCGTACTCCTTTGAATGTTTCCGAATCTTTGTGTTTGGAACTGGTCAAAACGTTCCTCTATAGCATTGATCTGCCTATATAGAGCTGGTGTGTTTGTAGGCGCTAGTGAGCTTACCTCATCAGGAGTATGTACAAGCTGCCAGGATCCCACTATGCGGGTTCCATGTCGTAGGTAAGCTGCCAGGTATGTGATGGTGTGATTGGCCAAGCGATCAGCAGAATCATGTAGGATCCTAGCAGATTAATGAACGCCTGATGGCGCAGTCGTCAGCGGGCGTGGAGTCGTCAGTAGCAAAGACAAGCAGGAAGGGAAGGGCAGGAAGGGAACAGCCGGACTTCAAGAAACTGTCCTAACATCAGCAGATATACAGTGTACAAAGTACTTTGCCAAGAGTCATATGGCTTTAGCGTTAATACAATACATAAGGCTGCTGCCACATGTGAGGGAAATTCTCCTTGTCATTCTGCCATGTTGCAGGATTCTGCGCTTCTTCTTCGGTACCTAGGTAGGAGACGACGATGTTGTCCCATCTCATCGGCATGCAGCCGTCCAGATTACGTGATTTGAGAGGTGGTTTCTGCGAGAATGAGGCTGTCAGAGTAAAGTCACTGATTCGAAAGTCTTAGTAGTATTGTCCCTACGTTTGAGTGACCCAGGACGTGGGCGCGCAATCCTTTCGGTTCCTTGAAACGAACTGCAAGTATGCACATATGCACAGGAAATTTGGCAAGGTGGGGATATTTGGCAGATCAAAAATATACAGTTTCCATTCTCGACGAGACTAACACTTTTCCCGCTTCCTGCCTTGCTGGCACTCTCTCCACAGTAAAGCTGCATCTCCCCGTTGAGATCCAACTCCATCTAATTACGATATGGGTTGTCAGTTTGCGTAGCTGGATCAGCAAGCTGCTCTCAACTTGATGCACCGCGACTAGTCGATGATTTCAAAGGTCCTCCTATTCACATCTTCATCTACCAGTCATCTTTATCCGACTCATCATCTGTACGAAATCAGTACACGCACACAACGCAATAATACGAGTTGAAACTTACCACTATGACTGACTTTGGCCTTCCTTGCAGCCAAGGCACTGGCCAAAGCTCCAGCCAGACCGGCGTCACCTCCCGGTGTTGCTGGCCCACTGGATCCACCACCGGCAGCGGGTTCCGAGCCTGGCACAGCTGCCGCACTACGATCGCGTTTCTCCTGGTCTGAAACCTTCTTCAATCGTGCACCACCGCGGATATCGGCCAGTAAACCACTTCGTTCAGGCGCAGGCTTGGGCAGAGGCGCGGCACCTGGTGGAGGGGGCGGCGGCGCAACAGCGTCTCGAGAAGGCATTGGTGGAGGTGGGGGTGGTCCCGACCCCGGGGGCATAGGGGGCGGAGGAGGAGGTGCACCCATGCTTGGCATAGGTGGTGGAGGGGGCACAGCGCTGGTAGGCATTGGTGGAGGTGGGGGTACTGCGCTGTTTGGCATGGGAGGTGGTGGCGGAATAGACCTTCCGGGCATCGGCGGTGGAGGGGGCGTAACATTCGTTGGTGGTGGTAGCGGTGGAGGAGGCGCAACATTCGTTGGTGGTGGTAGCGGTGGAGGAACGGGGGCTGCACTGGGAGGTGGCACAGGACGAGAAGACGAAGGTGGTAGTGGAGGAGGTGGAGGGATGCTGTTCATCGGTGGTGGAGGGGGTGGGAGTGGAGCCGTTGCGGTCTTGGGAGGCAATGGCGGAGGCGCTGAGGGAGTATCTCGCGCTGGTGGCGGTGGCGGTACCGGTCCTCGACTTGGGGGAGGAGGTGGTGGTCCTGACGGGAGACGAGTCCCAGTAAAGGGTGGAGGTACGCCAAACTTCCCTCCCACCGGTCTATCTTCGTCAGGCACGGGTGATTTCGGTGGTCGTGGTGGCGGTGGAGGACCAGGATTTGTGACATTAGACGAAGCTCGTGCTCTATTGGGAGGAGCAGGAGGCAGATTCGCAAATTTCCCGGCTTCAGCAATCGGGGGAGGTGCCCTGAAGACGGGTTTCGGTGGTCCTGGAGGTGGAGATGCCTCTCGAGAAGGTGACGACGGCGCTGGGCTTGCAGAAGAATTGCGGTTAATAGCTGTTGCGTCGGTCTTGGTTCGTCGTGCTGGCGGAGGCGCAGGCGGAGGTCCTCTTTTGGAAGATTGGGAGGTGCCCGTGGTCTGTGGACTGATGGGCGCTCTTGTTGAAGCACTTGGAGGAGGCGGTGGAGGCGCCCTAGACTTGCGCTCGCTGTTCTCCTCCTTGAGCTTCTCCTCAGTCTTTCTCTGCTCGATGTACAGCTTGATGAAGTCGGCGTTTTCCTCGATCTGGTCCTCGGTAATACCCATGGCCAAGAGTTCTTTCAGCAGCGGCTGCCATGACGGATCCGTTGTATCGATGGCGGAGCTTCGTGCACTGGTCGCATTGGAGTGACTGCTCTGCGAAGGTGACGCGATGGAGGTGGGAGGGATAATCGACTGCGGCGGGGGGCCAGGTTGCGAGGAATGGCGATGTCCAAAGAGCCCTCCAAGCAGACCATGGCCGTGGCCACCGCCCCTGCCATTTGCTGAAGGCCCGCTGTTTCCACCCGATAGGCCAAACGGTTTGTTCTTGGTGTTCTTGTGCGCATTCTTCTCGCGGTCGTCGACCTTCTTCTTGAATGTCTTGGCCTCCTTCTCGTCTGCGAACGAGAGGGCGGCTAGACAGGTCTCGAGTTCGAATGTATGGAAGAAGACTCGGTCCTGGTTATAGGAGAAGGTGTCGTAGATCTCCTGGTCCCAGATGACGCCGCGACTGGCAGGTGAGATATCGACCAGCTTTAGCCAGAAGGTGTGTCCCACCAAGTCGTTCGCCAGCACGACTGCGCCCTGCAGCCCCGTGTAGGTCCATCGATGGCGGTCGGGGTAAGCCACGTAGAGTTTGGCGACGGCGACGGCGTGGATCTTGTTGGCCGACTTGGGGACGGTGCGCTTCACCGTCTGCTTGTCCTCATCCGAGAGAATCGACGGCATGGCGGCAGGCTTCGCGCACGGGGGCTAGTAATGGTGAGGGTTCGGGGGCGCTTTGCGAGTGCAGCGGGTGTGTCCAGCTCAGTGGGGGGGTGTCTCGTGCGCGGAGATTAGGCAGCACATGGAAGAGCAGGCACGTTGGAGCGCCCAACGAGACTGGGTTGCACAATTGACGGGGGGAGGCGAAAGGGGCCGCGCGGTGGATCGCCACGGTGTAGAGATAGAACGGTGGTGCTGTGAATGAGACTCGCGAGACGTCAGAGAGGCTGCTGCGGCTCAGGGCCCGACTGGGCGGAAGCCCGGCCAGCTGCCAAGACATTGCGATTGTCCTCTCTCACCTTCTGCCTCGGAAAGCAACATTGCCGACTTCGCAACACCATGACGTTTCGGCGACAAGCGTTCATTCATTCGTCAATTCGACCTGTTGACACTGCATGACCAATAGTCTCCTGGACCTATCAGTCAAGGGGATCGTGTTGGCCTCACCCATCACTATCAACACCGTGCACGCCCCTGGTACAAGTAGATGCATCCCAACTTCGCTGCTATCTTGTCATTCCACTCTCTATCCCATGTCAGCTTCGAGAAGAAATCAGTAGCACAGGGAATGCACTTGTACCTTTCACACTGGACTAGGCCCGACGATCTCCCGTATGCAGCTAACCCATGCCAAGTATTTAGTGACAACATGACTACAGCTGTGCTAACTTACAAGCGCCCTCCAAGGACCATGGACCTACCGAGTCTATTCAAGTTTAGGCTCTACTTAGCATTTGACCTCGAGCCAAGGAGACATAATGGATAATGTATTCGACGGGTTGCTCTTCTGTACCGTCACAGAGTTCATAGCAGATGAGCACCTATCGTTTCGGGCTCCACAATCACAGCCCTGTCAATCTGCGCCACAGTCCCTAGAATCTGTCCTCAATGCTTTTCGACAGCCATTCTTGTTTGAACAAGATGGACAGAACACCTCGTATGATCACGTGCAGGTGAAGGGGATTGATGAAGAGATGCGCACACCAGCAGATCTACTCCTACACCCAATAACTTCGATATGCAAACCGGACAGGTTGTCTCTTGCCAAAGGCGAGGGCATCCCAAGAGCCATCTTGGCTGCATTAACTGTAAATAACAGAAAGTCAAGGTGCATAGCTCTTCTGGGTATACTTGAACGACATTGCTACACAATCGCAGTGTGTAAAGGAACCTAGCTGTTGGCGCTGTTTTCTTCCAATATGGTGTACTAACCATACTTGCACGAGTCTACTTTCTTGTCCAGGTCAAATCTTACCCATCTACTACTGATTGACATAGTACCCTATCTCATGGACGCCATATGTGCACTTGCAGGCTCCCATCTTGCCATATACGTTGATAGCCCACCACAACAACAACTCACACTTCGACACCGACACACGGCCATCAAGGGCCTCGAATAAGCTTTTTCAAGATGGCCACCAAGCCCGAATGAAAACCATATCATGCTGGCTACATCATATCCGCTCACCTTCCAGTCGACCTACATGAATGATGGATGTCTGGAACCTATCCTCTCCTTATGCGGTAATGCACTGCTATCCCAACTAATCCTGGAAAATTGATGGCCTTTCTGAAGTGGGTGTGGAGATGGATTCTTCAGTCATGAACACAGCTTTTATACACTTTCCGGCTTTCAACCAGAACCTCGTCTGCGCGACTCTCATGTCCTTGCAAGATGTGGCAGATTACATAGCTACTCGAGACGCCCAACCCATTGAGACAGCCCTCCTCGTGCAATCAGTTCGAATGATATGTGCACTGCTCAGCACCACACCTGAATGGGCCCCCCGGTACAACACACCCGACAACACCCCATACGAAAACGCACTCATCCGCTAGATGAGCAGATCGATACACAACTCAGACCAGAGTATCACAAGATCTACGGCTTCAACAACAGTGTCTGAACAGCAGTCGATGAGAAAAGAACATCAGTGCACACAGCATCTTGTATTGACTCTGATTATTCTTCAAAGTCTACTTACTTCTAATATCTTCACCAGTCTAGTTCTTGGTAACATACAAATCAACGTACTCATCGATATCCAGGCCATCAATCTCCCCAGGACTCTGCGCAAGCTTCACTAACTTCTCCACCTTGTCTGCGGGGTAATGCGGCTCAAGATGCCTCTTGTACTTCTTCAGGATCTCAGGCTTCGCCTCATCGCGGCGCAGACGGTGGCCCAACGGCGCCTCGACAACCATTTCCTCGAGCACAGTGCCATCCTTGAGTGTTACGGTGAGCGCGTTGGAAATAGTGCGCTTCTCTGGGTCATGGTAGTCCTTTGTGAACTGCGGGTCTTCGAGGCAGGAGATGCGTTGGCGGAGAGATTCGACGAGTTCAGAGGTTGCGGCTTCCGAGGAGTCGGGGTAGTCTGTTGCTTCGAGGCGGTTGAAGACGAACATTGTTGCTACCATGTACTGCGAATTGTGTTAGTTCGTGTCTGGGAAATTTGGCGCGAGGGCCGGAATTCGATGATCGAGACATACCTGGACGCAGTGGTCACGGTCGGCAAAGTTCTCCATGGGCTTGAATTGCTTGTCGATGATGCGGATGCAGGCTTCGTGGGTCCTGTTGACGACACCTTCAATGTCTGCGGCGGTCTTGCCCATTTCCTTGAGCTTGATGTTTAGGCGCTGGGCAGCCTCGACAGCGGTTTGAGAGTGGAACTCAGCTGCGCAATATCAGTATGCAGTATTATATTAGGGCACTTCCGTGGACTTCAACCTACCAGGGTATGAGACCTTGAAGAGAACATTCTCCATGACGTAGCTTCCATATCCTCTCTGAAACTGGAAGGGCTTGCCGCCAAAGTTGACGTCGTAGAAACCCCATGTAGGAGCGGACAGGACTGTAGGCAGACCCTGCTCACCCTTGAGCACCTTCAATACGAGGTTGACAGCAGTCTGACACGCATCACCAGCAGCCCACGACTTGCGGGACATGGTGTTGGGCGTGTGCCTGTATGTGCGCATGCTCTGGCCATCGACAAAAGCCTGGGAGATGGCATCACGAGTCTGCGACTCATTGAGGCCCAGCATCTTGGACACCACAGCGGTAGAAGCAAGCTTGACTAGGATAACGTGGTCCAGTCCAACCTTGTTGAACGAATTCTCCAGCGCCATACAGCCCTGGATTTCATGTGCCCTGATCATCGCCTCAAGCACGTCTCTGACCTTGAAGATCTTTCCGTTTCCGAGGTTGCCTCCAGCCTTGTTTGTACGTGTGATCCAGTCGGCGGTTGCGAGGATGGCGCCCAAGTTGTCAGAGGGGTGGCCCCACTCCGCAGCCAGCCAGCAGTCGTTGAAGTCGAGCCATCGGATCATGGCACCAATATTGAAGGCAGCGTTGACAGGGTCGAGCTGGTATGGGGTACCGGGGACCTTGGCGCCGTTGGGAACGATTGTGCCCTCGACGACGGGACCGAGAATGTTTCTGCATTGTTCGAACCGGAGACCTTCGAGACCGCAGCCGAGAGTGTCAACGAAGACCCATCGTGCAGTGTCAAACTGTGTGGGGTTCCTTGTTAGCGAATACAGTGTTTAAAGCTATCGGTCCAACATACAGCGAGCTCGGAGTCGATTGGCGTGTTGTGGATGTAGCTGGCAATGTCCTTGATCTCAGGATCATACTCGCGCTTGTTCTGCACAGGCGGTGCCGCGCTCCTCAGTGCTGCCATGGTCGAGAAGGAAGACTTGGCCGTGGTGCGAGATGCAAGGATCGAGGCAGAAGGGGCAGCAGCGCGGGCGGCAATCGGCCTGATAGTTCTGCTTGCAACGCCAGACCGTGAGCGGAGGGTTCGTGAAGCGGTACTGCAAAGGGTGCGACTGAAGGCCGACATAACGTCAATTAGCTTTCTGCCGTACCGGACGACGTCAATGGCAAGGAGCTCTACGGGAGAGGGACTGTCGTACTCGGGCGCTTTGGATAGAGAGAGGGAAAAAGAACTGGGCTTTTTAGACAGAGAGCAGAGCTCGCGGTTGAAGAATGCTCGGCTTGCAGACTTCGGGAAGATGGCTACTGCTACGCCGCGGTCAACCGAGGCTGAACGTGGCCGCGCGACTCAATACCGAAGATGAAGAGAGAAGGGCACTGATGATGTCCACTAGAACTGATTTGGTGTTACTACAGCTACATGTATCATGGTCTACTTGTATTGAGAGATGGTAATTTATAAAAGAACCATGCATGTCTGTCTATTGTGGCTGCAAACTTGTGCCCGCCGTGTCTGGCATTTTGAGTACCCCGCACCATCCCGCGCCAGGTACGACTCGCCTACCACGGCCCCAGACCCTTATCCATCGCGGCTCCATGGTCCAAACGCGCCGAATTATGACCGCTCAAGATGTATTCACCTTGATATCCTCTTCAACACATCGGCTCACATGGTCGCCTTCGCTGTTGTGAACTACCATTGGTAACATTGACCTAGTCCCATGGTTGATCTTCTGAAGACCCGCAGTTCTCGATATATCGTACTCATGTACGCCTTACATCAGACCTCAACCTATCCAACTCCTGCTCCAACTCCTCCTCCAGTTCTTCACCCGCCACCCAATCCATCCCATTCGTTATGACATCCGAAATCTCCTCCTCGGTTGTCTGCGTCATAGGAAAAGACGTCCGTCCAGTACCACCCCCCTCTTCCCAATAATGCACATTCCCACATCTCGAACAGATCTTCCTACAACGTCCTCTATACCCAGTCAACAAGCCCCGTCTACCCAGCCTAACCATCCACATCTTCACGTCCTCGAATTGATATCCATTCGCTACCAGCAGTGCAGCTTCCAACAACAAATCGTCCTCGATGAAGTGTGCCACTCTATCGTCGACATATTGGATATATTGCACCGGTTCTAATATGTAATGCCAACAACTCCGTGATGTAGACGCCGACGTACAGAATGTTCGTATTAAATCATCTCGGTATCCAACGCTGTTCCTGCGATCGATACATCGAGCAATACGCGCACAGTTCTTGATACGATGGATGATCAGTTGGTGCGAGGACTTCCCAGTTTTACTTCGACCACAGACTGCATGGTAAAGCACAGATGCGAGCAGTGCGTTGCGTAAACCATGCTCTTTTGACAGACTAGTATCTGTTTCGTACCGAATTGATATAAACGAGTGATATGGAAGTTGGGAGAGCGTTAGGCGCTGCCGTAGCGCATGTTGAATCTCATTGTCGAATGAGCCTTTGCTGTTAGTCTAGCCTCCCTCAAGAAATACTGCAAGTACTCACGACAAACTAGACGTAATTTCAGAACCTGAGGGAGCGTGTAGCATTGGGTTTGCCGTTGTAAGTGCGGATCGAGGACGTAATTGATGATTTGACCCCACAGTTCAAGAGGCAGTGCTTCGATGCCTGCGAGTTGTGATTGAGGGATTTTAGATAAGAGTTGAGTTCTTTCGCGATTGAGGATTTGGTGTTTGTGGTAGGTTTTGAAGCTGTGGATGATGTTCATGATGGATAGGTGTGCTGAGAGTGCGGCCGTGCATATAGCAAACAGGATGCAGGTATTAAGGATAACTCGATCAGCATTGAGTATGATAACATGACAATTCAAAACAATGGCGGCATCGTGCTTTATGTGGCATTTGATGTTTGTGGTGTCGTATATCACCAAAGTTGTTGCCTGATTCATTGGCGATGCACGCGATCTCGACCACGAGATCCCTGCTTTTAGGCGCCCCATGTAAGGCTTGGTCAACCTCAAATATTCGCTTTGCGCGGTAGACATCGCCACGAAAATGCTAACCGGCCGAGTTTATAGTGAACAGGATTGACATTCATCCTAGAAACCTTCTTACCACAGCCCGTATCGCTACCTCTTCTTCTTATCAGGACCTACAGTACCTCGCAAGTTGTTAAGCTTAAACCTTGATGTAAAGTAGTAGTCGAGAACGCCCTTTGGTAAATACGTCCACGCAAACCATACAATCCAGCTCATCTTGCCCTCCCAGATCCATCTCGATTTGGTGAATAATCCATCGCCGCCAAGGACCTGTCTCACACAGCTACTCGCATATTGCTTTGTGTCCATGCCCAGCTGCTGGCTATGTGTCAACCTCCTCTCATAGTCGTCTGCAAGAGGCTGCATATACGAGTCTGGTGGCAGTATGCGATGAGTGCGTGCAATGTTTGATTTGACACCGCCCGTCACGACCGTGACAACGCGTACTCCCAGAGGAGCCAGTTCTACGCGCAGTGTATCCGAGTATGTGTGTAAAGCAGCCTTAGAGGCATTGTATGGTGCGCCCCATACATACGGCATTATGCCGGCCACAGACCCAGTCTGAACAATGGTGCCCTTCCTTTCGATCAGAAGCGGGACGAACTGACGACACATCTCCATGACCGAGAAGAGGTTTGCCTGGAAGAGCTCGTGTAATTCCGCTTCATCATAGTCCAGCGCTGGTACGACATAGTTACGGCCAGCGTTGTTGTATAAGATGTCCAGTTTGCCCTTTGTTATCTCGGTGACGCGTTCGCGCAGTGCTCGAATCGAATCATTGCTCGTGAGCTCGAGGGGAAGGTATGTGATGTTTGCGTGCGGAGACGTGTATTTGGAGGGATCGCGGACAGTACCGAGGACCTGGAAGCCTGTATGTGTGAATTCAGGCTATCGAATCGCGAATTTGAATCCGTCTCACCCTTTTCTGCAAACTCGAGGGCCAGGAAATGTCCAATGCCGCCAGGCGTACATCTGTCACATGTTAGATGAGCCTGTAGTAATAACAGTGCACTGCCATGTGGTATTGACATACCCTGTAATCAGCGCGTATTTCTTGCTTGAACTATCAGCCATTTCGACGTATGTTTCGTGGTTGTAAGGCTCTCGTAGCTTTGCGAGGCTTCCCGGGCTGGCGTTCTAGCTCGTACTCGCACGCGCCTCGACTGTGACAGCCCCACTATACATTGAGTGCAGCATACATAATACCAACACCAGCCTTTTGATACATTCCGACAGGTACTACTTCGCATAACAAGTGCCTTTGAAAGCTTCCAATACACTCAGACAATATGCTATTCTTTGATGTTTACTTGTTCAGGACTTTGGGTGGTTCCTGAGTACCACGTCCAAACGACGTCATCGCACATCACACTTTCCTGTCGATCTCTTACCACGCCTGTCACCTTCCCGTCGCATCCCGTAGGGCTCGTTTGACTAAGAAGGCACTATTGTGCTTTATATGCCTTCCGATCTTTCATAGAAAAGTCTCAACAATTCTTAACACGCTTGCTCCTATCACTGCATTCATCGGGCTGCTGCTCTACGCGTCGTCTAACATTGTCCTCCAATCGCTGCATCCATTGGTAGAACAACATTTGCATCTTCCATTTGCTGCCAGAACATCATTAGCCATGATTCCTTTCAACTGGATCGGTGAGATCGTAGTTGTACTAAGCCCATCGTTATTACTGGCGCTAGGCATGTGGCGTAAGTCTGACATTCCTCACCCGTGGATGTAGTTTCAACTAACAACGAATGCAGACTTCATCGTGACTGTATTGAAAGTCATCTTCGTGGAGCGCCATCCGTTCGCCATTTTCAATCGAACCGAGCTTCGCTTCAAGTCATTTGCCCGTCTCTGGAAGAAAAATGGCAAGGCCATGTCCGCCGAAATGCCTGGACCAATCTTCTCCATGCTAGAGAATTGCAAAGGCGTGATCCTCGACCTCGGCCCTGGGTCTGGCGAGATGCTCAAACACTTCAATCCTGAGCAAATCACGGCTTTGTATGGGGTTGAACCGGCTGAGGACCTACACCCTCGACTGGCACAAAATTCAGAAGCAGTTGGATTCGGAACCAAGTTCCATGCGTTGATCTGTGGTGGCGAGCCTGAGAGTCTTATCCCCGCTCTTCACAAGACCGGAATTATGAATGAGAGCGGCAAAGATGGCTTAGCATCAGACGGCCTTTTCGACGAGATCTGTTGCGTACGCGTGTTGTGCAGCGTCCCACATGTTGAGCAGACAATCAAAAACCTCTACTCCCTTCTCAAGCCCGGCGGTCGAATGGTCATTTGTGAGCACGTTGTCAACCCATGGAGCACCGAAGGTCGCCTCCTCGCCCGTCTTGCGCAAATTGTCTACACATTATTCGGTTGGTCGTTCGTTATGGGGAATTGCGAATTGCAGAGGCCTACTTATGACTATCTCCGGGACGCCGGCGAGTGGGATCAGTTCGACTTGAAATACTACCGTACAAAGGAGGCCCTGCCCTTTATTGTTGGAGAGCTGATCAAGAAGGGAGAGACAGCGGAGGAGTCGCATGCAGAGGCTATCAAGAAGGGGAAGGAGGTGGACAAGACATATGCAAAGGCTGTCGAGGAGGGTCAACCAGGGGAGAAGTCGTATGCAGAAGCTATCAAGGCTTAAGGTCGAACAGCATCATGTGTATGCCACTTGAGCTTGTTTCGTAGGGCGTTGACAGCAATATCATCAACTCGGGCAGACCATATTCACCGTCTTTTGCATACTTCAAGGTTGCAAAGTATATTGTGTTTGCATGGTCTGTACCCGCCAAAGTACAGCGACAACAGTCCCCGATCACTTGGCGCCAGCGAAATCGACCTGTTTGATGATACAGTCAAGGAACAGCGATTGAATGAAACTGAGGTACATAAACATCACTGTATCCATGCCATGTAACCGACGAGACTTGCAAGAAACCGGACTCTGGACCTGTGAAGGACGGGAACGTCATGGGTTATGAGATGAATGCGAAACCGAATCATCTGTGTCTTTTGTGTTGGGCTGCTCTGCTGAGAACGAAGGACACGGGCGGGTTGCTTGGAGGGAGTTTCTTATCGGGGGACGGTGAGGGAACATCGAGCTCTGATGAGGCGAGGAAGGCCAAAATGGAGGAGCCAAGTGGTAAAAGAGGGAAGGGAAGGGAATGTAGTGCGGAAGGGAGAAGGGAATGATTGGTATTGCAAGTACCAGTGTGTTGGTGATACAGTGAGATTACAGACACCTCGAATAATGAAGGCAGTCTATGAAAAGTGTGTGACCTCATCGACGGAAACTATCCCAGTATAATACATCGGTACATAGGTGGCAAGGCACATGCTGCATCGATGCGCTTATGATCCTCAGTGTCGACTCAGCAATTGCCTAAGCCCCCATTTCTTACCCTTTTTAGCAGAAGAGTCTTCTGACACTTCCACTTCCACTTCCTCAGGGAGCGGGCTCCTAATCTGACCATTAGGCTTAAATACCTTCGTGTACCACTCCGCATCAAGCAGGTCCACGTCCTCAATCACCGCCCTAATGCACATACTGCAAAGGCTGTCCTCGTCAACCCATACATCACATTCCACGCGGTCCAATGTAAAATACGCCTCCCATTGATTCTGACCCGGACGTTCAGACAGTATTTCATTCATCCCCTGTCGCAAAGCCATGAGGTTGGTCATCCACTCTTGATCAAAGTAGCGTGAGCGGCGAGAAATGCACTTGTCCGGGTTAGCGTGATAGGCCATGATGTCCTTGCGGATCTTTTGACGGTCTGGGTTAGTGTCGCGTATCTTGCGGAGCAAGTAGGGATGTGTGTTGTAAAGACATTCATGACATGGCTCCTGTCTGGGTAGGCGACAGGAGGATACACAGCCGTGGTCTGCGAATACGCAGGCAGGATCTGTGGCTATGTCCATATCGTTTTCGAGTGAGTTGGTACTGAGGTTCCGAGAAATAGTATACATGTTGATAATATTGCTCGATGATGGACATGTGTCGTATATGGCAAAGAAGTGATGGCGGAATGTGGCCTTCAAGTAACTGGTTCCAGCGCCAATGATTCAAGTCTGAAGTGACTGTAGGTATGCGGATATCCTGTGACTCTTTTCGACAGTCAGTCGATGAGGTTCCACGAGTAGCGTTCGACAAATATAAGTCCGAGAATTACCTTGATGGCGTTATGCACCAAGCAATAGATAGCACTCGGAAGCTGGTAGACGCTTGCTATATCTTAGTCTGAGTATGACATATAACACTTATCACTCGGACAGTCGCAGGAACCCGGTATGGTGTGTGCATGATCAACCTTGTCGATGACTTAAGACTCTGACTCAAACGAAGTTCGAACAGTCAACGAACACGTCCAAATATAGGGGTCAGAACCAGTTACAAAAGAAGTTACCAGCTTCACAACAGCAGATCAACAAACTGCATCACCTAGTCCTCTATGGCGACTCTAGCATCTTCAAGTCGCACCCCTCCACACACAGACGTGAACGACAAGAAAGAGCCATGTGCTCTCGCAGGCGGCAATTGTAAAGACTACAGCAAAATCCCTGGAGATAGACTGTGTACCACTTGCGCACAGTGCCATCCTTATTACATGACTAAACACATCGGCAATGACAAAGCCCTGGAGAAACAGCTCAGAGCGCGCAGCAAGTACTGGAGCAAAAAGATCCTTGACAGCAAGCCCGAGAAGACCCTATACTCTGGTATCTGTTGTCGGGGAATACATCTTTACGATCCTTGGTTGGCGAAATTGTTCGATGCCAGAGAAGAACAAATAAGACGAGCCAGGGAGGAGAGGTTGCAGAGGGACCCTACCGATGTTCGGGATTACCACGCACAGGCTGGAGTCAAGTGTTCGTGGACCCATAAGCAAAATGCATTGTGTGACTTGTGTTTCAACTTTGTCGTTGATAATAATCTGACGGACGAGGCCTGGTATGTGGAAGCTTTCGATGGGAACGGTCACTTGAAAGCTGCCGTGGGTGAGCGGATGTTGGAAATGTGAGGGAAGGAAGGTGCCTGATGAATAATTCACCATAGTCCTGCCTATTGCAGATTAAATGATCGTTCTAGTCAGTCCATTCGGATAGAACAACGGCTAATCAGCACCAGGGCTAATATGGTACAGATGTTATGATGACATTGTGATTGAAGAGACCCGCAGTATGCTGATTGATCGTTTTTTGTCATTTTCGATATCGATGAATGAGTATTGCAGGCATGCTTCTGTAGGTACCGATCGACGCGCAGAACGCTGCCCCGAAATATGGAGAATGATCGGAGTTTTGTCATTGACGTCTGCGTGACACGCGAACTCTATGCTGTTATGTAGAAAACGAACCGTGCAAGAAGACATTGGTACGGAGAACTGAATAACTTTTGTATACTGCAAAGAAGCCCAGATTAAAGTGGTAGGTCAATGTGCAAGTGTCAAAGTAGAGTACAGCATGACTGGACCCTGAGAAAGCGATGACGAGGGTCGCTTTGTTAAGGCTGAAGTCTGGAAGAAGTGAGGGTCGACGCTGAGCCAATGGCGGGGTTCCAGTCGCCTCCGATCCGCCCGCGTTTCGGCTTCAATAAATTGTGAACACAAGACTCATCCCACCCGCAATTCTTCCGTACCCTTACGGCCACTTGTATAGTGACTCACGACCGTCTCTTCATTATAAGGACGCCCTTCTTCGCAATTGTTGTATTGCCATACAACCCGCCTCTTTCACTTCACCCACCCTCTTGACGATACACCATGGACGCAATCAAGAAGACGTTCGCGCAATGCAAGAAGGAGGGCAGGGTACGTCGACTGGCGCAAAGGAGCTGAATCGGTACTAACAACAACCACAGGCGGCTCTCGTCACATATGTGACAGCAGGCTTTCCTACCGCACAGGAGACGCCTGATATCATGCTCGGAATGGAAGCCGGTGGCGCAGGTACGCACAATAAGCGGAATCGTCTCTGGGAGACTTGGAAGCAGTCAATTGACGTGTGCAGACATCATCGAGCTCGGCATGCCCTTCACCGACCCCATTGCGGACGGCCCCACGATCCAGACCGCGAACACTGTACGTTGACTCATAGAATGCGAAATCTCGAAAACACAGGCTAATAATAGATGTGTATAGCAAGCCCTCAAGAACGGCGTTACCACGATCGACGTACTCCAGATGATCCGGGACGCCAGGAAGCGAGGTCTCAAAGCGCCCGTCTTGCTCATGGGATACTACAACCCTCTTCTGAGCTATGGCGAGGAGAAGATGCTGCAGGATGCGAAGGAGGCTGGTGCCAATGGTTTCATTCTGGTCGATCTTCCACCTGAGGAGGCTTTGCGCTTCAGGAACTTCTGTCGCAGCTACGGGTACATGTGAGATGGTCCTGGGTATTGAATCTCGCTAACAGAATAACCGTACAGACTCTCTTACGTCCCTCTTATCGCCCCAGCGACTTCCGAGCACCGCATGCGCGTCCTCTGCAAAATTGCCGACTCTTTCATCTATGTCGTGTCCCGCATGGGCGTCACCGGCGCCACTGGAACAATGAATGCTGCCCTCCCCCAGCTGCTCGAGCGTGTCCACAAGTACTCAGGCAACGTCCCAGCCGCAGTTGGGTTCGGTATCAGCACAAGAGATCACTTCCTTAGTGTCGGCAAGGTCGCTGAGGGGGTTGTTATTGGTAGCCAGATTGTCAACACACTGATCAAGGCAGCCCCTGGTGAGGGAGCCAAGGACGTCGAGAAGTACTGCGACGAGATCTGCGGCAAGAGCAGCCGAAAGACTACACGCGAGGTTGGCATTATCGAGGCGTTGGCTGATGCCAAGGAGCCCACTGGTGTACAGGTCGACAAGGTCATCACCGATGCTGATACTCCTGACGGCCCTGGACTTGCCGACCAACTGGAGCAGCTCAACATGGACGGAGAAGGCGAGAAACACGCTCACCCCCCTCGTTTTGGCGAGTTTGGCGGCCAGTACGTGCCTGAGTCGCTTATGGACTGTCTTTCAGAGCTCGAAAAGGGCTTTGAGAACGCTGTAAACGACGAAAAATTCTGGGAAGAATATCGGTCATACTACGACTGGATGGGACGCCCAGGTCACCTGCATCTCGCTGAGCGTCTCACGGAGCACGCAGGCGGTGCAAACATCTGGTTGAAGAGAGAAGATTTAAACCATACTGGCAGTCACAAGATCAACAATGCACTCGGACAGGTTCTCATTGCGCGAAGACTCGGAAAGACTGAGATCATTGCTGAGACTGGAGCCGGACAGCACGGTGTCGCAACAGCTACAGTTTGCGCCAAGTTCAACATGAAGTGCACCATCTACATGGGTGCTGAGGATGTTAGGCGTCAGGCCTTGAACGTCTTCCGCATCAAGCTGCTTGGCGCTCAGGTCGTGGCTGTCGAGGCCGGATCTCAAACACTGCGTGATGCCGTCAATGAAGCTATGCGCTCGTGGGTTGTTCACCTCGATACTACGCACTACATTATCGGTTCCGCCATTGGACCCCATCCGTTCCCTACCATCGTTCGTACCTTCCAGTCGATTATTGGAAACGAGACCAAGCAGCAGATGCAGGAGAAGCGTGGCAAGCTCCCGGATGCGGTTGTTGCCTGTGTTGGAGGAGGTAGCAATGCCGTAGGCATGTTTTACCCCTTCTCCAAGGATCCTTCTGTGAAGCTTCTCGGTATCGAGGCTGGAGGTGACGGTATCGACACAGACCGCCACAGTGCCACACTTTCTGCTGGAACCAAGGGTGTCCTCCACGGTGTGCGTACGTATGTTCTGCAGAACAAGCACGGACAGATTAGCGACACCCACTCTGTCTCCGCTGGTCTCGACTACCCTGGTGTTGGCCCTGAACTGTCGAGCTGGAAGGACAGCGACCGTGCCAAATTCATTGCTTGCACTGACGCTGAAGCCTTTATTGGTTTCCGTCTCATGTCTCAGCTCGAGGGTATCATCCCCGCGCTGGAGACTTCGCATGCCGTCTTCGGTGCGCTGGAGTTGGCAAAGACCATGTCAAAGGATCAGGACGTTGTCATCTGCGTGTCTGGTCGTGGTGACAAGGACGTGCAGAGCGTTGCGGAGGAGCTGCCTAAGCTGGGCCCCAAGATTGGCTGGGATTTGAGGTGTAAGTTTTGATCAGAGCCTGTTGTGCTGTACGCATGCTAACGACTGGGTAGTTTAAGAGCAAGCGCCCAAGTATGCCACATGTATACATACGCTGCTCAAGCGACGTTGATGGAATCTTGACTCGGATCTAGCAATGCCAAAATCTTATGCACCGTTCCATGTACGCCGCTCGTGACTTGAGTCTGACTGTAGTGGTGAGTTGAAATGAGATGAGATGATGTACCAATCTGTCCTGCTGCATGCGCCTCACACAAATGGTACGGGCCGCTCGGCAACTTGGGTATGGACAGTCTGGCGGGATCTGCAGTAGCACACGTTCCTGTTGGTGATTGGTCGCCCTAGAAGCGGGATAGCCATGCGCGATGAGCAAGGCCAGGCTGGCTTGGCGAGCATCCACCACGGCTAGCCGACGCATCGGTTGCGGGCCCTTGGTGTTGACTGCGTAAATCTCCGGTTGTATGCATGCAACAGCCCTGGAGGTTCCTTGGGCCTGCAGGTGACGGATGTGTGCACGTGAAAAGTCGCATGACCGTTGGGACGTATATTGGTTTCCACGGCGCAGAGTGTGCTGCACTGAGGTGTGGAGGTGCTACCTAGGTACGTGAGTCGGGAGCCAACCAACGGGCCCATGTGCTTCCGGAGCTTGGCCTTGCGGTGACGAAACCGCAGCCGCAGCTCCAGTGCCAGACATGGGCCGCGCCAATCCCACACGACCTAGAATTCCTCAATGCACGCCTCCACATGCTGCCGCTCCGCCTGACCTCCTGCCACTGTATGACCTAGCCTGCCTCGCTATAGGTAGCGCCTTCTGCTTCCGAGTTGCGCCTTCCCTTCGCTAGCCCACGCTTCCACTTCCACCACCACCCATCCTGGACGTCTCCTCGTCCTATCGTGACATTGCGCCCCCACAAGACGTAGAGCTTCAAGACCTACGACGGAAGCAACACAAACCACAGGGGGGAGCACGTGAGGGCAAAAGGGAACGCAAGCGCCGGGAGAAGCTCGAGCAGCTTCGCGAAGCCGACGAGATGAAGTTCTCCCATAGCTTGCAGTTCAATGCGGTGCCCGACTGGAGCAACCACTACATTGCATACAGCAACCTCAAGAAGCAGTACGTAGCATCCGAGACTGCTTGTGCGAGTATCCTCCAGACCCAGGAAATGCTGACAAGTGCGGCCTACAGGATATACAGCCTCGAAACCCAGATCAACCAGAAGCTCGCACATCATGACGCCGAATCCTCACCACTCCTCAACGGAGACGCCGATGATCCAGATAAGACTTTCACAATCTTGCTCGACGCAGAGCTGGAGCGGGTGGTGTCTTTTTACTCCATCAAGGAGAATGAAATATATGGAGAGCTGGACGCTATCATGAAGGACGAGGAGAACTACGAGGATGGACAGGCCGAGTATGAACAGGAGCAGGAGAACGCTCCGCCCGGCAAGAAACTGCGGAGCGGGAGCGTGTTCAAGCAGATTGGTTTCAACCGGCCACGAGCATTAAGCGCTGTCAGCGGAGCCTCTACGGTCGAAGAGGAGGATTCAGATGAGGAGGCCAACGAGACATCCCGATTACGCAAAGATAAAAGCCCAGATGGCAAGCGACACAAACGACGGCCGACGGACGAGGAGAGACGGTCTTCCAACGACTGGGCGTCATCGAAACGGAAAACCAGTGTGGCATTTGACGACTACAACGACATGGCCTTCTCCGCATTATATGACGAAGGGGTCTCTTTGAAGAAGAGAGCTGTGAGCGTCTATGTTCTGCTGTGTGAGCTGCGATCATACATCCAGTTGAACAAGACCGGTTTCGAGAAAGTGCTGAAGAAGTACGACAAGATCCTCGATCGCAAACTCAAGAGCGTATACCTCAATAAACACGTATACCCGGCGTATCCGTTTCAGCAAAGCACTATGGACCGCTTGACACGCAACCTTGAACGCATGGAAGTGGCATACTCGCAAATCTGCACAAAGGGCAACATCCCAGAGGCCAAGCGCGAGCTGAGGTTACACTTGCGGGAACACGTTGTCTGGGAACGAAACACTGTTTGGCGAGAGATGATTGGAATCGAACGCAAAGCGCAAGCAGCCAATATTGGCATTACACAGACTTTACTGGGTCACGAGACCGGTGGGAAGATACGGCGTCAGGGTGATGAGAATGAGGGCGATATGAAGGAGGTGGATACACCAATCGGCAAATACCGCTGCCCACAGTGGCTGGTCAGTAAGACATTTTGGATGCTGTTGTCTTGCATAGCAGTCTTTGTTGTGCTACTGGTGGTACCGATCATGGAGGCGCCTGAGCAGCAAAATTGCTTGGCTATGGTCATATTCGTGAGCATGCTGTGGGCCACAGAGGTACGTCGACTATTGCGGTGTGCGAAAGCTCTACTTACAATCACAGGCCATACCACTTTTCGTCACATCACTACTTGTCCCGTTTTTGGCAGTCACTCTCGATGTTGTCCGCAGCGATACGGAGCCACATCAACGACTCAACTCAAAGCAGGCAGCCAGCTACGTCTTCGCTGCCATGTGGACGCCCGTCATCATGCTCTTGCTAGGTGGCTTTACCATTGCGGCCGCTTTGTCAAAGTACAACATTGCGAAGATGATGGCTACCTTTGTGTTAAGCAAAGCTGGCACGAAGCCCAGGACCGTATTGCTTGTCAACATGTTCGTTGCCATGTTTGCGAGTATGTGGATTAGCAACGTTGCTGCGCCTGTGTTGTGCTTCTCCATCATCCAGGTACGCATCCCCTGCTGAATACTGACACCAAAGGCTGACTCGCATAGCCAATCCTCCGCAACCTACCAGGCGACTCCGACATGACCAAGGCCCTCCTCCTCGGCATCGCCCTGTCCTCCAACATCGGTGGCGCCGCATCCCCCATCGCCTCACCTCAGAACCTCATCGCGCTCCAAAACATGCACCCCGAGCCTTCGTGGGGTGTCTGGTTCTTCGTTGCCCTCCCCGTCTGCATCATCTCCATCCTCTGCATCTGGGCCCTCCTCCTCGTAACTTTCAATCCCAGCAAAGGCACCACCATCGTTGCCATCCGTCCCCTCAAAGACAAGTTCACTGGCGTTCAATGGTTCATCAGTATCGTAACCATCCTTACCATCATCCTCTGGTGCGTAAGCCATCAGCTTGAACACATCTTCGGCGACATGGGAGTTGTAGCCATTATCCCACTCGTCCTCTTCTTCGGTACCGGTATCCTCACCAAAGAAGACTTCAACAATTTCCTGTGGACCATCATCATCCTAGCCGCTGGTGGTTTGGCCTTGGGTAAATCTGTAAACTCCTCGGGACTGCTACACACCATTGCCGAGTCCATCACCGTGAGTGTAGAAGGCATGAGTTTGTACAGCGTACTCGTTGTTTTCGCGGCGTTGATTTTGGTCGTTGCGACATTTATTAGTCATACTGTCGCAGCGCTGATTGTGCTACCGCTTGTGCAGCAGGTTGGGCAGCAGATGCCCGAGCCACATCCGAATCTGCTGGTCATGGGTGCCGTGTTGATGGCAAGTGGAGCCATGGGGTTGCCTACGAGTGGATTCCCTAACATGAGTAAGTCTCCTCCAACTTTCCCCCTCTCTCCACTGCTTCTGCATGTGTCGTTGCGTGTGAAGTTAGAATGCCCTGTGCCTCCGTATACTGACGTAACAATAGCTGCGATCATGATGGAAGATCAACGCACGGGACAGCGATATCTAGAGGTCAAGCACTTTTTGACAAGGGGTGTTCCCGCGTCGATTATCACGTTTGTGGTTATTATCACGGTAGGGTATGGGTTGATGCTGGCTGTTGGTTTTTAGAGAGCAAGATTTTGTTAGTAGCCAAGGCAGTAGTGCTGATGGTGTATATACCGGTAGCAACTTGGTGTTCGTGCATAGATGCGTTGGATATGCGCATTTGCATAGTTATATGGTATGCGTAACAATCATCGGCTTGACAATGTCAATCAGGTATGCATTCGACCGATAATATCATACACTATGGCTACTGGTGTACATACAACGTTGCGCCGTAGATCTATTCACCAGTAGCAAGTAAGGCGCGAAACGTTTGGATCTCTAGTTAGGACAGATGAGAATAGGCAATAGGGCTATCCTCAAATTCCTCCAGTTCGCCCTCTTCCGGCCAGACTACTTTGCCACCCCGCCTGGGAGTAGCGTCCTTCTTTTCTGGGGTGTGTGTTGCCTCTTTCAGGGTGAAGTCTTCCTTTCCATTTGTATATCCGTGCGTGGCGATGTGGAACTCTCGCTGGACTTGTTGGCTGTCTTTGAATGCGAAGGTACCATGCCATCCATGTGGATCCTTCTGTCTCTTGCCGTTTATCGTTGTTGTATCGTGGATATCGGCTCTATTACCCAAAGAATCTGTCAGCCGATCCAAGGGGGTAAGGTAATGTGATGTTTCTTACAGGCGTGCCTACCGGATCAAGATCGCCTGAGGTGCCAGCTGTTGGTCTCGAGCTGTCGCGTATGCCAGTGCAACAAGTGCCTGTTTTCTCTGTTTGGAGATTGTGTTACCTGCATAGAAGAAATACTTCACAAAGTTTGCCCCACTAGCAGAAGCCATGGTGTTACTGAAAGAGAAGGGATAAGAAGGAGCGGTTTGAAAAACAAAGAATTAATATGAGGTTTCAAGATGTTACGCGACGGCAGGCTGGGGAATATGAACTGAGAGGGAAAACAGACCGGATTGGATATATTTATATTCATGTAATCTCGGCTGTCAAGCGCGCATAATGTACAAGATCACGCCCTGCGTGTAAGCGCTTGGCTGTATTGCCTGCAGATTGTCACATCCAATGCCCAAGGTGGTGGATGTCGGAATATTGACATGTCCCTGCAGTCGCAGCGTTTTTCAAGGAAAAAAACAACTCATTGGATGTAGCTCTGTTGTCGATGGCTGGAACAGGTGCCGTGAAGCCATGGTGGCGTTGGGCTGGTAGGTTTTACTACACATCAAACCAGGCAGCCTGTCTACTACACCATTGTGAAAAGTGTGTTTGAATACGCGCCGACCGAGTGTGAAGCTTATTTGAGCCCATGCGGCGAGCGTTTGACCTATGGACGGAAGTATGAGGCTGTTTTTTGTACAAGTATAGGCTGATCTTTCGCACAGATGGTAGGCGCCGACGTCTGACTGAATGAAGCCTCGTTAGTTGTGGCTTCCCAGGTTGGAAACACGGGTTGCTAGTGTGTTTACGTAAGCACTTTTGTGGGGACGACGTGGACTGCACTTACCCTGTGATTGCACGAATCGAGCACTCCTTCTAACTCAGCTTGATCTCAACTATGCTCCAGCTGAAAATCATTTCAGCGTCTATCTGCTCAAGTTACCAGCACAGAGTATTCGTTCGTGTCAGAGGTTCCCAGTCCGCGGTTTTCGGAGTCAGATGTCCTCGCGTCCGCCCAGCCACACAACGCATGTCTAGCATTGGCTGTTCCCATCTTCACTTCTCAACAATGTCCTCCTCCTCTTCAATTGAATACAATTGGATTGACGGGGTAGAGCGTTTGGAATTGTACGAACCTGGCGGTTATCACCCTGTGATGGTTGATGATCTACTGCTCAATCGCTACCGAATAGTGGACAAACTGGGCTTTGGCGGATATTCTACCATCTGGCTCGCTCGAGATGAGAAGTTCAAACGCTACGTGGCCGTCAAAATTGGAATATCAAACCCATCAATACCTCGACGGGAGACAGAGATCCTACGAATTTTGACTGACTCAAGGTCAAGCTCACAAACTGGGCTCGATGATAACGCATGCGCTACACTGCCAAGCATTCTTGATACATTCGACGTATGCGGACCCAACGGAACTCACACATGCTACACACTGACTCCCGCTCAAGGGAGTCTGAAGGAAGCATCATTTAGTCGTCTCTTTCCTATTCAGGTCGCCCGTGCTCTCGCTGCAAAACTGGCGATTGCGGTTGGACTTGTTCATTCCCGGGGCTTCGTTCATGGAGGTTTGTTTTGTCGCATCCCCAACCAATGTAGCCATAACTGATTGCCCATCTAGACATCCATCTCCGGAATGTCTTAGTCAAACTGCCATCGACATTCAATGAACTATCCATTGCTGAGTTTAGAGAGAAATATGGCAAGCCTGACACCGTGCCTATCACTCGGGTCGATGGAAGTTCCCTTACCTCTAACGTCCCGGCCCAAGCCGTATTACCTCTATATCTCGGCAAGAAAGCTCAAGATTTTACCCTGGCTGATGCCCATGGCTTGATCCTCAGCGACTTCGGCGAGGCGTTCTCCCCAGCTACGGAGCAGCGCCTTGGCAGGCACTGCAATATCCCTCTCGCTAAGAGAGCTCCTGAAGCGCTTTTCCAACCGAACGACACTTTAGCATACCCATCAGATATATGGAGTCTTGGAACCGCCATCTGGGAAATCCTGGGGATGAAATTCATCTTCAGTGAGGCTGAAACGCAGGATGAGATTGTGGCACAGCAAATCGATGTGCTGGGTTCTGGTGGTTTCCCAGAGAGCTGGAGGATGCAATGGGAACGAGGAACATCTAATAAAGACGGTGGAGACGTATACGCAACAACAGATATTATTCCGAGACAGCCGGTCGGGGAGCGAGAGACATGGCCTACTCTTGACACCGCGTTTGAAGAATTCGTGCAAAAGTATAGGAGGAAGCGGGATGGGGTGGGGGTTTTTGGGGAGGAAGAGACACGGGCGATTCTAGAGTTGATGCGTGGCATGTTGAGGTTTAGGCCCGAGGAGCGGCTGACGGTGGAGCAAGTACTCATGTCTGAATGGATGGTTGGGTGGGGAATGCCTGCTTTGGAGAAGTCGGGGGAATACTAGGAAAGGGATGTTCATGTGTATAATTGGTGGGCTCAAGTGAAGATAGTTCCTGATTTTGATTTCTCCCTTCTTCTCTTTAACCCCCGACAAAAGTAAGTGCGTGGGTCTGATTTCTAAAGAAGCAATCAAACAAAACGGAGCGAGCAAAGTCAAACTCAAAGAAGAAAAAGTTCAATAAAAAAAGGCTATGTACAGTTCCTTCCCAAGTCGGAGTCCTCCGGTCCTCTCTTCCTCTCATATCATGAATACCCCTCGTACAGCAATCCAGCCCTAGAAAGGAAAACAAGAAAACACAATAAAACTAAAAATGTAAAAGCGGGGGGGTATGCAACCAAGGGAACAACAACACGTCGTCGTCGTCGTCGATCCCTAATTTCCAAAACAAAAAGACTTCCCATCATACAATGACTGTCCCTCCGCGCCCAATTATCCCTGCGCCCAACATACACTATTGCGGCGGAGGACTCTTCGTACTCCTCGGACTCCTCGGCGGGCTCTTTGGCGATGTAGGCATAGACGGCGCCTCAGACAGATCAGGCGGCCCCTCTTCCCTCGTCAACGTCGCGCGACGAATAGCATTGCGCAGTCTGCTCATGACGGCGGGTTGAGTATTTGGTGGGCCGCCGTGGAAGCTGTTGCGGCTGTGTGCTGATTCCATGCGTGTCAGCATAGCGGCGGAGGTGAAGTCGCTGCTAGCTTCGAAACTGGGTCGGACGCGGTCCATGGACATGCGTGCGCGGTCGAAGCTCGGTCGTATGCGGTAGTCGGATGACATGCGCGGTGCGGTGGGGGGGAGGCCTTCTGTGGAGCGGCGGAATGTGTAGTCGGTGCTGCCGCTGCCATTCTGGCTGCGTGGGTTGTGCGTTGTGGCGGTTGGGGCCACGGAGGGTGGGTAGATGGGGCGGACGTCTTCGTCGGTTTGTTCGGCGTTGGCGGCCTTGTACTTGGATGCGTCGGCCTCTGAGTCGTTGTTGGAAGCAGTGAGGACCTTCTCTGGTGGAGGCGGGAGGTATGCTTCGGTTTGTCGTAAGTAGTCAAAGTGTCCTAGCTTGACTTGCTCGCGGATGATGTCGGCATCCATTGGGAAATACATCTTCTGTACAACCTTGAAGATGAATCGAGGCAGCAAGCAGGCGATTGTAGCACACAGTAAATATGCCCAGAAGTTCAAGTTGCCGTACACTTCAGAACCAGATTTGTAGAACTGAGCACTTGATGTAAATGAAGTGTATACTCCGGTCCAAAACCAGACAAACAGGGTACTGATGACAACGATGAGTAACATCAGCCAGTCCCATCGGTAAGTGTTGTAAAGAACGTAGATGTTGGCAGCACAAACAGCTGCGGTAGCTGCATAGATACCCATGCGACGGTACTCGGCGAGGTCCAGTCCATCGGAGGTTGCAAATGTAGCAGGGGCGAAGATCTCGTAGAGGAAGAAGAAGGCAACAGCGGACTGGTAGATACCATCAACCATGTAAGCCCTGGAAGCATGTTAGTGTGGACACATTACAGTTGTTGATTCTGACGTACCAGAACTTGGGTTGCGACCACTCCTTTCGCTCGATTCCACGGCGATAGAGCTGCGGGACAGCCAGAGATACGCGATCATCGACATCTTGATCTAAGACACCCATGACAATGACCGGGAGTGAAGTGAAGGCCAAGTTGAAGAAGATGATGTAGGTGTAGTCGAAAATGTACTGGCTGTCGAAGTTGGTATAAATTTGATACCAGAAGAGCGAAAATGTCCAGACGATATTCTATACGTTGTTAGCATAGACTCGAAACTTTGCAAGACGCAACAAACCTTGTAGAAGAAATTGGCTATGGTCTCTGCCAGTCTGCGGTATGACCACCGGCCATGAACGAGCAAGAGTCGTGTGAGGAAACGGAATTGGCCAATGGCGTAGTCTGAAGACATGACAGCTGCTCGACCTTCCACACCAGCAATACCAACACCAACGTGTGCCTCCTGAATCATAGCGACATCATTGGCACCGTCGCCAATGGCAAGGGTGAGACAGTCCAATCCAGTCTTGACCATGTTCACGACAGCAGCCTTCTGACTTGGACTCACTCTACAGCAAAGCACAGAGCGACACTTCCTACAGAGCAAAAGGAACTTCCTCTTCACGGTATCGTCCAGAGCCAACTTGAGGGTATCTCCATCGATGATGAGAGCGTGCGTCGGTGCAGGGGGTTCGTGATCGTCCTGAGCAGCATCTAGCTCCTCCTGAGAGCCGGTCAAGCCGAACAGCGCCAACTTCTCGTCAAGCTGGACCTCTACAGAAGCTACATTGTCATCTGTCACTCTCAGGATGATGAGATCCATGTCGTTGTCGAGCAAGTTGCAAGAGAATCCAATATTGATGGCAGTCTCCACTTTGTCACCAGTCAGAACCCATAACTTGATGCCAGCCTGAGCGAGCAGAGAGATCGACTCTGGCACGCCGTCCTGTAGTCGATCTTCGATAGCGGTACCACCGATCAACCACAAATGGTTCTCAATACGATCAGAGACTTCCTCCAGTTTATCTTCACGTCCAACGACTGCGTTGGCGGCGATATCGTAGTCCCTGTTCCACTCCGCATACTCCTCTTCTGAAATCTCGCGTTGGGCAATGCAAAGGGTTCGGAGTCCTTCTCTTGCAAACATCTCGAGATGCTCACCGGTGGTTGCGCGTAGTTGCTTTTGCTCGTTCGGAATGAGTCTGGAGTAGATCATGCTATCAGCTCCTTTGCAGAACAGCATGATCTTGCCGTCTGGCATTCTGATGATTGCACTCATGCGCTTTCTCGTCGAATTAAACTCTAGCGTGTTGAGGACTTGGTACCTGCGCTCCTCTCCTAGCACATTGAGTACTAAGCGATCATCCTCACGACCCACAAAGGTGAGTCCAACATCGCGTGCAGTAGCCACGAGCGCTGCCTCGTCGGGAGACTGAGCTTTGAACTCAATCCTGGGTGGGTCGCCCGGAGTACGTTCGGTAACGACAGTATGGCAGAGAGCCAAAACAATCATAAAGTTCATGTTCGCTGCCCTCTGCTCAGGTCCTGATTCTCCAGCCAGATCATCAATGTAGTCTGGAGCCACAAAGGTGAGCTCGTCGTCCCAGAGATAGGGGTTATCGTGCATTTTCCGAATGCCTTCAATCATTCGTACACGGTCGCGTGCAATTTGTTCCCGAGCGCGTACACCTTCGACCTCAACATTGACACCCTGCCTCCTCTGCATACCAGCTTGAGCTTCGGTGTATGCTTCTCCGTATGGCACGCCATTGATGGAGCACTTCTTGAATTCCATGACATTCTGAGTGAGTGTGCCCGTCTTGTCGGAGAAGATGTACTCGATCTGACCAACGTCGTCGGAGATGTTCCAGGACTTTGGAGTGCAAGGGTAATCGATCTTCTCATAGTACATTTGGACGTCGCTGTAGATGAAGAGAGCCTGGAGGGTGCGAATAATTTCGAGAGTGATGTAGAGGGAGATGGGGACCAAATTCTGGAAGAGGATAACAGCAGCCCAGAAAGCAATAACACCATCTGTGGCAGGAGCACCACCGTAGGATCCAAACTCAAAGAAGTAGTGGCTAGTGTCGTCGCGAGCCCATGTTACGCCCAGTACGATTCCAGAAACCAGACACATGAGAGCCAGAATGATGAAGTTGTAGATGACGTTCCAATTGAGTTCTTTGGAAATCCTGGCACGCTTACTAGGCGTGATACCGGAGTTGATCATAATCTTTGTCTCTTCACCTGTGAACACGACGATACCAAGAACCCACTCAGTGTTGCGCAACTGACAGCCGCGTAGAAGCAGATTGTTAATGGAGATGGGCTCGGCCATCTCGTAGGTAGGTGCCTCAGGGTCTTTAGCATTGTGTTGCTGCCATCTGACAACAGCACTATATGAGTAGAGGTTCGAGTGGGCGCCCTCACTCTCGATGACGAATTCGGCTCGTTCGCAGTGTCGCGCGTGGCGTACATCTCGCGTAGCATGCAAAGCGTTGCGTACTTTCAGGTTAGTCTCGCCGTCCAAGTTCTTGGTTTCAACATAGCAAGCACCGTCCTCGGAGGACGTGGACAAAACCACGACATCGGCGGGAATTTCCTCGTCATTGTACAGACGTAGAAAGTCACCAACTTGCACATTCTTCCATGCATCCTTTTTGAAACGCGCCTTTTCCGGAGAGCTCTTATAGGGATTCAAAACGCTTCCCCAAAACTTCTTCTGCACAGTACCTTTGGTGTCTGCTCCACGGATCATATCATTCTCTCCAGGGCCGTGGCTGGGTGGTGGAGAATGATTTGGGGATTGCCCAGGAAGCGGTGAGGGTACGGGCGTCATCTGAATGCCCTCTTGGTTGTCGAGATACGACTCTCTGTGGGTGGCGACCGACGCCCGCCGTGTATCGATGGATGGCCTCAAATCATCATGGCCCAGCTCGTTGCCCTCTTTGCCCTTGGCACCCTTCTTGCTCTTTTTGGCACTCTTGATTGCCCTGAATGTCGTTACTATAAATTTGGTGGTGCCCTTCTTGACTCTGCGCCAGAGAGAAACGGTGTCCTCGGCCGTATTAACATTATTAAAGTCCACTAGCCTGTGGACTGGAGCATTATTCAGTTCGTTGTCGAGCACGGTTCTCCGCCAATCCTCAATGCCGTCTTTTATGGCTGTCACAACAAGAATGACGATGAGCGGCACGGCGTTGAGCGCGGGGTTAGAAGCTCCAAAGATGGAGAAAATCTAGAGCAGAAGCTTGTTAGTCTGGTGTCGAGTCGATTGGCAGCTGACGGGGAGGGCACGTACGCCTAATATAATGATGAACAAGAAGTAAACATTTGCGATATTGTGGAATTGGAACCACAGGTTCTTGGGGACAAAACTGAGAGGCGTGTATTTGGCCGTTCTTATCTTGTTCCGTGCGTAATGTGCGAGGGGGTGGCCGTCTTCGTCGCGTTCGGTCTGTGGCAAGGGCACGTTGAAGTAGACTCTACGGCCAGAGTCTTGCTCATCAGTGCCCGCATCGGAGCTGTCGGGCGAGTGCTCGGCAGGCGGTCCGCCTTCCTTGCCCATCGAGTCCCGCTTCTCGCCGCCGGAGCCTATGCGCTTGTGCAGGCGCTCCTTGAGCGAATGGCGCTTGTTGGCAGCCTTGACGCCGGTTGCGCGATGAGTTGCCCCTAGAGTGCGCCGGCTGCGTCAGTGCCTGTTTCCCACAAAATGGCGTAACCAGGCTCTACTTACATCGTATGCGCTTCTGGGGATGTGAGACTTCGGGCTCCAGAGGCTCCCCGGGTGGTGCGAGCGACATGGCGGCGGTCCTCGAGGGTGCTGAGCTGGACGGGCGGCGGCCTGAGCCGGAAAGGCTCTACGCGGGCGAGCAGGCCAATTCGCTGGTGGGTGCGGATGCCACGGTGCAGAGGGCGCGGTGGGTGCTGGGCCGGGCGACGTGTGGTGTGGGCGGGAGTGTGGGCGTGAAGGGGTGAAATGACAGATGGGCGCTCGTGAAGTCGGGTCGGATATTATGGGTTTGGGTTACGCGGACAGGAAACAGCCGTCTCGGAACACGAGTCGAGGCACGCGTCGGGGTGCATGCGAAGGCAACGGCGCGGCGAAGAATCACGGCGGGTGGGTGGGAGCGTCAGGGCGGCGGGTCATGAAAGGGCCATGGGAGGGGAGGTGGAAGTCGGAGTGGGCGTGGGCGTGGGCGTGGGCGGATGAGGCGCAGAGGGACCCTTTTGCGGGTGTCCTGGCCTGGTGCTTTGAGATTGCTTACAGTATCAGCGCGCGGGAAGGGCACTGGCCGCCTGGCAGAAGCCCAGCTCAGCGTGCTCGGCCGCCGGACGCTACGGTCTTAACAGAGGGCGAACCCCAGCAGCCCGGCTCGCAACGCATCACGCATGGCGATTCCACGTCCGCCGCATGTCCGTCCTGGCGTTTTCGTGGTGCATGCCCGTTGCCGCTGGCCGTTCGCAGTGGTGGCCGCCCGTTCGCAGGGCCGCCCTCTGGCTGTGCAACCATGGGCGGGGCGAGCCTTGGGTGCGACGACGCCCATCTCTGCTCTGCCTGTCGGGGACTATACTGTGTACATTCCCTGCGCAGGCTTAGCCATGTCAGACCTGGCTGGCTGACTGTTCAGCGCCCTGCAAGCACAGTACACAGTACACAGCACACCCTACACAGTACACAGTAGCTGAGTCGCCCCAGGCCACCTGCCAGCTGGTCGATCCAGCCTCTGCAACACGTCCGCCGCGGAACCTCGTCGGGTCAACCGTCAGGGGTGGAGACTCGTTGCTCCATAATTTGCATCGTAGCCGGCCTCCCGGGCAATCGCATCTTGTCCCTGGCCCAAAGTCTATCCAAGCTCACGATCTCGAACTTCTTTATTTGGACACTCTGGTCACTGGTGGGGACTATTGTTGGCACCAGCGTCGACATGGATGCAAGACGAATACGAAACGCTGCCAAACTTCGTCCACCGCGCCTTCGCACCGGCGACGTTCGGATCCGCGCGCATCATGCTGTGGGGCTAGAGTAATCTACTATAGCACCTACATACTGTGTATTCTCTGAGACGCATCATGGTGTTCGGATGCCGGCGGACCAGCACTCCGCTGCATGTCGTCGGCCAGCTGCATTGGAAGCTTCCTGTTTGGGCGCCTGATCCGTCCACTCGTCACGTGAGACCGCGTCACTCGGCTCCACGGCTTGCTTGGTGCAGGGCTGCGGCTGCGGCTGCGGCTGCTCGCGACAACACCACGCGAGGACTGCAACTTCGACGCGCTAAGCTTCCCACACAGTGCCCAGTGCCCACCCCACTTCATCCTTATTCCACGCCCTGCCGTAGTCATGAAGCCTCAGAAGCGGTCTATAAAAGACTTCTTTTCCGAGGTGCCACGTACCCCGCAGCCGCCCAAGACATGTACGCTACCTGATGCTCAGCGCCTACTGCTGTCAGGAATCAGGACTGACGCATGTAGCTACGACGAATGCAAACACTCTTTCGACCCCAAAAGTCAAGAGTGTTGGCACCAAGAGCGTAGAATCTCAGAAATTCACATCCCAGGGCAATCAGTCTTCGTCTTTTGCGTCGACCTCGTCTACTCTGTCCTCCCCACCGACCACGGTCAGAGCGCTCAGTGCAGAGGCGCAACTTCCTGTCCTATCGCAAACCTCAGCCAACTCTGGCACGAGTAAGCGCGTAGTTTCAAATGGGCAGCAGGTCGTGCTTGACTCGGATTCGGACGACACTGATTCGCTGCAGAGCCTCGACTTTGGTGAATTGCAGCCAAAATCGACCTCTACAACGAAGAAGCTAGTCAGCCGCTCACGAAACCTATCAGAAGAAGTAGCTGACGAGTTACGTCGTCCTGCCAAGAAAGGCAGGACTGCTAAGAAGTCCCTCGCTGTGATTGTAGAGACTGCACAAAAAAATGCCGAAATCGAGAGGCGTATACAGGAGCACAAGGAAGCCTTGTATCGGCCAGCAGAAGACCCAATAGTCGAAAATGAAGCAATTAGTGAAGAGCGATTGGGACAAGTAGTTCAAGACGATGAGGACCCAGAAAAGGCCCGTCGGCTCTACTTGGCCATGCAACGAACCAACACAGCGCAGACGGAAGGTGTCTACTACTTCTTCGAGGCTACATCAGAATCAACCGCGGTTCGGCCAAAGTTCCCCAATAAATGTCTGCCAAAGACGCAATGGGCCTCCAGTTTAATGAGTCTGAAGCTCCTTGCAACATCCAGTTTACCCATTGACACCCAACAGATCGAACCTTGCGAGATCAAGCTTTCATAACTGGCTTTGCGCACCAAATCTTCCGCATACAAGAGCTGCCTGAAGAGCTTGCTTCGTGGATGATCGATCAATGTGGGCAATACATAATCTCGAATTGCTCTACGCTAACCTTTTGCAGTCTGTTACAACCGCAACGAGGTACTGCTTACGAAGTACTTGGAGATCCTCGAGGTGAGATGACAACTCACTTAATCTAGTAGTATGCTAAACTGGACTAGTCGCATCACATACATCTGCGAAATCTACTCGACTGCGATAGAATCAATGTCTTATTCAAAGCGATGGGTGCCAGCCTCAAAGATCTGAGCTTAAACACGGAGCTATCTGTAATATCCAAGATACAAGGAGCAGACGAACCGGTCCTTCCGCCATCACTCAAACCTATCGCAGGATTACTGCGGAGAGCTGCGCCAGTGTATGTATGTGCAATGGAATTCCCAAGCCTTTTCTGACAAGTCTTAGGTTGCGGACCAAAGTACGAAGTCATGCATTGCATATACTATTCTCTGTGTGTTTGGACAGCAGAGTCCTGGGAACTGCTCACGTGTTGGACACCATACGTGAAGCCATTGAAGCCATTACCTGTAACTTCACTGATTACAAGAAACTCGTATCCGGCGTAGGATCCCCCTTGCCGGTGGAGGAACATCTACTAATGCAATCACAGCTCAGCGGTGTCATTCCACAACTGCTCTCCCACATTACAGACCCTGTTCTCCAGCAAAAGCTTGTATGTGCGCTTCCTGCTGGCTCTCCGCTGACCGCCTACCTGCAACGGTATCTGGCCTTCTCGTTCCTGATATTTCCTGGAATTGTTGATGTACCCCTTGCAGATCCAAAAATTCCTCAAATGTTGCACAAGCACCTCAACACCGCGCCACATTTCCGAATCAACAAACATACCAACTATAGCCATCTCGCCGCACGAATGACCCTTTTGGATATTTCTATCGGTCCGGGACCTTTGTCTGTACCCTATCAGCCTCTTGTCAGTCCTGCGCCATCACAAGCAGATTCGTCTCCCATCCTGGCACCGTTCCCGGACTCGTCTGAGATCAGGGACTTCAACAAAGAAGTAGACGGTCTAGCTCAACACATCAAGTTCCTTGGGAATTCGATTGTAGAAGCGGGAGCCGTAGTTGATCTTACCATTCTCGAAGCCAAGGATTCCACGGAGAGGCTCTGCGCACGCCTAGAGCATGCTGTTAGACTCGGAGGGAAGAAAGTATACAACCCCTTTGGAGGGAACGATGACGAAGAGAGACAAACAAAACTGAGCAGATTCTTTTCAAAACCAAAGAAGTTGTCGACACCGGTACCGCGCGGCATCTTTGACAATGATGACGATGGCGAGGAAGCTGGTGTTGGCATGGACATATGAAACTCGCCAACTGCCACATCACGACGAACTTCTACTGCGTGCAACGTACATACATTTCGTTATCTACAGATTTACCAAGTATACATACAACAATCACCAAACCACTTTTTCTCTCCCAAAACACAGTCGTCTCTGTTTGTTTGTTTGTTTGTTTGTTTGTTGTTCCCCATCCACCACGCAATCTCGCTTATTTCGTACCGGTATAATGCCATCCCCCCCGCCGCCAATATATCGCAAACCCCCTCCATAAAGCTCAGGGGGGAAGGAAGGAGGATCAATTCACCATCCGAACCGACCACGCGTCGCGCCACGTTGCTCCCTTCCCACGGCCCAAAAATATTTCCCCAAGCTCCCCGTGATCCGTTGCACGCCAGGCGCATGTGATTGATCCTACAGTACAGTACCAGTTATTTCCGACGCATCTCGTGCGCCCGCGCGCGCCATTGTAATGAGTATGGCTGTATTGTACTTGTTTACCCCACTGGTTTTAGGGGGGGGCACGTGCGAGAATCGGACATGATCAGCATTATTGACCCTCTTTTTTTGGGCGGTGGGTGGGTGGTGGCCTCGAGGAATATTGGGGGGTCTGATACTTATTGCCAAGATGGGTCTAGATGTTCGGGATACGCGTGATTGCTTGGGGGGGAAGGGAGGAGAAGGAGGAGGAGGAGGAAATGAAACTACATTACATACTTACTTGATGTATTGTATACAGTAAATTTCTCACACATATCCACAGTAGTTCTTGTTGACTTTGTAAAAAAATGCATGAGTCTGTTTCATGCAACATGCACACAGTACATTCTAACCCTATAAGATTTAAGATTACCCTGACTCTTGCGCATTCATTCAACTGCACCATTTGGATTCCGCAGCTCGTCCGGTTTCTCGCTTGACGATGAAGGCGAGTAATGACTTGACATACATCTATGTAGACTACAATATATCCAAGCAGCTATAATACATAAACTATCTATAATAACTATATAAACTATATAACTAACATAAAGCGAGATATACATACACTAACGCAAACGCACAATACAACTTCTTGACATGAACTTGTTCAAAGCTATTTTGTATTACTAAGTGTATATTCTACCATGTGTCTGTTTTATTTTCAGAAGCAAAAGTAGATTTAGAACAAAGAGCTAACTTTTGGTAGGATACTATTTGTTTGTACAATTAAAGGACAAACTACACTACACTGTACTACTATGCGTAGATTTTACTCGTCCCTGTTTATATTACAGTAGAAATTACCTATTGGCAACTATAGTACATGGTACACTATAACAATAACAATAATAACAACAACAACAACAACAACAACAACAACAACAACAACAACAACAACAACAACAACAACAACAATAACAACAATAATAACAACAACAACAACAACAATAACAACAACAACAACAACAACAATAACAACAACATTATCATCATCATCATCATCATCATCATCATTATCATCATCATCATCATCATCATCATTATTATTATTATTATCACTATACTCATCTTCACACCACCCCATCACCCACCAAGTAAACAGGTAAATTTGCAATCATACTACTTTACCATGTATGCTTAACCCTTACTGTATTTGTACTTAGTCTTCTTCTCCAAGGCAAGTGAGGTATTCTAGCATAGTTATCCTGAAAAAAAAAACTTACCCCCATTTTTCTTCCGTTGGAAAAACAAAGAATACGACTTTGTAAGAGAGGCGTTGCGTTGCTTGGAATAAGCGCAATTAGAGTAAGATATATATATAAAAGACCATTCTCCAACGCAAATTTTAACAAACCAACTTCATCTTGATTACCATGTACTGCTAACTACATGAGAACACCCGCTGAATAATTGCACGAGATATTATTAGACAGGGAAGAATGGAAAAAAAAATGAAATGCGAGCATGTTCCCAACCAGGGCGCATCCAGTGCCCCCCTCATTTTCTGTTCGCTGTGTCATAAACTATCATCCATCGTCGTCAACATCACCGCCGCATACATCCAAGAAACATGTTGGGAAACAAGGAGAACGATTCGGTATTCATCTTTCAAGGCAAGGCTTGTCGATTTCTGCTTTTTCATCACTCTCTTTTGAAAAAAACCCTATATTTGTTTTCTCGATTTTTTTGGGGGAGGATATTCCGACATCTAGATTCCACCCAATCCGTTCTTCTGGTCAATGTGCCTGTAGCGCTCCTGCTCCATTCTGTACTTGAGCACCATGGCAACGCAAAGAACCAAGACAAAGTCGACGCCGACGATGCCAAAGGCGGCGGTGAAGATTTGATCGAGGTACCTATTGGCAAAGGATGAAAACTTGGCGATGCAGCCACCCTTTTGCGCGGCGACGAGTGTGTTGAGGCATGTGGCGTCCTGGACGAATGGAGGGGTGGTGGAATTGACGTAGCCGCAGCAATCAAACTGTGATGCGCCGTCAGTATGTGGACAGATGATAATCACCGTGTCGTCTTCATTGTTGACGAACCTTTTGCTGCAAGAGACTCTGAATCAAGGGAGACTCGCGACCCCATACTAAGCTCAGGTTGCGGCGAGTCTGTAGCGTCTCCACCCAAATGGCAAGACCAAGTCCCAGAGTAAAGGTTCCGCAGATGACGACGAGCCAGCCCTGTGTTCGGAGCCAGCTTCTGTTGTTTGGCAGGAAGAGGGCCGGGAGAGAGAGCAGGAAGGTGACGAAGACGAATATTGCGTTGACCACGCCAGCTACCAGCCTGTTAGTTCATGTGTATTGGATTTCCCTGTGGTCGATTGTTGGGTATCACGGGTTGGCGCCACAGTGGTGCCATGATATTGGTTGCTCCCAACTGTTCTCTCATCAACCACTTGGAGATGTCGTACCTGTCAACGGACACTGGCCCAGCAGTATATGTTGTGTGACATTGCCCACCGTCGGCGAGTCCCGCATGGTTTGCTCAGATACCAAGGAGAAGCCCAGCAGCAGTCCTCCACACCCAGCGAAGAGGAAGTCAAAGGCGACAAAGACCATCATCAGTTTAGTAGGCATCTTGGCGGAAGTGGCGTGCTGTGAAGCAACCCAACTGAAGAGACTGAAGTGGAGTGGACTGAAGTGGAAAAAGACAAAGACTTGATGCAAAGAATGTAAGTCGAGCGCAGGAGCCGTCCGGCGGGCTCGTGTAAACTGCGTCGAATAATGCGTAAACGCAAATTATTAGATAGAAGGGAAGAAGTGAAGTGAAGGGAAAGCGGCAAAAGCTACGTTTGCGAGGATTCGCACTGCATTGGGGGTGCGGGAGCCTCGAGCATTAAGAGGCTCTGCGTGGGCGCGTCGCAGGTGGAGCAGAGCGATGCGTGAGGGGTTTCAGTAGTGTAGGAGCATTCCGGTTAGCCTATCAGAGGGGCGACCAGCCATGGTGGTTCGATGTTTGGCGCTGCAACTGTCGGGTGTGTCAAAACGAGCACGACGGACTGCAACGCGTTTCTATCGCCAGAGAGACATTGCAACGGAGGAGGAGAAGTCTACGAGTAAGGTGCTGTGGTGAGACTGGGCGACGGGCTGGGCGTGGTAGTGTTGAGCGAGTGGGTGGTGAAGACCATGTTGCGGCCTGCAGGCTCCAGGCGCCACCGACTGCTCGCCTGGACAAAGGCTGGGCCCGGGGCGCGATACCGGACGAGGCAGGAGCAAAGGGCCGCGGGTGCCCTCCACGGGAGCTGCTTGGCGCATGGCTGTCGGGGGGAAGGAAGGGGCGGCAAGGCTGGCCATGCCATGTCCTGCTCACCACTATGTACTGCCACCACCGCCGCCGCCGCGGAATGGATGCGCAGGGCAACGTGTGCGGTGCTGCTCTACACGCCTGGGCTAGGGGCATGGCGGTCTGCCACGGACTGCGCAGAGGACGGCGTCTGTACATACACAGTACGCAGTAGACAGTAGACAGGACACAGGACACAGGACACAGGACACAGGACACAGGACACAGGACACAGGACACAGGAGAGCTGCGACGGTCGGTGTGCTTTGCACCGTGGCAGGCGTCGACGAGGCCTGCCGCGGCCTGTTCTCGCCTCGACCGTCTGAAGGCACCCGAGTCGTGAACGTTCACCGCACGAACGCCGTCTCATCTCAGCAGGTTAGCGGCAGCCCGTGCCAATAGCTTCTCCACCAATGGGCGCGCGCAGAGCGGGCTCCGGCCCACTTGGCGCAGAGAGGGTCTTCCCTGAAAACCGAGGGTCTGACGGCGCTGTTCGAGAGGAGTCCAGGTGGGCGCATGCTCAAAGCAGACTGACAGCAGCCAGCTTGAAGGGACGCTCGTCGGTGCCCGCAAGACGTGCCAGGCGTGCTGTCTATGGGGCGGGGTGCGCGCAGCTTGGAGAGATATCTCTGCGCCAAAGCTGGCCGGGCGGCACACGCAGACGAATGCCCTCCCATAATCTCCTCCTCCCCCCTCTCGGACGGCTGCGATGGTCAAGTCGATCTGCGATGCCGTGCCAGCGACCAGGGTGGGCTCTCCAGCTGCAGAGTAGCGTCCGCCCCCAGTCAGGCCAGTGAATGGACGGCCTGCTGCTCGCCTGCAAAGTACATTTGCCCAGTGTGCCGCCGTTTCAACCGTGATCTTTTCCCAACTTTGCCTACTTCTTTCCCTCTCGAGCCGCTTCTCCAAACAACCTGCGCAACGGTGTCGAGCCCTGCGTTTGTACCTCGTTGCCCTGCCATACACCGTCGCGCAGCCAGCCGCGGCCAAGCTCAGGCCTGCTATACCACGCCCAGCTCCCGGCCCATAGTGTCGCTGCACCACCCCGTCGGCGCGCAGAGGTACGTACTCGCCTCTACTCTCCCGTGGTACCTTTGCCCTCCCTACAACGGACCTTCGTACCTACGTACATAGTACCTACCGTGTGCTATCCCCCCCGTTCACGGTTGCGTCGTTTGCGCCGGCCCAGCCACTCTGCTGCGCGCCCGCCGAGTCATCGCAGCGGGCTAGTCCTCCCGCCGGCAGCGCCGTGTCACATGGGCCACTGCCCGCTTGGCCTGCCTTGCATTCCTGCCTGCCCACCACAAGACACAGCCCGATCTCTTAACAGCCGGCCATTCCCCATTCAGTCTTCCTTTGGGTCTAACCCGACTCTACAGACAGCTGCAAGTCGTTCTGTGACATTTTCGTTCTCGCCCAACGAACAAGAGCCTTCGGCACTTTCTCCCCACACACGCCCGCATACAGTTTAGGCTGTCGAACCGCCAAACACTCGCGCCCAATCTGCATCGCGACCTCCACCATGGCCTCTGAAATCACCGAGCACGACCAGAACGCGTCGCCGTCGGTCCACGACGACGGCAATGGCACCCTGGGCGTCGATGCCAACCGCGGCACCAAGCGGCCGCGCCCTGCTGCCGACGACGACGACGACGACGATGACAAGCCCGGCCGCGAGCGCCGCAAGATTGAGATCAAGTTCATCCAAGATAAGTCGCGTCGGCACATTACCTTTTCCAAGCGCAAGGCCGGCATCATGAAGAAGGTACGTCGTGAAAAACCCTGGAGCCAGTCTCTGTCCCCTTCTGCAACGCATCCTTTGTTCTGCACCTCACACGCGCCAACTCGCGTCGCATGCCATGCAAGCATGCATCACTCGCAATGAACCCTCACTGACCGCGCCCGCCCACCTATCACAGGCTTACGAACTGTCCGTCCTGACTGGCACGCAAGTGCTGCTGCTCGTCGTGTCCGAGACCGGTCTTGTCTACACCTTTACCACGCCCAAGCTGCAACCTCTCGTAACGAAGCCAGAGGGCAAGAACCTGATCCAGGTACGCGGCGGCACCACGCATCTCCTCTGTCGCATCCCATTACTGACACTACGCAGGCCTGCTTGAACGCGCCTGAGACGTCCAGCGGTGATGCGAATGGCGGCGACGTCGACAACCAAGTGGAGTCGCCCGAGGACAACCAACATGCCCAGATCCCAGCGCAGCAGCGTGGCATGGCCCCCAACCAGAACCCCATGAATCCGGCCTACATGACCCCGGAAGCCGCCCTGCACTACCAGAGCTATCTCCAACACCAGCAATCAAACCAGTATCCAATGGCGCAACAAGGCATGCCCCGTCATCCTGGCGGCCACTACCCCCAGGACCAGAAACTAGGTTAACTGTAATACACGTGGAATTCAATAGACGCCAGTCGCTGGTCGCGCTTCATTCGGCGTCGAGCGTCTGGACTAGGAAACCCTCTTATAATGGAAAAGTAATCAGACGGTGTCGCTCCATGAACGACACCGGCACGCATGGCCGGCAAACGGCGCATGCAAGCTACAGTGCGCAAAGGTGTTGGACTCCATGGTATGGGAACACCATCTTAGGGGAGCAAAAGGCTGCATTTCCGTCTACGATTGTACGTCTTATGTGGATATCGGCGTGGTGTGGTGTTTTCCTTGTTTCCATCTTTTGCTCTCGCTATGGACATTTACAACATCTCGTGCGTCAATCTGCGAGGCTTTGTAGTGAGGCTACTTCCCAGTCAGCTGCATCAGTACAATACAGTGCAATAATTTACACATGCATCTTCAAGCTGGTCATGTGCCGCTACCTCTGTGTGAGTTTAGCAAGTCTGGGCGTTACTGCCTCATTCTGACCAGTACTTGCCTTTCCTGGAGAAAGTTGCCACCCTGACCCACAGAACACAAACCTTACCGCAGCCGAGACGATGCCCGTCTGTCTAATGGAGACATGTGCATGAACCGACAGCCGTTGGAGGAGTCGAGTCAGGAACAGCCGTAAGGTTGATGCCATCGTCGAGGGTGCCTTGCCCTGCTTTGCCCTCCCTTCGCTGCCAGAACAAAACAACAAATTACTCAAGGGTCAGTGGACCGGCTCAGTACCGTTGGACCACGCAACTGCCATCATGCCGGCGGCGTACACTGGTAAAGCAGTCGCAGTGCCATGGAACTACTCAGCTACACTGCCGACCACATGAACTGTATGACAATTATCTACAAGTCTCTTACGGGAGTACACCTCTCAATAGCGCGGACCCAGTGAAACCGAACACAATCAAGACTCGAAGCCCTCGAGGCTTAGTAAACCACTGCGTTCTCCTCCCTCTTCACGGCTTCAACAGCCTCTAGATGCGCCTCCATGTCACAATGCGGCTTCTCGCATGTCAATATCACTAGTAGACGCCGAATCTGCGATGGGAGTTACACGCAGCAGCGTCTAGTGCAACACGAGCCGGGCGGCGCGACGGCTTGGACCCAGAGGCTACATCCGAAAGCTACCGAAGCCGGTTGACTCCATCTAGATGCTGTAGCCTGTAGGTAATGGAAGCGGCGCAGGCATCTCCTCGGTCGAAGCCAAGCCTGTGATGAGACCTAGAAGCACTGCAGAAGTGCGGTCTGATGTCAGCTCTGCGTGGGTGTGCATTGCGTGGATTTGTTCGGTATGACGAAAAACCACCGCCCTTGCGTCCGGTATCTACAAGGCAAGCGCCAGTTTAAATCACAATCTCTTACTGGTTTCTGCTCAGCGTGTTAAACTGGCACGTCCGATTTCGCCGAGTGTCGCGGCAAGTTGGTCCACGGGCCGCGCCGTTCGGACCATGGGCATACTGGGTAAGTTGGACGTCCCCAAGCATTTGTAAGTCAATGCGGTCACAGCGGACATGCTGTGTCTTGGACGCTTCACGCTTTGTACCCTCATATGTATACAGATGTGCTTCTGACCTCACAGCAGTTGTGACTGGCTCCTGGCCTTAACCCTATGGCAGCCCACTGGAGGGGCATGAGCGGACATGCTTGGTTGACTGCGTACCATGGCCCCCAGGATCTCAACTTGAGCAAATCAGAAATTTCCCGCAGTCACATGTCGCAGTGAGAACACGTTCATCTACGGATGCGGGTGTAATGCTCCGGGATAAGGGTACCTTTCTCCTTCGAGTCTTCCCCGCATGACATCCTGGAAGTCTGAATCGCGGTTCGACCGTGGACACGCCCTGTAGCCTTCAACATCACCGTTTCTCGCTCTGAGAACAGAAAAATTACACGCTGATATCTCTGCAGCAAACAACAGATACCAGCACGACAGTCGAGGGCTCTGGCTTACTGTGGTACAGCAGTCGCGGCTGCAGAATGTGGGTTAGCGCGCATCGCGTTCCGCAACTCTGTTCACATGAACGTCGAAGCGAATGAATCAGAACCCTGGGGCTGCTATAGTGTCAATCACACCCCCTTCCTATGCATCTCGAGTCGAGTCTCTCAACAGCGTGTACGGGCTCGTATGCGAGGCAATACCGCCGAGCACCCAATCGTGCCCTCCTAGGCTCCATGGCTGTTTACCGTGCCTCATCCATGTGTCTAGCCTATTCCTGCCAACAGTTCCTATCTCTTATCTACATAAGATACTATCCCCACGTTTGTCTCCGATCAGCTCTGCTGGCATCTGTGCCAGATAGTCCCACTCAAGCTCGTTCGATCTGCGGCCGCCTTTTGGGTTGCTACGACAAGCTTCTCGCCAAGCCATCTGTGCAGCAGAAGGCGCACTTCTCATCTCACCTCCACCACAGCTTTTCTCTGTTCCAGCTTTAAACAGCAATTTTCGAACACAAACTTGCAAAGACACAATGGGGGAGGCCGACGAAAAGCAATTGACCCCCACGGACTCTCAAGATGTCGAGAAAGCGCGCAACGCCTCGGTCGACGCGGATGCCATGAAGCTCGCAGAGATGGGCTACACGCAAGACATGAGCAGAAACTTCAGCGTGTGGTCTGTTCTAGGCGTTGGCTTCTCATTGACCAATTCCTGGTTCGGTATCTCAGCGGCTTTAATCACCGGTATCAATTCAGGTGGTCCAATGCTGATCATCTACGGCATCATACTCATTGCGCTCATCTCGACTTGCGTGGGCATCAGCCTCAGCGAGCTTGCTAGTGCGATGCCCAATGCCGGTGGTCAGTACTTCTGGGCGAATGAACTGGCACCGAAGAAGTTTACGAGACTTGCGAGCTACCTGACTGGCTGGCTGGCTTGGTGGGGCTCAATGTTCACGAGTGCCTCAGTAGCATTGTCCATGGGCAGTGCTCTGGTCGGCTGTTATCAATTGAGGAATCCTGAATTGTGAGCCTCATTCATTCACACAACTCTAGTTTCACGAGACTTGTGGTGAGCGGAGACTGATCATCAGGCAGTGTCATCAAGACATGGCATGTCTTCGTCGCATACCAAGTTGCCAACATATTCTGCTTCATCTTCAACTGCTATGGCAAAACGCTACCCGCTGTTGCAAAAATCACGCTCTGGACCTCGCTGATCTCCTTCGCTGTGATCCTCATCACCGTGCCTGCTGCCGCGCCCACCCATCAACACGCCAAGTTCGTTTTTGCAACCTTTATCAACAACACTGGCTGGCAACAAGGTGGCATCGCATTCATCGTCGGTCTCGTCAACACCAACTGGAGTTTCGCCTGTCTCGACTGCGCCACCCATCTCGCAGAAGAAGTCCATCGACCTGAGAAGATGATTCCAATCGCCATCATGGGCACCGTCGGTATCGGCTTTGTAACAAGCTGGTTCTTCTCCATGGCCATGTTCTTTTCGATTGTCGGCGACTTTGCAGAAGTGGCTGCTTCCAGTACAGGTGTTCCGATTCTGGAGCTGTTCCATCAGGCGCTCGGTCACAGAGCTGCAGCCATTGTGCTGGAAGCACTCATCATTGCGACGGGTCTGGGCTGCTTGGTTGCCAGTCATACATGGCAGAGCCGTCTTTGCTGGAGTTTTGCCCGCGACCGCGGCCTCCCTGCTCACAAGTGGCTGGCGAAGGTGGACAAGAGGATCGATATACCGCTCAATGCGCATTTTGTGAGCTGCGTTATCGTAGCCATCATGGGGTGTTTGTATCTGGCTTCATTGACGGCGTTCAATTCGTAAGTCGTAGAAAGCTTTACCTCTTGGGTATGTCGCGATTACTAACACACATTGTAGTATGATTACAGCTTGTATCGTCCTTTTATACCTTAGCTACTCCGTCCCGGTTATCTGCCTCCTTATCCGTGGTCGCGACAACATTGAACATGGTCCCTTTTGGATGGGATCTTTTGGTCTCTTCGCCAATATCGTACTACTCATGTGGACATTGTTTACACTGGTCATGTACTCTTTCCCGTACGCGAAGCCAGTCACGGCCAGCAATATGAACTGTAAGTAGTCGCATGAATCGGGTTCAAGTACGAAGCTAATTAGCCTTTTTTTTTCTCCAGATGTTTGCGTCGTGTATGCCGTTGTTGCGTTTATTACAGGTACAGATTGGGTGTTTAGAGGAAGAAAGAGCTATAGAGGTGCTGGGGAGCGTAAGGCAGAGGCCCGTACTAGACAGCCGGTTGCGGTAAATGTGCCAGAACAACCATGATATACATTATATTGGCTTTTAACATGAGCGCAGACCGAACGAGGATGGTACATGGAGGTGTACGGCGTTTTCTTTTTTTCGTAGGGAATTTTGTCCCATCTTCCCCAGACTGTTTATAACGTGACTTGATAAGCAATGTGTGTGTGTAGATTTCATGAAGTGATTCGAAACCCGCTTTCTCATACAAAACCACCTTCTAATGCATGATTCTATCCCTCTCCCATCCCCTTTCCCTAATCTCTTTCCCCCCACCCTTCTCCTTCTCCTTAAGAAACCCCCGCTCATACCCTCCACCCCACCACCCTAACCGGTGCCAAACCCCCCGCCAACCCCCACCTACAAACCCCACTCGCACCACACATACCACTCAACTCCCTACCCACTTCAAACCCACCTTCTGCCTCGTACGTCGCCGTGTACAGTGTACCTTGATATACGAGCGTTGTCGTGTGTGTAAAGTGCAGGCGGAGTGATGAGGAGGAGAAGATTTGAGTGGGTGGGGATGCGGAATCAGAAGAGGGGGGAGGGGTGTTAGATGAAGCGGGGTTGGGTAAAATGCGCATCGTCCAGTATCCGTTTTCTATGGGGTCGCAGGGGAATGTACGGTTCAAGGGGTTTTCTGGGACCGGAGGGTCGGTGAAGTATGTTGCTTGGCAGTTCTGGATGTATGGGTGGTTGTCTAGGTTAGCCCTTTTTCTTTCTTTCTTTTTGGTTGAGGTTGGGTTGAGAGTTGAGTCGGGTTTGGGTTTGGGTTATACGCAGTCCCAGTATATACATGTATGTATGTGTGGCTTTTTTTTCTCTCCAACAGTGTTCTCCGCCAAGATCCACAATGATTAAGAAGAAATCTTGTTGTGGTGGAAAGGGGAGGTTGAAGAAGATATGGTATGATATTACATACAAGACCTTGACTCCCGGCTGCTACGACAATGGGATGACCGTCTGTAGATGCGTTGCCGAGGTTTATAGCGTTGGGGTTTGTGATGCTGGCTTTGATGCTGGCCCAGGGGTAGCTGCCGGGGAGGCCGGAGGGGGTGTAGATTGAGACGGAGGAGACGAGGAAGTCTTTGAGAGGGTGTTGATCGGGGTAGAGTGGGGTGGAGGAGGTTAGAGGTGTGAGGGCGAGGGTGGAAAGACCGGTTAGGAAGGGGGTGGAGATGTGCATTTTGAGACGTTTGAAGCGTTGATATTTTGAGGGTTGCGTATGTTTGACGGTGGGGAAGTGGAAAATGATGCTGATGGATCTTTATGGGGATGTCTCGATACAATAGCATTGATTTGCCTGGAAGGAAGTCTTTCTTATACCGTCTATGAGCGTGGCAACACGGAAGAAAAGCACGAGGTCCACGCATTCATCGTACAACTCCAACTTCCTGGTTGAGTAATGTACGCCAGTGGTGCATTCCTGACTGTGCTCGTGGGATAGGGTTCGCTTCCTGGTACCGTGGTGTAAAATTAGTTGGGTCGACGTCAGTATGCATTCCAGAATCTTCCTGTGTACCTTGGCCATGCTGATGAATAGTTCCAACTTATCTTAACAACGTGATAGATGAATAGAGTTATACGAAGGTCGCATTATGGAAACGTTACGGTGTCCCAGTTCTCTTTGAATGAAGATGAGGGTAGGAAAACCGAAAGGCCTTCAAGTTTGCGATTAAAGTCGTTGGAGCCCTCACATGTCTTGAAGGCTGAAGACGCTACCATATGGCTCCACACACACGAAGGGTGATGAACGTGTCGCACAGCGTCACTAGCTGGCTTGATGATGCATACTGTTTGTGAAAGTTTGCTCGATAGCGTAGATAGTTTATAGAGAGCTAATAGACCTTACTTGATAGGCGATCATATAGATTCAAATACCTGTTTGGGGTGGAATCGATACACCTTCTTGAATGACTTGCTGATTAAGGTCCGGCACGCACGGGATGGGCATAGGCATGTACAGTCTGGAAGTATGCTGGCGCTCCATCAATTCAACAATAAAGAATCGAGGATCCTGGACCAGAGTAAGTGATGCCGGGTAGGAAGTGTTACGAGTGCTTGGGTGGAATTGGGTACTCGGTGTTGTAAGCGGATCCGCATTGACGAGGAGTCATCGTTTGACTAGACCACGGGTGTGCGGATTACAGCACGTACACGCATTGATGTAGTCGCAAGTTGCCGCTGCACTTCGATGTCGATGGTGATGGGATCCTGCAGTGGAGTTCTTTGGGGACTGACGCTGACTGATTAGCCTTTGAAGTCGAAACAACGCTGGTCACCCAATGACCAAGTTCATCCATGAATCCTATATCTTCCCACTCTTTCTTCGGAATCCCAAGAACAATAGGAGCGTCTTGATGACCTAGAACTTGCTGTCAAATATGGTAAGACACGCTTCTTGTACAGGATATTGTTCGCTGAATTGAAGACGTAGGAAGCGATTTTTTCCTTAGGAATCTGAACGTTGCTTCAACGCCTTCGAGTCATAGCACTGCTCTCATTTACCAGATATCTGTGGTCAACGCATACCTGTGAAGGCAATCGAATGATACAACGATAAAGCATCAAGTGCCGTCGTTGGACGCACCAAGGCTATTCGATGGCGGACACGGGACATGCGGGATGTTCATAATCATGTCAAAGAGCGGGAAGATTAGTGAGACTCACCTGTCTACATTTGCCGGTAGCGAGTGGTAACATCGATGATCGTGAAGGGGCATCGGAAGTACCCGATCATGCCTCGGATGAACACCCGCTGTCAAAGCTCAGCATCACCAACTCCCGTCAATTGCCGTGCGACGCCGTCAACAACCCACTGCATCCGCGGCTCTATCACAAATTATCTACCACGGCAACATTGCGCAAAGGCAAATAGTCCCGGAAAAGTGAAAAGAACACTTTGGTTCTGGGGTTGTGGTGGTGATTGTTGCGCTGATCGGAGTGCAGTCCCCGCATCAAGCTCTAGGCTTGGCTTCGTCACAAGCAACACGAGCTCCCCTCCGCCGAAGCGCCAGTGGTCTACCATTCACAGCCCGCCGGCCTAGCCTACAACAGTCGGATTTACAAAGAAGATCCTCGGCCCAGAGCATATCAGCATGGGTGACGTCTGCATCATAAATATTATCTACCGGCCGCCCAGCCCTTTGCTCCGCACATTTACATCATCGCGTGCCTCCCTCCTTGCAACGTGAAGCATACCACCGCATTGAACAAAGGACAATCATACCTTCACAATGGCAGCCAACGCAGACAGCATCCTCCGCGAGGTCAACATCCTCGGTGAGCTCAACGACCAGAACAGACATATTCTCAGCAAAGATGCTGCCGTCTTCCTTGCTCTTCTCCACCGCACATTCAACGAACGCCGGAAAGCGCTCCTTCAACGAAGAGTGATTCGCCAGGCCGAGCTCGACAAGGGCAACCTCTTGGACTTCCTGCCCGAGACCAAGCACATTCGCGAGAATGATGCATGGAAGGGCGCACCGCCAGCTCCAGGACTTGTTGATCGGCGAGTCGAGATCACTGGCCCTACAGACCGCAAGATGGTGGTCAACGCATTGAACTCGAACGTCTGGACATACATGGCTGATTTTGAGGGTACGTGCCCCTACTCCAACAGTGGTGCTGAGCTTACAGTTACTAGATTCAAGCGCACCAACATGGGACAACATGATCAACGGCCAGCTCAACCTCTACGATGCCATCCGCAGGCAAGTCGACTTTAAGCAGGGCGAGAAGGAGTACAAGCTTCGCACCGACAGGAAGCTACCCACACTCATTGCGCGCGCGAGAGGCTGGCATCTCGAGGAGAAGCACTTCACAGTTGATGGCGAGCCCATCTCTGGTGGACTGTTCGACTTCGGTCTGTACTTCTTCAACAACGCACATGAGCTTGTGAAGCGCGGAGCGGGACCATACTTTTACCTGCCCAAGATGGAGTCGCATCTTGAGGCTAGGCTTTGGAACGACGCCTTCAATTTGGCCCAGGACTACATTGGCATGAAGCGCGGAACCATCCGTGGTACTGTTCTCATTGAGACCATCACTGCCGCGTTTGAGATGGACGAGGTAAGAAGATGCCATACCCTCGGTATCTATACAATGCTAATCAAATCACAGATCATCTACGAGCTCCGTGACCACTCCTCAGGTCTCAACTGCGGTCGCTGGGACTACATCTTCAGCACCATCAAGCGCTTCCGCCAGAACCCCAACTTCATCCTCCCCGACCGCGACTCCGTGACCATGACCTCCCCCTTCATGGACGCCTACGTCAAGCTCCTCATCAAGACCTGCCACAAGCGCGGTGTCCACGCCATGGGCGGCATGGCTGCTCAAATTCCCATCAAGAACGACCAACAAGCCAATGACGCGGCCATGGCCAAGGTCCGCTCCGACAAGCTGCGCGAGGTGCGCGCTGGCCACGATGGTACCTGGGTTGCCCACCCAGCACTTGCAGCCATTGCATCTGAGATTTTCAACGAGCACATGCCCACGCCCAACCAAATGCATGTGCGCCGCGAGGACGTCCACATCACCGCCAACGACCTGCTCAACATGAACGTTGGCGGTAAGATCACCGAGGCTGGAATCCGCCAGAACCTCGATATTGGCCTGAGTTACATGGAAGCCTGGGTCCGAGGTGTCGGCTGCGTGCCCATCAACTACCTCATGGAAGACGCAGCTACAGCCGAGGTATCGCGGTCTCAGCTCTGGCAATGGACAAGGCATAATGTCCAGACTGCCGAGGGCAAGAAAGTCACAAAGGACTATGCGCTCAAGCTTCTCCATGAACAGGCGAACAAGTTGAGCGAGAAGGCACCAAAGGGGAATAAGTTCCATCTAGCAGCCAAGTACTTTGAGGGCCAGGTCACTGGCGAGGATTATGCCGAGTTTTTGACATCGTAAGTTTGACCCACTACGCTCTCTTGGTTTAGAGACGACACAGCTAACAGGAAGCCTAGATTGCTGTACAATGAAATCACAAACGTAGGTCCCCCCAAGGGAGCTTCGAAGTTGTAGACGCGCATAAACCAACCATCTATCTTTCCGTTTTCCTTACGACTACCTCTCTGTAACTTTACAATACCACATGGCAATGCCTACGAGCTAAAAATGCGAATTTGAAATTTATCTGAACTTTGTTACCCATCCACTGCTACTGCGCACACTCGTCAGCTTCAACTAAAGCATGTGAACATGAAGCTAATGCATGCTGTGTAGGTTGGTTCACCAGTCGCGGCCGCGAAACTATAGGTATCATCGTGCCGAGGTACGCTCGGTTGGCCCGAAGGTGTGGTTGCACAGCGACGGCGGGGTGAGGAGCAAATATCATTGGAAGAATCAGAATGGATGGGTATGATGTCGCATGTGAAAAGAGGAGAAGAGGTATGGAACTACATTATTGGCGTTTTCTGGGGTATTGGGGGCGTATTTGGATTGTACATAATCCGTGTTTCTTACGACATGTGAATGACATTCATATATGAATAGATGGTGCACTAACCAGTGCCGTGAACTTCAATTGTAGATGGGAAATGTTTTAGAACCCGATGGCTAACATGGAGAAATTAAGCATGTATATCCTTCAGGATTGGCGAAACAGTTACCTTAGGAGGAGTTCGTATCGGGCGAGGTGGTATGGCGACAAAAAAAAGGCACATCACATGACGTTGAGAATCCATGATTCATAGCTCGTGGTATCTAGAGAATGGCAATATCATGCCGAGTGCATTCAGTGTCCCGCAATTATGCAGACCAGATACATGACTAAACACCCATTTTGACCTGACCGATGCACCGAAGAAGCCCCAAACATTTCCTCTACTTCCTGAGGAGACGCTGGTAGAAAGCGAGCTCCTCACCCTCGAGGACGTAACCGTCACAGCGACCGCTCTGGCCGGGGCGGGAAGAGACAACGGCGTACAGACGACCGGCCTCGAACTGCTTCTCAACGGCGTTCTCGATCTTGCCGGATGTCTTCAAGCGCTCAGCCTGCTTGTCGGCGACAGACTTCGACTTCTTTGTGTCCTCAACCTTCTCACCAGCCTTGGCCTGCCTCCTGCGGCCGAGCGAAGAGCCGTAGTGGGCCTCGTACCATTGTCGGAATGGGGCGGCATCGATCTGGACGACGGCGGAGCGGGTCAAGGTGTTGGTACGAACAAGCTCGTTGTTGGAAGGGTGGTAGACGACACCGATGACACGGGTCTTCTTGGCGATGCCCTCGGAGCCCCAGGAGAAGTTGCCGGCCTCGAGACGCAGAGCGCGGAACTTGCGGTTGCCGCCGCGGGTGCGGACAAGATGAACACGCTTTGTGCCAATACGGGTGTTGGCAGGCTGGCGGCCCTTCTCGAAAGCCCTGAAGCCATGTTAGACATGACTGGAGAAGCGATCGGTTTATGCATACCTCTTCTTGCGGTAGTATGCCCTCTTCGCACCTGAAGCGGAGCGCTTGTGGCGAGAGTCACGAGAGATACTGCAGAGTGTTAGCTGTGCTTGCTGATGAGGAGAGGAGGGCGGATAAATACCCCATATTTGCGGTTGATCAGAAGACTGCTGTCCACCAGTCTAGTTAGCCTTTGCTCCATTTCAATTGTTAACCCAGAGCCGCAGCAGTGCCATAAAACCGCCAGCACAGGTCTTCTCTCCATGGACTGCCCCATTTCGTAGAACATATGCGGTGTGGGCGAATGATGTATCGCGTGCGTCGAAGTGTTCTGGTACTGTGGGCAGCCAACGGTGAGACGTTTCGTGTGGCGGTTTCGATTTCGCAATGCTGAGCGGCGTCGGGCGCGTCGAGATGCGAGTGCAGTGCAAAGCGTACCTGTGTCGGGTCTTCTGGTGCAAACTGTGTTGTCGTGGGGTTAGTAGTGCTGGTCGAGAAATCGAAGTTGCCCAAACCTACGAAATTCGAAATCGCATTGCGGCCAAGGCTCGCTTAGCTAGCGCGACGAATGAACGAGAGCTCCACATCGTCAACGCAACCTTTGGGCTTCTCAGAACACCAACAACATTTGAACATGACCAGTTCGGTTATTCGTTGGCCCTATGCCCGCATGTACATGCGGTGCCTTTTGGCCAAGTCAAAATTGATCTATACGATACATCATCCGCGCCTCCCCCCCGCATCCATGGACCTCAGTACATGCCTCTAGCAGCTTGTGCAATTAGCGACGACATTTACGTATCTATTATATTATCTGCGATGATCGAAAACATTCGCAAGTATGAGATTAACTTTCAGACGTATTATCTCACGCAAAGCGCTAGATTCGACAGGGACACGAACTGATGGTATTCTTCTGTACTCTATGGACCTCGGCCGCTACGCGAGTGTCACTCTTTCGTACCTCAACTCTTCAATGTTCAATCTCATCGCGATACATTCTCGTTTCGGCGGAAGTATGAGGGCTACTATTCAACCCCTACATCAAGTCATCGAGGCTATGTAGCCTGCAGAACATGTCGAATGGGACCATCCAACCGACTGCGGAATCCCACACATCTACATCATGTGCTTCAATGCCTGCATAGAGGACCGGTTGAATGTCACCACGGGCCGAAATCGTACGCCACCTATGCACATCACTTCAGCTGGGCGGTTTCGCTAAAAGACAGTAACAGCGTGCAGTAGAGACGGCCGCTACATAGCTTGTATCGTGAAACATGTGATGGCATTGATCGTTAAAACAAGACCAAAACACGGAAGGTTAACGCACCAAAGAGTATCACAGCTGCAAAGCTGGACAATTGCTCTGTGTCATTGAAGATCGTACTGGGTATCCTGTTTCGAACCCAGCTGACACGTTCTAGTATCCAAGCACCGGTATCTACATATCCTGGTTCTACACATGTATTATGCACTCATCTACAGGAACTCTGTCAGCACTCGCGATCTGATCCTTGCGTTGTGCAGGGTTGAAAGCTCGCTAAGGAGGCCAGAAGAGACTGGTCTTGATGAATGGCCTATCACAGCCTCGCTCGCACTCTGAACACGATTTATCCAATGCAGCATTGAGCCACATACACATTGGGACAATACCAATCGGCACAATAAGCATCCCAGGGTATATGCCAACACTATCAAGTGTAATATATGGATGTCTTACAACCTGCGCACCTCAGCATCCCTTTTGCCATCGGCCACTCCAGCGGTATGAGCAAAGAACGGAGACTTTTTGCTTCAATCTATTTGATTACCGGTCCATAACCTGGCACCTGGTATTGTAGGTCTGTTTCGCATTGTGACTACTTGTAGTTCGTGTTTCCTGTTCTACATTCGTTGCCCGAACATTTCAGAGTATGGTTGCACGGAAGTCGTGCGTTCGCCATGTTTGCCAGGTTCTTGTATCGTAAGGGTCAAGGACGTACTTACTCAGCCTCACGTTGTTACATTCTCTCCCTTTGTGCAATATGGCTGCAAACTATTCATGCACTGTCTTCAGCAAGTACGCTCAAAAACACAAATTCATCAATGTTTACCTGTCGCTGCTGACCCAAAGCGTAGTGTCGCCGGAGGTCGATTATGGACTTCTGAAACGCGTGCCTATAAACTTTGGCCTGATACCCTCTGCGCCTAGTAAGCAAGGACGTTAATGTGTTAGTGCGTTGAGACGATGCTGATCCTAGCGTTCTGCTGTAGTATCCATTTCGACCCTATCCCTGACAGTCCAGTCATCAACTGGTAATCCAGTGCTCAGTGTCTCGCCGCCCCTTCCACCTGGTCCACTACCCTCACAACAATCTGAGGACAGCCCGACACTGGTACTACCGACTCCAGGAATAAACCCATCAGAACCTGTCCCATCTCTATCGGGACTCTTGCCTTCTGCGACTTCAGACTTAGCCTACGATCCTCCAGTGCTGACGACTACGAAAACTGCACTGGAGACCAGCGCTACATTAGGCAATGTTACCGATACATCAGCGATGCAGTCTACGACTGAAGGTCTGAAGCCAATACCACCAGCTGAGACCCAAGACGGGGACCCCAATGGTCATCATGAGATTACAGAGCCCAACTTTACTACAACTAAACTTTGCAGAGGATGCTCCCCAGTCATTGAAATTACAGCTTCTGGCTGGCTTGATCCGGCTGAACAGCATGGGTCAACATTGGAAACGCCAATGAGTACTACAGACCGGCCTATAGAGGCAACTATATCTATTGGGCATTCCAATATCCTCATCAGCCAAGGGCCTACAGGAGATGACTACGTGATAGGAGGGTCAATGACTGTCACGCCTGGTCAGACTGTCACTGTAGGTGATGCACCCATTGCGATCCAAACCTCTGAAGGCCATATGGAAGCAGTCTTGGGTACGACCATTATTGCGCTACAGCCAGACGGTACAAGTTCACAGTACGCAAACAACCCCCAGATCACTGATGCCCCAGTCCTGCGTCCTCCGGTAGTCGTAATTGGCACGGAGACCATCACTCCTAACGAACAAACCCAATATGTAATCGCAGATCAAACACTCGCACCGGGCGGACCTGCTCTCACCATCTCGCGGACAACGCTGTCGCTCGCGCCCTCCGCGACAGCCTTGGTCATCAACGGGGAGACATCATCTCTGACACCTCTCCTAGGCAAAGTCTACACCACTGTCGCCCCAGCTGCCTTGACGTTCAGCAATCGTGTCTACACCGCCAATCGTGCAGGCTACATCATTCTAGGGCCCGGCACGACGCTCATACCTGGGGGATATGCAGTAACCGTTGACGGTACAACCCTGAGCCTTGAACACAGCGGGACTGCCGTCATCGTCCAAGGAACGACACGCGCTCTGCAACCAGTCACAACTGTGGTTACCTTGACGAGGGGGGTGGGAGCAGGTAATGGGGGGCTGGCATCGAGCGAATCAACTGCGTTTGAATACCCGTATCCTACTGAGAAGCCATTACCTGCCAATGCGATGAGATTCGGCGACACAATTGCTGATCGATGGCTCGGTGGAGTTGTATTGTTGGTGTGGTGCAGTGTTGGTCTCTTCGCTGTGCGTCTTTAGAAGGACGTGTCTATACGGTGAGATGTGAATGCAATGGCTGTGCTGGTGAGCACTCAACGAAGGGGGCGTCATGTTGGAAATCGTGGCAGGTATACGAGTTGTGCCTTTAGTCGTTCACGAACACTGTGATTAAAAGGTCTCCAGCGACTGCAACTTCTCTACGAACATTGGATGGCAATTGCGCAAGTCTCGTCGTGAACCCGTAGAATGCCTTGGTTTGATTGGAAAAAGCGATTGCGACACAAGTATTGAGTCTGAAACTAGTGAATGCACTGAGCGAATACAGTCGTCTGCCATGATTCCGTTGCAAGGCGCAGGGTGTAAGCATCATGGAAAACCTCCAGCCCGACAAGGAGTACTTGCAAGGCGTCAACATTGACAAGCACGACATCAAGGGGAAATTCGGGCAAGACGAAGCCGAAAAGCCTCAAACTTGTGATCGGGTCGTAAATAGATCACGCGGACGAGTATAGTCAAGTCGTAAGGCGTGTGGGTGTGGGCACGAAGCGCATCTAGAAGCCTCTACACCACAACCGCAACCGGTTTCCCAAACATTGCCCACAAAAAAAACTCTGACCACGATCTCACGATGCGCAGCAATAACTCATCACGTCGAGGCAATCGACACGCACTCGCCATGCCGCCATGCGACACCGCCCAAACACTCATCAAACAACCAGAATTTTCGCCGTCTATACCTCCAACGGACATGTTCTAACAGTTAAAGGACACGAGCTCACCCAGCATGGTGGACCTTACGTACAAACATCCACATTAAGTGTGACAAAGGGGTGCGCAAGGTCCCGCGTAGTAAGAAAAGCGGTGTCTAGAAGCCAACAAGCAACCGCATGCAAACGCGCCGACTGGGAGAAAAGCTTGACTGCCGACGGGCAACTCGGTGCGACGGAAAAGAACTCGAAACCTGTGTGTGCCAGCAAGTGGGAAGCCGTGACACAGCCAATAACAGAGTTTTCCAGCCGCCATGCCTCCAACGGCAGGGGCCTAACACTTAACGGACAGGCCGGGAAAACTCATTGTCAACGTGACGCAACACGTGCCCTGCGCATCGCCGCCAGCGTCCTAGTCGCCGTCGGGAAATCGATCAGAGGCGCACGCCTGTTGTGAGAAACGGCCTCCTAGTTGCTAGGGTGTGTTGCAGGGCGTGGTGTGGGCATGTTTGTGGAATGAGTGGACGGGGGCGCGTGCACGGCGCAGGGCGTGGTCTTCGAGAGGCTCTGTGAACAGCGGTTTATGCTTTCGTCAGCGGCGGCAGCCAATCAGCGCTCTGCCTTGCGGCGTAATACCGTGATCGAGCGCTTGACATTTGTCGCTGCAAGGCGTGTGTGAGGTATAATTTTGGTGATGCTTGGCAGGTGTCATAGGATCGGGATTATTGAAAATTGTGCTCGGGGGCGTGTGGGTATGGGGTGTACACTCGGGGAGTATAAGAGGATCTGGGGGAAGCCGTTGTTGATGGGACATCACATCAAGAAGCAATTCAGAGTACTCGAGCCTCCTCCTACTATCACTACTACAACTACCCCTCTTACAATCAATCAACCATCAGACTTCCAGTCTTGAACAACCAACCACACCAACCAAAATGCCATCCAACATCTTCACCACAATGGCCGCCCGCGCCAAAGCCCACCACGACTCCCTAAACTCCGCCTACGCAACCTACTATGCCCCCGGCGTCTCCACAACCACCACACCCACCACCTCAACCGAAACCTCGCGCTCCTCCTCCATCGCCATGCCCACCTCCACCTCTTCAACCAAGAAAGCCCCAACCAACGCCTCAAAAGCCTGGTCCGCAATCAAAAAGCACCACCGCGAAATGAACGAAGCATACACCGTCTTCTACAGCCCCGGTGTCTCTGCCTCCTCCTCCCGCACCAACAGTGCATCCAGCTCCCCACGCCAGAGCGCAGAGGCACCACGCCATGAGGTTCAGGGTGAGGTTGCAGAGCGCAACGGAACGAAGGTGTGGAAGGCGTTGAAGAACAGGGTCGTGGAGCACCACAAGAGCGTCAACTCGGCTTATGCAAAGACATACGGTATGCACTAGGTTGTGTTGCCTGCCAGGTCTTGCATACAGAGCGAGCGAGAAAGGAGAAAAGATTCGAAACGAAGTAAACGACAACTAAAAGTGCTTTTCAAATGGCGTTATTCATCAAGGGAACGGGGGAATGGCTTAATGGGAAGAAAGAAGGAGAAAAAGTGATTTGTTCTTGGAAAGAGAACCGCGCATATACCAACTTTACTTGAAAACATATTCTTCAGGAGTTTTTTTGGGGTAGCATTTACATAAAGAGGCGGGTCCTTTTTCTTCGATATAGAAATAGTCGAGGACTGGAGAAGAAAGAGAAATTCAGTAATATCAACATTGAGATCAGACACTTTGAGCTTGCAATGCTTTCTGTATTTGGCATTGGTGATTTGACTAAAACATGAATTTGTTGCTGCGAGCGTCAGCAGTCTTCTTGAATGAAGGGGGATATATGTGACTTACTAGGTGCAAACATGCACTTCACATCTTGCCCTGAGTGAGTTGCATAGCTTTCCAACTTCAGACACATGCCTCCTAATCGGCAGAGAACTCGGGCTTCAAAAACTCAATGATGCATACAAACATCTGAGGATCCTACGCCTGCGTCATAACAATACATCCTCTCTGTACTACCACCGCACTTTCCCAATCCCCAACCTACCATGCCAACTCTCACAGCTCCGCGTTCTCATCAGCCTCCTAAGCACTCCACCTCATGAACCCAAAAATTGCATTTATCAACACACCCATCACAACCGCAACTTGCCTTCTCCTCGTCCACACCCCCTCTTCCCTAAAACCCCATACCAAACTTCCCAACGGCCAAAAGAATCCCGTCATGTAACCCCACAGCATATCATCTAACCCGCCTTCCTCCACCGCGAATCCCGCGCCCCACCCCGCATCCCCTGCTGCACCGTCTGCACTGCCAGCAAGCGAGGACGAAGGATCATTGCCTCCGCTATCCAGCCAGCGATCTTCGAGAACGCGCATTTGTGACGGACTGGGCATTGTGTCCGGGGTATGTGTGAAGGAGAGGTTGGTTTGGAATTGCGAGCGTAGCATGGCTACTTCGGACGCCGTGAAGCCTGAAGAGAGGAGGCGGTCGAAGCCTTGGGCTTGGGGCTGGGGAACTGTGGTTGTAGAACTACGGCGTCGATTTGTGTTTGTAGCATTGCTGCTACTGCTGTTGTCTATCGCAGTATTGCTGTTCTTGCCCTGTTGCGAAGAGGACGTTTCGTATTGTGATTTTAATGCGATTTCGGTGTTTTGCGCGAGCGCGGTTTCGCTGGCTAATTCGGCGGGAGACAAGGCATCCCCGAGAGAGCAGTGGATGTAGTATTTCTTTGCCTCGGAAGGTATGTCTGTGGTGGTGCCATACTCGATGGTCGGTGTTGCCTTCAACGGTTGCTTCCCTTTGCTCTTGCTTCCAGGGCCATTCTCGTTGTACGTGCCATCGCGAGGTGGCGGTGGCGGTGGTGGAGGTAGTCTTAGAGATCGCGATAGTGGTTCAGTGTCGGCGAGTACCTTACCAGCGTATATCAATCGTAGGCGGGCCGCGGCATGATCTGGTGGTAGATGCTGTCTGATGAGCTGTTTCAAGGATAGGGTGGCAGTGGTCCTCGGCGCATATAGAGAAAGCGGTAGATCAGGTACCGAGGCGGTGAAGCGTATGATGAGGTATATGAGCTGCTCTGGAAGCGCTGTCGCATTGGCCATTATGGATGATGTGAAAGGCCGCGGTGGAGCAGCGAAGAGGTGGGATGACGCGTGAGCCGAGTATCAGATATGCATAAGTCTGAATCAGGCATGTTGCGTTGCAGATGGGTGGATAGTGTTGCTGCTACCTAAACATGGCGTGTGGGTAGTTGCGCGGTTGTGGATCGCATGCAGTCGACAAGCCCGCAGCTGCTCGGAGCTTAGCACGCTGAGGTCATTACGTCCGGGGTACCAATATCCCTACATCCACCACGGAACTGCCCCCCCCCCCTCTTAAGTTCCTCTACCATCCTCTTCAGTTTCAACATTCCAAACCACTTGAGTCACCGGTAATACACAATCAACATGAGTATCACGCACATTGTCCTTTTTGAGTGGAAATCCACGACTTCCCCAGAGCAAGTCGAAGAAGTACGTTCCTCTGTTATAGTCTATCAACAACAACCCCTACACTTCTTATGAATTGCTTCCTAACCAGATTCCAGGCATGCAAACGTATGCTAGCACTCGGAGAAAAGTGCATCCATCCGACCTCACAGCAACCCTACATAAAGTCGTTCACCGGTGGCAAGAACAACAGCCCAGAGGGCCGCTCCGTTCGTGATTACCAGCACGACTACTTGCAGCTCCAGAGCTAACACCTCGACTAGGATGGCTTGACCCATGGTTTCGTCGTTGAATTCGAGAGTGCACAAGACCGCGACTACTATATCCACAAAGATCCAGCACACCAAGCATTCGTCCAGTTTGCGGGGCCGCTCGCGCAGGGCGTCAAGGTTGTGGACTATACGCCAGGACAGTTCTAAACATCGGAAAGATGCAATGGTGATGCGGGAGTAATAGTATTGTATTTCCTGAAAATGCTGTGCTGATATGCAACGCCGTGTATGCTATGCCGTGTGATGCATTTGTAATGATAGGGTTATATGGGTATCATGATACGCTGAAAGACTCTCCGCAACCGCATTGTTCCGCTGTGGTGCTGTTAGCTTCGCTTCGTGTATTTCTAATGGAAGACTTACTGATATTCGGGTTTTTGAAGATGAACCGTTGGTTCAGTTTATCTTCCAACCAATCCATCTCACTTCCAATAATGTTCAACAGCGCCTTGTTATCGATTAAGACTCTGACACCATCCTGCTCCACCTGCTCGTCCAGCGGCGACGGCTTGTCCACATACTCCAGATGATAAGCCAGCCCTGAGCAGCCCTTTGCCTTGGTCCCAATCCTTATGAGCTTAGGCTCCGGTAACTCGAGGAGCTCGCGTAGATGTGCGACAGCGGATTCTGATAGCTTTATAGTGGCTTTGCGGGGTCCGAAGTTATAACGACGCGGTCGAAGAGGTTTACTCGTGGGCGCTGGCTGTGGCTTCTGCGCCTCACCTTCTGGCACGCTCACTTTTGCCTGATCCTCTTGTGCCAGCCTGCTGAGATCTTCAGATGTTACCCGTGAAGGTGTGAAACTCTTTGCCTCGGTTGCGCCGCCCGCGATCGAAGTGTCCGGAACGCCGACATTGCGTGGTGGTGGCGGTTGGGGATATAGCGATGAAGGTTGGTATGCAGTCGCTGTCTGCATTTGTCTCTTAGCAGACTGTCGGTAGGGTCGCGATGACGAGAAGTTGCGCAAGCATTGTGGACATTGGCGGGGAGTGCCTGGGTGTGTGGCAAGACGTAGGACAGCGGCCGATGATCGCGCAAACGCTGTGGTTGTACGCGGCAGAGACATGATAGCAAGAGGGATGGGCGGCAGAGTGATGCGTAAGATGCGCGAGCGTGTGTCGTGAGGATGGATGGCGAGAGTGACAGGTGATTGTCACTAAGAATTCCGGTAGGCTATGTCATCCGCACGGTATCTCCCGGCACATGGCATAATTACCAAGCACACGCTTCTGATTGGCTCCCTTCCCCCGTGCCGTCGGAATTTCGGAATGGCACCTGTCTCACCCTCGATCTCGCATCTTACTCACCCATCAGGAACGTTGGAGTCTCCAGAAATATTGCAGTGTCGCTAGAAATGACACAGGTTTGTTTCAGTCATTCTCAACATTGTCTACATGTGCTACGACGCTCCGAGCTCTCCCGTAATGTTCACGGTTTTTCCACTCGCTCCTTGCACGAATCTATACCATCAACAAGCTATCCTTGTTCCCACTTCCTTCAAACTCCATGCATCCAGTCATCATTCATTCACCATATCCCAAGCTCAAGCTCTTTCTATATGAATTTACAACTCAATAGTCTCTTGCTTGCCCATGTAGCTGAGAGGTCCTTTCTTGACCATCAAAGTCATGACCTCGTACAAAACATCCTGTCAAGTATTAGTGAGCTTCATGGAGTTCCCGTATTGTGACTTACAGCAGCAGCCATTGTGGTGAGCTCAGCATTGGTGTCATATGCGGGAGCAACCTCAACGATATCCGTAGCAATAAGGTTGATGCCCTCAAGACCGCGGATGATGGTGCGGAGCTCACGAGTGGTCCAGCCACCAGTCTCTGGTGTACCAGTAGCAGGTGCAACTATAATCTACATTAGCCCATACACCCACACGGAGGGAAAACTTAAAACTTACAAGCTGGATCAAGTGTATCGATATCGATACTCAGGTATACTGGCTTGTCGGTACCAACTCTGTCCTTGATCTTCTTAATAATACCGTCGGTACCAATCTTGTCAATCTCTCTGGCCTCAACAATCTCGAAGCCACAGTAGCCGTCGTTCTCGTAGTCAGACGGTCCAGACAGCGTTGTGCGGATACCGGCGTGGATGTTGGTGTCGTTGGCAAGGAGACCTTCTTGCGCAGCGTGGAAGAAGTAAGTGCCATGGTTGATTGAGGCTTGCTCACTGGGAGCGCCGCCGAAAACTTTAGGCCTCCATGTATCGCTGATCTAAAGGTTAGAATGCGAGTATCGGAGGAGTCTGCTAGCTTACAGATGACTGTCAAAGTGAATGACGCTGACAGGTCCATAGGCACTACATTTAGTGTTAGCGTTTGCGGTTCTTGAGAAGATCAGAGGATTGCATACCGGTTGATCGAGCGAAGCAGAGGAAGTGTAATAGTGTGGTCACCTCCCAGTGTGATCAAACGAGGAAGGGTAGTGCCTTTCTTGGAAGGACCTGGCTTATCGGCGTGGGTATGAGGAGCGCGACTCAGGAGAAGGTTGTGGCCCTCTTCAATTTGCTGGAGCGCATAGGCATTGTCGTACCTACACAAGTTGTCAGCTATTGGAACCCTCGACCAAGAGCATAAACGCTAAGCTGGCTGGGGTCTTACGAGGTGACGGGAATGTCGCCGCAATCAATGACCTTCGCCCATGAGTTGAAAGGGTTCGCCTTAAGTGGAACGTTGTATCCGCCACTAAATCCAATTCTGCGTGAGCCTTGGATCGCAAATAGTAAGCATGCGACTGCTGCAAGGAAACGTACTAGAGATTGAGGCGGCGAGAACCTTGTCTGATGCCGCTGGGGCCGAAACGGGCACCTGGGCGATAGGATGTACCAGTGTCGAATGGGGCACCTGTGACCCTGTCAGACCATGAAAGACCCTTGTGGATGGTGTGTTGTACCAATGAATGCGATGTCATAGTTCACGTCGCTGGACAGACACGGATGATACTTGAGGCGACCGAATGTGGAGATTCCGGAGAAGATGGAATCAGCCTGCGCTGAGGTCAATTGCTGCAACGAGGATTGAAATCAGTAGTAGGAGGTCTGACTTGTGTTCCACCATCACCAGGAAGCGTGTTGTACCAGAGCTTCTCAAGAGGACCCTCCATAGGCTCCTGGTCGTGGTCATGGTCGCCATGGGCAGCTACGGCCGCTGCGAAACCAAGAAGAGCTGCGGAAACCTTCATTTTGAGTATCTTACAGGCTGGCAAGATGAACCTGAAAGAGATGCAGTTGGGAAAGAATATTTGGATGTGCGGGGAGACAAGGTAAATAACTGCAGAAAATCCATTACCTCAGTATCAGTGTCCATGTTGACGCGCTCGCGTTAGGTAACACTGCTGTTAGGTAAACAGCTTGGAGCTACCCTAGTCCGCCATTTCATATGCAGGTGTAGTACCGTTATGCCTCCAATCGGTTAGAAGCTCTCAGTGAACTTATGGCTTCGGCATTGACTGGTGGTTGTGTACACGGATTTGCACGCTCCGCACTCGTCGATGCTCGCCATAGTGACATTGATTAGAGAACTACAGTGATGTATAGATGGAATCCAGTGCCTTTTTAAGCTGGTCTGCAATTGAAACACCTTGATGGACTTCCAGACGCCAGCTAGACATCGCTTGGTACCACAGACAACACCGAGAATGTTGTCGGGCGTTATCGATCGATGTGGAGACAACCCCGCCATGTACGATGACGGTTGCCACGGTCTAGGTGATCTCAATTGACCAGTAGGTGTACATACAGACGTCTCGTAAGGACCATATTCAGCAGCTTGATCTCTTGGTATCGGCCTTATCTCAGGCGGGACAGTATCCGGCAGAGCTTTGGACTCATGCATGCAGTGAGCTTTTGAAGCAGTTCTGACGTATGGTTGACAGCAAATGGACCACCCAGCGAGCTTACTCTCGAGACGATCCATCATATGTACTAGGGTTGGCTAGCTATCCAGAAGCACTGGTTCTGAGATTGACGGTCAAAAGGCGATGCGAAGGCAATCTGCCTTCTCAGATCACCGTTGACAATTTGCTATTGCAGACTACACGTGCGTGAGATGTCATCGATACACACTTCGGAGCGTGGGGTACATAGAGCTGACGCCTATGCGGAGAATATCTGGAGTGAGGTTGAGGCGGGCGCAAGGGTGTAGATACCGGGCTACGCTAAATCGTCGGTTGACCCACTTCGGGTATTTTTACAGCATCTCGTGCATGAGACTCGGCCTGCTATCTATCTCTATTTGGTCATGTCTAAACGCTGTTGCTAATGAGTGTGATCGCCATCAACCCAGCGGAGTATGCTATCTACTTGCTCCATTAGGAAAATTCTCCTCCGTCGGCACGCCGAGCTCTGCTCTTTCATCTGAGTCCATTCGCTCAAAGGCCTTTTTGACTTGGTAGTCCCAATTGCTCCATGCAACAATTGCCCATTCACCAAATCCAACCAGATAGAGAGCGATGCATTGCCCCACCCAGAGGCCTCCGAGGCCCCAGCCGTGAAATGCCAGCCAGATTCCCAATGGTAGAGCTCCACAGTAGTAACTCACAATGTTCACTGTGGCCCCAATGTGTTGTCTTCCCATCCCTCTGAGTGCTCCGCCACAACTGCCATTGAGCCCGTCCGCAATCTGGAAGAGTGCGACGTATGGCATAATCTGTGCAGTCAGCTTGATAACCTCAACGTCATCGTTGAAGATTTTCGCGTAGAAATCTTTGACTCCCAATAATACGGCTAGCACAAGAGCACCTAATATCATACTGAGGACTGCCGCCGTGTTCGCTGCCCTTGCTGCACCCTTCGGGTTGCGTGAGCCCAGTAGATTCCCTACGCGGGATGATGTGGCAACGCCGACGCCGAAAGGGATTGTGTTCATGACTTGATCAGTGGTCATAATAACACTCTGCGCCGCCAGTGGGATGGTTCCGAGTTTTCCTGCAACGAGCGCAACGATTTCAAATGCCCACCACTCTGTGCCGACATGTATAACACCTAGAATTGCTAGGCGCGAGAATGTGCCCATATTTTGCAGACATTTCCGGTCCCATCCGCCCCAGCATTCCCAGCCATCGACGAAACGAGCATAGGCAAGAAGAAGAAGGAACGATGCCCAGTATGCGATGCCAGTAGCGAGTGGTGCCCCGAGTAGCCCCATGTCAAATGTGTAGACGAAGAGGTAGTTGAGCCCAGCGCTGAGAGGAGATGTGATGAGTAGGACGTAGGTTCCCGGCCGCATTATCTCTGCACAGATTAGCATGCGGACTATCAAATCTGGGAGCCTAAGTCACCTTGTGCCTGCAAATACTTTTTTAAAGCTTCAAAGTAGATGTACCCAATGCCACCAGGGGCCAAGACGGAAAGAAACCTCGCCGAGTCGCGCGCAATGTAGTCTTCCTGACCGAGCGCCTTGAATAAAGGCTCAGAACAGAACCACAGGATGGCAATTGGCATATAAAAAGCTAGGAGCACAACGAAAGATCGCTGCAGGATGATGCCAAGATCGTGACGGTTCTTACTTCCTGTGAACGTTGCAGAGGCGAGAGTATCGATCGCTGTGGTGCCTCCCAGAGCAACAAGCCATCCAGTAGCCATGGCGAACATGTAGGAAAATGCAGCTGTAGCCAGGGCTTCTGGTGACAGACGTCCGACGATCAAGACTGATACGGTCTGTAATGAGTTTTGCAGTGCGTATGCGATGACCACGGGCAATGATCCTTTCATGAGGATCCATAATTCTTGGAGGAGCAATTGGAACTTTGTGGACGACGCATCCTCGAATTCCAGGGAATCACCGCTGGTCCATTCCTGATCCTGTGAGGGAGGAAGCAGAGACGTCCGCTCATCTGGCGTAGAGTCTGATTCGCTTTTCTGTGACGGTCGGAGGAACCTAGGTAGCCAAGACTTCGTCTTGCTAGTGTCGGAGTCCATGGCAAGAATTAGATGGGAAGATTGGTAGAAAGATCTCTCGTTGGACTGAAGCCGATTTGAGGGTCGACTCTGATATGAGGGCCGACTTCAAGGTGCTGAGCCCATAGGAATGATTGATATGGAAGGCAAAACTCATGCTGTGCATAGCAAAGAACTGCATCGAAGTGGATGCTGATAGAGTGTGAAATGACAATACCTATGACAATACACGGCACGAATTAGAACCGGTGTAGTCGGGCGGAGCCAGCAGCCTACCGTAGACAACGCATACATGTAACCGATGCAGGATAGAGCTGCATACGTGTAATCAAAGCCTAATTCACCACGGTAGATCGGTCTTAATCTGTGGCCATATGCACATGCTGCTGTAGTCTTATCATCCGCATATATCTTTTTTGACTAAGGCCGTTCGGTCAGTGTTACGTGACATAGCCTCTCTCATAAGAGCAAAGGGGTCCAATCATCGGAGCAGGAGATGGCGTTGATACCGACATCGCGGGCCTGGTCAAATAATGGGCCCTGGGCGGGTGGCGTTCCGGGACCCGTTCGTCCAGCTCGGTCAAGTTTCGAGGCCGCTTCTAATCGCAGTTTTGACACAGAAGCGAAAGTGTGCGGTAATTCAAATCAGTAAAAGCCTTCTTGTGCGCAGGTGCAGAAGGATGAGATCGTGTAAAATCGAAGCTCAAATTACCTAAGCGAATGTGCTGTGTTGGGATTGGTCAGCAATGTGTCTCACCGTTGTAGGGCACAAGGGTGCTTGAGATGCGTATTATAATTAACACTGTGATGATTGTTGTTGAAAGATGCACATGCTGAGAGGCATGAGGAAGGTCAGATGCAAAGGTGTCAAAGAGAAGGAACAGACGCGCTGAGCAAACAGGCCGCCCAGCCATCTCGACTACCATATATCCACAGTGCTAAGAACCTGCTACGTACATGAGCAGCCACTCGAACAATAGCGCGATTTGCCTGCAATGGGCAGCATCACTAACATTGGATTTGAATCCGTGAGAGGCTCTACACTCCCCGGTGGCTTCACTTACAGAGCGCGTACCGCAATCCGGAAACGCAAGTGCAGCAGAGACCTGCAGCAAACGTATAAGTGCAGGAGACAAAGATCCCCCAAAGAAGGTTCAAGAGATCAGGGAACCAAAAGTGTCGCTTGAGCTTGACAACCAATATGCAGGGAGTAAGGTTCCAACGAAAAGACCTCGCGCACCGCTGTCCAAACCCAGCAATCACAGCACGAGCTCTATGCGTGTGGCGCAAACCACTACCGCTCGAATGCTCATCACAAGGCGCCAAATCCTCAGCTCTGGACGCATTGGGCCACGAGGCTGTAAAATACACAGCCATCATACGACTTTATTGCTAGCAGGCTGCCTGCCAGGCTGACATTCGTGGCACCCACCTGTCAGCCGCAGTGTGACCACACCATGGGCGATTTACATGCCAGGCTGAATACTTCACACATGAATGGATAGTCCTAGACCTGCTGATTATTAAATCTTTGGTTCTTTCATCTCTTCGAATTCTTCCTGAATCTTAGCGTAATTCGACAGCATTATGGCATTAGATCTTCGACTCTTGAGTCTCGATGGCGGTGGTGTGCGAGGTCTCGCATCGCTATACATGCTGAACAAGCTGCTGTCATATGTCGGCAGCCCCAAACCATGCGACTACTTCGACATGATATGCGGTACAAGCACTGGAGGGTTCGTTCGTCACTTGCCTTGTCACAACGTTGTCCGCGCTAATTTCTTCATCTCAGCCTGCTTGCTATCATGTTGGGCCGCCTCGAGATGTCTGTGAAGGAGTGCATCGATGCGTACATTGAGATCATGGATGTCGTTTTTGATCCAAAGGACAAGAAAAAGCTGCCTTTTAAACTGCGCAACGGCAAGGTGCAGCCTAGATACGAGACGAAGCGTTTGGAAGGCGTGATCAAAGATATCATATCCAAGGCTAATTTCCCTTCTGACGCCTTGTTCAGAGGCACAAAGGAATCGAAATGCAAGACGTAAGCCATGTGTTACTCATTAAACCCACAACCAAACGTTATTGATACATCTATTGTAGGGTTGTCATCGCCATGGCCGAGGAGGCCACCTCTCCAACCCGGTTCACCGACTACCGCAAGACCGGAGAATACTCAGACTTCTACAACGAAGTCAAGATCTGGGAAGTTGCCCGTGCCACATCAGCCGCGACTTCTTTCTTTGAGCCCATGAAGATCACAGCCGCAGGCGAGCCCAGAATCTTTGTCGACGGCGGCGTGGGCTTCAACAACCCTGTGAATGAGTTGCACGATGAGGCCTCGACACAGCTAGTCAAGTCGGATCAGGACCTCGATGATCACATTCGCGTACTCGTCTCGCTTGGTACGGGTAAACCTGCGCTGCGTGGCTTTGGCAGCAAAGTCACTGAAGTCGCCGAGAGCATTATCAGGATGGCTAGCGAGACCCAGCACACTGCCGACACATTTGATCGGGCTCACCGACGATTGGTGGATCGTGACGGCTACTTTAGGTTCAATCCACCTGATCTAAACGAAGTTGCTCTCGATGAGGCAAGCAAAAAAGGCATCATCGCCGCGCGATGCGATGCGTTTGGAGGAAGCCCTGATACAGAGCGTATGGCACGGCGTTGGAAAAAGGCTGCTGGAAACGAGCAAAGTGCGTCGACTCTTGCTGCTGTTGTAGACTTTACTTGAACCCCGTATCTTTGTACTCCCATCATCTCGAGTAGATCAAATACTGATAGTTTTGGTGTCTTTATAGTTCTTCCCCGTCCTGCCTCCCCATCCACACTGGTAGAAGAAGCGCGGACCAAATTATTCTATACACTGCATAAAAGCCCTACATATATCAAGCAGCCTGTGACATCGTATTGGCAACATCTCACACTCGAATCATACTACGTGTACGAAAAGATATACGATGAATGCGAGAAGGTCAATGACAAAGTTGCGCGTATGTACCACGTCTTCAAAGCCCGTATAAAGAAGAGCTAAGTTGATTCGTTAAAAGTCAGGTCATTCTTCTTGCAGTTTGGTGCTCAGAATCGTCCCGCGCCTCGTGAGGTAGCGGAAGTGTGGTCGCGTCTTCTGCGCGACAGATCCGATATTCGCAACTCGTCACACCGCAAGCCTTTTGTCATGGCTACACTGTATATGCTGCATATCGAGACGAACCTTGAGGTGTCGAAGATGGTAGATATTGACCCGGATCGACGCGAGACGCTTAAACGCTTCGCAAAGTGGGTACCGTGTCAATGCAAATGTGGTCGGCAGTGGAACTTTGTGAACGAGACTGGGCTGTCGCGAAGTGGCGACAAGCGTCGCGATTGCGAGTTGAGCAAGTTGTTCGATTGCAGTAGCTGGATGCTTGTATTTAGAGGCGATCAGGTGCGCAAGTTGGAGGCTACACGGCAGCTTTGGGAGGCAGTTGTATGAGGAGATTTGGAATAGACATCAATAGCGAGCCAATGTATTGCATCAATATGGTCTTTGCCCATATCCACCAGAGTGCATATTATACGCCCTCGGCCCATTCATCTGTCGACAGGATGGCCCTCCATACTCGCTCCCGCCCGCGTTCGAAGGCGCAATAGACGGGGATGCACCGACTGGCACATCTAGATTCCAGTTATTGATGGAGCCTGGCCCTGGGGCGTACGGCTCTGTTTGTTGATAGGGCGGTCGAACAGGCTCTGTAGGGCGGACGATGACCTTGTGTCTCTCGCGTCGCCGCCAGCAGCAACAGTATCCGAAGAGAAGCGAGAGGGCTAACACTATGACACCAGCCACGGCGATCAAAGCGATTGCAGTTGTGCTCAGCTTCGGTCCGCCGCCGCCGCTTCCACCTGGACCACTGGTAGACGATGCTGGGGTCGAGTTCGGTACAGTTTGGGTGAAACCCGGAATCAAAGTCAAAGGACTGTCTGCGACCTCTGTGGTGGGAGACGTGGGTGCTGGATTAGCACCATTGGTCGCGGTCGCAAGAACGAGTACGTCCGCGGATGCAGTACCACATGCGCGCGAGAAAAACGTCGTCGAATCTCCTCGCACAGAGGTGCGGGCATAGCGATAACAATGCGGTGCTTCTGAGGAGCTGAGAAGTTGTGAGTATAGATCCTCAAGGATGTGAATACATGAGACACGTACCATTGCAACACTGGTCCGAAGATACTGGTACATACAGCCTCACCCAGATCATAACCTTCACAGCCGCCTTGTCCGAAGTCCCGGCACCAGCCCCAGTCATCGAGACATTCGATGTTGTTGCAACAGCCAAAGACATAGTCAGTGTGCATAGCTGTAGCACAGTTGTAACCATTTGGACATGTCAACGGCGATGCTGAACATTGTCAGTCTTCATCCATGATCAATATATTTGAACTTGAACTACCTGAGTTGCCCGAAACATAGCCGCAAGTCGCAAGGGCTCGCTTGGCCAGTTCATCGTGAATAATCGGCGGAGGTGTAATCACGCTTGTAGCTTCTGTGGTCTGTGTACTCATTGTGTGAATGATCTGATCTTCCCTCGCAGAAACAGCAGTAACAAGTTTTGCAAGCGTAGCCACAAGGGAGCACTTGTTTATTTTCGTAGCAATCATGAGTATGTTAGCACAGTGCAAATTCAGAGAGAGAGAGGTTCCTCGAGTCTGAGGGAGGAATGCGATCCAGGCATACAGCTGACGGGTGGTGTAACCACCCCTGTCCACGAGCTGAAGAAAAGAAACGCCTCTGGTGCCTCGAGATTCAGCCTTGCCGCACCACTTTGTAATGCGAAGTACGACGGCATAACCGAGACGCCACCAATACATCGTGACTTCGTACCAGGCATCTCAGCTCATTCTGGCGCTTATCGTCCTCCAACAGTCATGTGGGTGGTGTTGTTCAAGCCAATCGGTGCACCGGCGAGGACCATTAAGCTGGAAGTGGATGTACCCGGCATGACGGATAGTGCCGCCTGCCGTGAATATGGGCTAGATTGTTCTATGAGGCCTTGGAGTTGTTATGGTGTCGAGGCAGATGTGCCAGGCAGTACAGGGCCAAGCGAACGCATGCTGCCGTACAGGACCATGGCACCCACTGTAGCGCTTACTATCCAGACCATTTCGAGATCAACTTCCCAATCTAGAAGCAGCCTAGCACAAACTCTGAACCTGACTGATACTACCTGACTGATACTAGCCTGCTTGGAACATACTGTATCTTGGCGAGGTATACGGATCACCAAGATCCCTTGAACCGTCTCTGGTGGAATCTGGGAGTATCATCAATGAGTCGTAGCTGGATGCTACGTGTAAAAGGCACCCATGTGCGAACACAAAGAGTTGACTTTAGCAAGGCCACAAATGCAGATCTTATAGAGTAGATAGAGCGCAATATCAAATCTTCAAGCGCAAGCGACAAAGTGTGAGGATGATGTATCACTTCCCACAGACGCGCAGAGTAACAGTGGGTTAAAAACCCACCCCCGTCGGCTCCACCTTCCCCATTCAGCATTCCCCGCGGACATGCTCCACCACTCCACCACCACCCCAACCGACACGCGACGCGCAACGCGACACACTTACAGACACATCCACACAAATCCCTTCTCTCACCAACTCACCATCACTATGCCACCACCCCCCTCCCCCACACACCAAACCCCCTACTTCTCCACCATCCTCAACAACCCCCCCACAACCACAACGAACCCCTCCTCCCCATCCCCCCGCTCGCGCCCTCACCGTGCCGTCCCCTCACCATCAACCTCAACCTTGACCTCCGCCCAACGCAGCGCCCAAGCCCGCAACAAAGACTGGAACTCCTCCGCGAGCGCAAACAGCCACACCAACAAAAGCGCACTCCGCAGCGCAGAAACCTACGAGCAGAAACAAGAAAGAGATAGAGCGGCTAGTATTCTGGATAGTGGGGAAATGTTGATGTGGTTCGCTGCTGCTAGGAATGAGGTATGTGTCCATTCCCGTATATATATAATCAAAACCCAATTGTGTTCAAAATTAACTCAATTTTTGCTTTACAAAATCCCCTCTCCCTCACATTCACAACCTGATCCCGATCTTGCATGGACGAAAGAAGAAGTCGTCGTAATGCTAATCATCAAAATATGAAAACAGAGTCTACCACAAACACGCCATTACTACCAAAACATTGTTCTTGGCCTCGGGAACCAGGGAAACATCGAGTGGCGTGAGGAATGGGAGGTTGTTGGTGGGAGCCAGCAGGAGAAGGGAGCGGAAGGTGTTGTTAGTCCGGCGAGGAGTGGCAAGGGTAAAGAAAGGGAGAGGGTGAAGAAGAGGGTTAGTTCTGCGCATGTGCATACGCATTTGCATTCTTGAGGGGGGCGATGGGTGTAGGGGGGTTGAAAATAGGTGTGGGTGTGCGTATGATTGTGATTGTGAATATGGGCATGGGGCATGGGATAGGCGTTATGGAAAAGCGTAAGCATAGTGGTAATAGCGAGATTGCGTTTTTAAAGTCTTGGAGGACATGGTACAAAGCATATATATATACCCGCAGCGAATTCATCTTTGGAATAACGAGAACATGGGTACACACGCAATTCTTGTCCAGCGTACGTAGCAAGTTCATCTGATGTACAATTTCCACATGCACACACACGACCCCTTTTCTTTCTCGTAAATGTCTTACCATATCATGCCCTACCAAACCCCCAGAAATTGCGCCAAAAAAGCCCCCCTAATAAGCAAAAGAGGGCTAACGATGCGTCCTCGACCTCTTAATCAGTCAAACCGTATATATATAAGATTCCCACCTCCTTACAACCCTTTTCCCTACACCCCCTCCTCCATCGTAACATTCCTCCACCATGGCTTCTCGCCTCCCCTCTCCGCAAACATCTCCTCCGCATCCCCAACCTGCCTTCTCTCACTCACCTCCCGACTAACCTGCCCCGACAACTTGAGCCGCATGGCTTTGCTGGCCAGAAAGGGGCTTTTGCGCGAACGTGTTCCATACTGTGTACCCTGTGTCAATCCTTGGGACGATGAGCGGATGCGTTCGCTCGATGCCCAGCCGTCCCTCATGACGGGTAATTGCTATTGGAGGGGCTCGGAAGATGACGAGAGTCTGTTGAGGTGGAGGTAGACGTCTGTGCCGTAGCTGTTGTGGTGTATTGAGTTAGTAAGATGTTTTGTTGAGTGTATGTGTAATGCACTGGTGGCGGATAGAGCTTACCCTTCCATGCTAATCAACTTCAAGTCCCCACCAAAGTATCTCGCGTACAGCCGTGATATGGGTAATCCGTACCCAAACCCAGCCATTGGTGCTTTGAAATCACTCTTATTGAAATCCGGGTCCAGACTTGGTGTTTGATCAACAGTCGTATACATATATGTCCACACGAGCGGTATCGACGATCTGGGGATACCTCCGCCTTCGTCCGAGATCTTGATTGTAATGTCCTCCTTTCCTTCTGCGACAATGACCTTTGTGACGGGGAACTCATCCTTATCTTGCCCGTGTCTCTCTACCACGGCACGCAGTGAGTTCTTGAGCGTCTCAAACAGCATGTGCGACAAGTGGCCCGGCACGTACATGAAGCTGATGTCGTTGTTGCACACGAGCTGTACCTTGGGGGCATCGAAGAGACCATAGTGGTCCTCGCAGACAAATCGCGCGTTCTCGATGGCCTCTTGGGCGAGTTCGCGAACGTTGGTCTTTGTGCAAATTATTCCGACGTAATTAGGGTCGGAGCGCGATCGCTGGTCTGTGAGGGCAATGTGCTGACCGATGAGCATTCGGATGCCGATACGCGACATGTAAAAACGGTCGAGGAAAGCCTGGATATTGTGGTCAATCTGCATCCGTTGTCTCTTGCGCTTCCATTCTAAGATTCCCTGCGCAACCGTTGTCACAACGCTGTCATGCCGCCTCTTGATCTTCTCCAGTGTGTCTGCGAATTTTGTGTTGTAGGCGCCCAGCTCGGGTGGCCAGTCTTGCCCGTCGTCTGCTGCTGCATAGTATCTCCGACTCGATGTGGCGCCTTTGACCTCTTTGGTGACGCTGCCGCCATTGCCATTGCCATTAAATCCTGGCGCAGACCGGTACTGCCCCTGCTTCACGCTAGGATTCTGTGTCGCCTGGCTGATCAGTCGTTGGTCTTTCCCATTTCTTCTCGCTGGCCGCAGTAGCCGTTCTTTGACTTCGGAGTCGAGGTTCGGACGCGGGAGTTGGACGAGTTCCTGCGGTGGTGTGAGTCAACACACATCGGCTGAAAGCCCAACACCACATACCTCGAACGACTGCGCATACCAGTCGCGCACCCTACAGATGGATGGCATCTCGTTGAGGCCATCTGGAAGATCGTTGAGTTCTTGCACGCGGTGTGCTAATCGTATAGGGAGCTCCTCGGAGAGAAACTGTGATGCGCGGAAGAGGGTTCCTGTGGATGGTTTCTCTCCAAACTGTACCATCTGTCGTAGAGAGACACCTGAAGATGAATCAGACCAGCCCTTTCACATGACCTTGGGAACAAACATACCGGTCGCTGGGAAATTGCTATAGTGCTACAGACGCATTAGCTACGGGTGCATCCTGTGCAACCACTTTACGTACTTTGATCGTGTCCATCAGCCGCTCGCTGCGCTTCCACGACATGATGTCAATTGTGCAAGGCCGGTCGGTCTGTGTCGCTGCGGTTCCGCCAAAGTACTCTGTCTGCAGTTGCTGTTGTCTCCCGACCGCAAGCTATCACCTGCAATATTCCGCCCCGCTATGACGCTAATTCAATGGGCGGACAGACCGAGGTAACGACGCGTGCGAGTGCTGGAGCAACTCGAGGTGGAAGCACCAAAGAACAGTAAAGGTGATATAATACGAGACGAACAGTCGTAGGTTCGAGGGGGTGACTGGATAATTGGCGTATGGAAACAGCCGCGTCCGCAAACCTGACCAGTAGAGAGGTCCTGGTCCTGGTCTTCCCCCACACTTGGAGGCTCTTTCACGTGGAGATGGCTCAAAGACGCCACAAAACGCTATAATCGACGAGCTCAAATCCCACACCAGACACGGGTTGATCGGTAAGAGGGCAGTGGGATTTTCTTTTGTGCCCACGGCGATTGCTGGCAGCGCATGACTTGAGGCATAATGCGAATGGTCATCTGCAAACATGGGAGCTCCAGCCACATGATCCTCGGCTAGAGCTCCGGAGCTCCAGCGGAAACGTGCATGCTGAGTGCTCTTCCACAGGCCCGAGGTGCTCGCGTGAGTTCTGCGTTTGAGCCGCCTGGTCTTGCACTGCGCGGAAGATTTACAGCGGGCTCTCGGCATGTGTCAAAGAATTTGCGAGCATATTATTGGCCATCGCCACGATGAAAAGGCGTCATGAACTGAATATGGTGAGAGATATTTTGAGCCACGGATGCAGGATCAATTCTAGCCCTTATTCTGGCATTGCGCGAATGACTTGTTCAAAAAAACAGTGTTCTGGCCAACGATCCTCATGTTCAGCACGTCATTCCATATTCACACGTTTCATCACGAGAAATTAAAGTGCGTGTGAAGAGGAGAATTGGTATTTCCGAGTCTTATTCCGTGCGTGCCGCTAAGTTCAAAACCCGCCCGGCTCTATGCTGCATCAGAAATCGAAAAACGCCCTGGCATGATACACCAAGTATATGTTACATGAGACCGTGGTACGCTCCAACTACGCCCATTGCCCCATTGGTCGTCTATCATCGTGGTGTTACAATCGCAAAAAAAGGTAGATCGGAAGAATTAGAGAAGGTTCATGGAGGGTCGAAGAGGTGGCGAGGTAAGCGTTGTGATGACCAAAGAGCGCCTATTTGGTCTCCTCCTTGAGGAAGGTAATGAGGTCGTTGCGGTCCTTTGGCTTCTTGAGACCACCGAAGGCCATCTTGGTGCCGGGAATGTACTTCTTGGGGTTCTCGAGGTACTCGAACTGTTGTGTTGTTAGCTTCAGGTCCGATAAGATTCATCGTGGCGGTGGCGGTGGCGTTAGCGTACCAGAGTGTCCTCGTTCCACTCAACACCCTTTGCCTTGTTGGCATCGGTGTATGAGAAACCCTCAACCTGACCAGACTTGCGGCCGAAGAGGCCGTGTAGCATGGGGCCGATCTTGTTGCCCTCACCCTCCTTCAGGGTGTGGCACTGAGCACATCGGGTCTTGAAGAGGTTGGCACCCTTCTTGTGATCGCCTGTTGAGATTCGTCAGTACCGTGCAGGTTGGAAGTTGAATTTTCCCATTCGAGCAATCAACCGACCGCTCCCTCTTGTCGCAAGGCCTTTGGACGAACCAAATCTCCCGTCGGGCTGCGGAAGCAGCGCTGAACCATCCCGAAAGATAGTTTGCTACTTCTGCTCGCTGCCTTTCGGTATGCGCGCACTCAATGGGCGAGAAGGCGGCCGTGGCAAGACAGGAAGCGATCGATGACGTCCGTGGCTGCTCAGAAAACGTACCGGCTTCGAAACCCATTTTGACTGGTGGTGGAGAGGATGAGGTTGGTGTTGGAGAAGAGTAGATGAGATCGTAGGAGTAAGAATGGGCGTGACTGGCGCTGTAGATGACAGGTTGCTGAGAGAAGAAACTTGGCTGCGTGCAGGAAAGAAAAAGGCGACACCCTTGGCGCTAGCCGCGATGAAATGACGGGCCCTGTCAACAGCACGGATCACGCGGCTGGCCAATGGGAGGCCGAGAGATAGTCAGTGACCAAAGCCGTCGGGCAAAGCCGGTCCGGCCGTTCCTTGGAAATGGCAAACCCAATCTCGATCGCTAAGCGACGACATTGCCTATGTTTGGCCTTCTTGCAAAGGTACCGGTGGAGGTGTTTATAGTTGCAGAGTGACATGGTTCCATGATGGTTCTGCGCTGTAACATGGATCGCTTCTTTCGTCGTACTTTCATTCGGTACAAATCGCTCTTCCGCCCGCACACATCCAGTGGCTCCCTTCAATACAGCGTTTCCGTTCCCAGATTCACAGACCCTCTGCAGACCAAACACCTGATCACGACAATCTCATCACACCTGCACAGCTTTCCATCAACCACCAGAAACAGCCCACGGCATGTTGGACTTGCAGCACCACAGAGCTCGTACGGGCCCTGCTTTTGTGACCCAAAGCGACATCTCCTGCCGAATAAGCTTACAAGGGTCTAGCGCATGGATGTCACAACTACCCACAGCTCTTTAACTCGCTGCAAAACCACCCCCCAGTTTGTGTAAAGTGACGAACCATTTAGGCCCTTGAACCGACTATCTCACATCATCCTGACCAGCCGGACTTGATTAGCCTGCTACCTTGTACCGCTCAGCTATTACTGTACCATACCTCTTGTTTCTACTCTGCATTTGCACTTGAGGTGGTGGTTCATACTCACGCACACGTCAGTTGACATCATCGCCCGGACTACTTGCCCCGCCACGCCTGACCTACATACCCTACCACCCAGCCTACCATACCTCACTGCCCCGGCCTACCAGCACGGATGAACCAAATCCCGAACATCCTGTATGCCAACGAGGATTACACTACATGGCTGATTTTAGGCGCAAGTAGAGGCATCGGCCTAGAATTCGTGCGCCAGTTGTTGGCAAGAGATGAACGCATCATCGCGACTGTGCGGGAGCCGTGGGCAGGCCATGCATCCGGGCTGTGGGGTCAGGCTGGGAGTGATCATGGACGATGTCAGATGTATACTTGCGATATACTGTCTGAGCAGAGTATAGAGGTACGTTCTTGTAATATTGCAGCTGTATTAATAAACTCCCACCCTTGCTAGCTTGCTTTTGTTTCGCTTTTGCGAGGGCTGGTATTGATCATCAGGCTAATGCGAGGGTATCTTTTCATGTTACAGAAATTCGTGGCTCAGCTCGCCATGATTCCGAATCTGAAAATCGACTATGTAGTGCTGAATGCAGGTGTATTGAGATACCCAAACGTAAGTCACCAGAATCCCCCTACTACAAGAAAGATCCAAAAACGAGCCACACTAACTGTTCCAGAGAGCCACTGAGCTGTACGTTCTACCTACCCCCCAGCAACAACCACAACCATTGAAGCATTGTCTCGTTCTAGCTAAAATCCCACACCACATCATCACGTCAACTAACATCCCTTTGCTAACAAACCCCCAGCTCCTTCGACGAATTCGCCTTCCACCTCCACACAAACACAATTGGCCCCATCATCACCGCCCAAAAACTGCTCAAGACAAACATCCCAATCGGCACCATTGTCTTCATGTCCAGCGACTCGGGCTCGCAGGGCCAGTTTCGTGAAATGGAAGATGGTTTCGCGGCGTATGCTGCATCCAAAGCGGCGCTGAATATGGCGGTGAGACACATGGCGGCCGAACTCAAGAGGAAGGATGACGATACGATTGTTTTGTGTATGCATCCTGGGGAGGTGGCTACGTGAGTGTTTTTCTCCTACTCTCTATTATCTACTTTTTTTTTTAAAAAATGACTGATTGCGAGTATGTGGCTGATATGTGTGCGTTCGTTTTAGAGACATGGCAAATGTACAATTACCATGGGAAGTACAAGGTATTATTACACCAGAGGAATCGGTGTTGAAGATGATTGAAGTCATCAAAAGCAAGGGCATACAGCATAGCGGTACATTCTGGACATATGAGAATAAGGTACGTTGAACCCTATCTTCCCCTCCCGCTTCTATGCATGGGAATACTGACCCGATTGATAGCCATATGTGTGGTAGCATACACAGTATAACGATCCATGTTTTATTATTACTGTTGTTGCATCCATATTCGGGTAATCGTCTACTTTGCTATACCCCTACCATGTCGCATGTCCATGTGACTCCTGCCATGGAAACCCGAAATTGAGAAAGACCGTCCCTTAAATAAACCCTTCTTGGTGAGGGCTCGTTAGATTAACATGTAATCGAAACTGTATCACTACTCCCCCTTTGAAGTACAGATTCAACCTACTCAATCTCACCAAAGGTACGACGCACAAGGTCGGTGTCCCAATCCAAGCGGTTGTCACTCGTGGGCAACTCATAGCCAACGAGAACCTTGTACTCCTTTACCACTGGCTTAGCCACCGCCCGTACATGGTCTATTTGGATCTGCTGTTCCTCCGTCACCGGTTCTCCCGTTGGAAGCAGACGAGATCTTCCCCTACCCATTCGCATAGTCTGTATGTCCTCCATGGCTGTCTCGACACTAGGCGATTTATCTTTCCTCTTATCGCGGATATCAGGCGTCATGGAAGGCCCAGGGAAGAGACTGTATCGCGAACTGTCGGGCTTGTTCGCCGCTTCCGGGGTGAGAATGACGGATGTGAATTCTGTGCGGAATCGTCTTGCCTCGGGTGAAGGGCTTTCTTGTCTCCGTCCATAGGTCAGGTCCTCTCGAAACACGTTAGTGTCGCAGACTCCACCATAGGTAAGAGACTGTGTATCCTCCTCAGCCTTGAAGAGAGGCGTCGCATCACGTTGCAATTCCTTCCTCCTCTGACGGTTTCTGTCCTTCCTCATTTGCTTCCTGATGTTCTTGTTCAACTTTCTCGTCTCTGTACTTTCCGGCTTGTTTCTATTGTGAGCTTGCCAATTCTCGAGGCGCCTTTTCTGCCCTTTAAATCGCTCTTTCGCTAGTCCTGTGTGTTTTGGAAGTTGTAGGGCACGACCATCCTGACTGTACTTGTTGAACATCGGTCCTCTGGTAGACAAGTACCGCGCGTTTGTGATGTCCTCACGAGGTGAACTGCTGGCGGGGGTTTCGAAGAAGTCCGACTCGTACTTGATTGGCGTACGCTGTTCTCTGGTGATATGCTCGTCGTCGAGTTCCATGGCTTGGGGGTACGATCTCAAGTTTTGCTGGCTGCGCATATCTCGGCCGCCGGTGTAGCTGTAGTCAGGATAGAGGGGTACCCTCAGGCCGGACACATCCTGCAACTCGACCTTCATAGTTGGTTCCGTATTACTCGGCAGCTCCTGGCGATCCACTTGCGACCGGTCTTGATGTGCCATGCGGATTGGGCAAAGCGGTAACGGGCAGTCTACGCTGTGACTCGTGATATTGTGCGGCTGGTAGACCTTCGACCCAGGCACGGGATCTGTATGCGAGTATTGACACTCGCGCCGCCTTCCTCTATTACGCTTTCGCTTGGGAGCGCAAACACCGCTGTGGTAGTAGAAGAAGCAAATTTCGGACTCTTGTTGGTGAGCAGCCTTTTCTTTGCTTAAAGCACGAGGGCCTTTGGGCGGATTGAAAGGTTTCGATGGTCGTGATGACCGATCAAAGATCCCTGGTTCTGTCCAACTGGCTTGTTTGTTTGGCTTGGGCGGAAGTTGATGGCTCGGATCTGGTTGACGAAGTACTGGCAAAGCTTCGGTAGGTACTGGCGGAGCTTCAACGGGTACTGACAGAGCTTCCTGAGCCGCTGCCCTCAGTGGAATCTCCAACTCCAATCGTCTTCCCACATCAATCCGCGAAAGTTCTCCACGAGAACGCTTGCGCTGCGTCTCCGGTGAAGGTAAACCGCGATAACGCTTTCCCGCTGCGCCCGCATGTCCCAGCAACACCACAGACTCATCATCAACCTCAGACGCAGACGGTAGCGAAACCGCATCAGCCATGTCGAAGTACTTTTTATGGCTTGTTGATGGTGTAGGAGCGATCGAGAGAAAAGCTTCAGGGTCTGTATTTGCGCTTTCAGGAACTGAAGGCGCATTCACCGCGCTTGCCTCCTTGGCATCTTCCAACCCACTCATCGCGTTTGCTTGCTCGGATGCAGAACTAGCGGGTCTTGCACTTGCCGACAACTCCTCCACTTCATCTTCAACTTCTTCACCATCATCACCACTGCCCACCTCACTACTCCCCACCCTACTCATAAACGCCCCGTCGCCTTGCCCACCTAACCTGCTTTCCTCCCTCTCCTTTGCATTCTGTTCATTGAACAATGCTAGATTAGCGTTCAGCGGACAATACTCAAGTCCACACGGCCGAAAGTGCACGAAACCTGGCGGCGGCACAATGGGCCATGTGATGTGTGTTTTGTGTTCGTATGGGCAGTCGTCACCACGTCTACACTGGTCGTGGTACCAAAAGAAACAGGTTTGTTTTGGACCGCCTGGTGGGGGAGGGGAGGGAGAGCGCAGGTTATTTGTGCCTTTGGTTGTATGGGATGGTTGAGTGGTTGGGGGTGGTTTGGTGTGTTTCCAGTATTCTGTGCAGCCGCAAACGCCGTTTTGGTTTTTGTCGCGGGGGCAGCAGCGGTTTGTCATAGTGGGGAGTTGTTGGACGGACGAGTGGTAGTTAGGTAGAGGGCGCTTGTTGAAGATCTTATAGAGCAGAGGGGATAGGAACTACTAGTAGAACTCAGGTGGAAAGAGGGCAGGCGCTTGTCGGGTCTCAGTGATTGAGGTTTTGAACCGTTAGGTGAGAGATCACTGTGGAGCAAGCAACCTAGCCCAGGACTTCAGTGAGAGAAATATGATTTAAATACATGAAGTAAAGTTAAAACCGAGCGATACCTGATATCAAGACTCATAAACTACCACAACCTACCCAAGATACTCCAAGCAACCTTCACCGACAAGAACAACCCCACACCCACCGCCACCACCCCCGCACCAAACACCTTCAAATTTCTCATCTCAACACTCGAAGTCTTCATCTTCCTCTCACCAATATCGCCCAAATTGGTCAAAGTGTCGTAATCCGGAACATATTTGAAATCAAAGTTCGTCTCTGCACCTGCAAGCCCCCACTTCGCCTTCACTATAACGTGCCAAAAAATCTCCTTGGCGCGCTCGATACGCTGCTTGTCCCAGGTGGGAAAGAGCCGATATGTATAACAGTACACCATAAAGAAGAGACACTGACCCGCCATGAGGGACCAGTAGTATGCTGATACGCGTTTGAGTCCAAGTTGATCGCAGAGTTCGTTGCCGTTGAGCCAACGCGCACTAGCGGTTAGCATGTCTGCTGAGACAAAAGCTGGTGGTTCGTCTTTGAGCGCGTAGATGACGTTGTTGGCCATTGTTTTGGACATTTCAGAAGGCTTGACTTCGTAGTAGAATAGCGATTCCATGATGGCTTTGGCTCTTGCCGGGGTGGAAAACCAGTCGTCGGGTGTGCCCATGATGTATGCGATGTACCGCCACAACGCTAGGTAGTCCTCAATCTCTTGCTGGCGGAGGTAAATACCCTGACGCGGGAAGCTCAGCCATATCAAGGTTGCGGAGAATGTGCTGATGGTGCCAATGGAGTCTAAATCGTTGATGGGAACTCCCCATTCAGCGACTTTGAAGTACTCTGGACGTGAGTCTGCGAGCTTCATGATTCGTTGACGGACTGCAGCGTGTAGCAAACGGACGCGTACAGAGGATGCATGGCCCTCTCCACCTGGTTTGATACCTTCGAGTGATCTTGTACACTGGAGGATGTGCTGAGTGGTTTCGAACAGTCGTCCTCGTGCGACTTTTGTGCTAAACCCGCCGGTTCGTGCCAGGGTTTCGACCACTCGCGCAGCCCCCATGCCACCTAATAGTGATTGGTAGGTGAGTCCAACAAAAGCCGGTCCTCCATATCGATAAAACACATTTTGGCCTCTTTGTATTTGTTCCCAGTCTACCCAATCCGGGACGGTCTGGATCTGTTGCCACAGCTCATCAAGTTTCTCATCAGTCTTGTGATGTTCCTCAAGTAGAGCATAAAGATCCCGCTTGGGCAATGGTAGGGGCTCTTTCTTCTCTTCTTCTGTTCCGGGTATCGTTGCTAATGGTATTCTATCATTGTTACTCCGTGGTAGTGTCCCTGGCTGTGGTGGCGATATGGCATTCAGTCGATCCAAACATTCTTCTCCAAGGACATCATACGAGTGTTTCAGCGGCTCGGACTGTTCTGGCGTAATATGCTCATCCGTCCACTCAAATTCGTAGTCCCAGCAACTATTGCGGTTTAGTAATTGTCTGATGATTAGTCTTCCGGATATAGACGCACGTGGTAGTATTCTTGGTGCGCCTGCGGAAAGGGTTGGGCCAAGTCATAACAGGGGAACGAAGGGTCAAAGGGAACGAAGAGGCACTGAACCGCTAACAGAGACCAGATTTGAAGCAATAGAGTGAGAGAAACAGAATGCACTCGACTGAATGAAAGCGCAGATCAAACCTCTGATACCGAGGCGCTAAGAGACCGTGTGAGGTGAGGGGTCCACCTTCCATTTGCCGCCTCATCAAGACGATTAGAAAATGCCATTACATCGGACGGAGAAAGGATGCTAGATCCCAGCGCTATCGTACATGGAAGATGTTAGTGCTGGAATGACGGGTTGACATTTGTGTCGTTGATGTCACCAATTAGACTAGATGTGGCTACCACTTGTGGCGTTTCGGCGTTTGAAATGCACGGACGGGTCCCTAGCTGGGACTTTGAAGAAAGTCGAGACGAGAGAAACTTTGGAAGCAACAACAACACCAAAATGAATTGCAATCATTGTGCGCGACAGACGCTGAGTCTGTTTATCCGATCTTTCACACATGTAGAACCACTATTCGCACGGCGACAGCATACCCTTCGAACCCCCCAGCAGTCTTCGCAATTCCACTCCAACGACCGCCAAAACACAAGACCGCCACGCTCCTCACCTCGTACACACGACACCCGTCCCTCAACCCAATACTCAAACCCCTTCGCATCCAGCAAACCTCCCCCCCGCACCCCCGACGCCCTCGACGCCCTCGACGCCCTCGCCGAAGACCCAGACGCCCCCATCGACACCACCCCCCAACCCCCAGACTGGCGCGCCCAAAAAGCCGCCCTAAAAGCCAAACTCAACGGCGAAGCCTGGAACCCGCGTAAAAAGCTCTCCCCAGACACAATGGAAGGAATCCGCCACCTCAACGCCACACAGCCCTCGAAATTCACAACGCCTGTGCTGGCTGAACATTTCAAAGTGTCGCCTGAGGCTATACGACGGATTCTCAAGGGCAAGTGGCGGCCTAATGATGAGGAGTATGAGGATCGGATGCGCAGGTGGGACAAGAGGGGGGAGAGGATTTGGAGTAATTTGGTGGAGATGGGGGTTAAGCCACCGAAGAAGTGGAGGGAGATGGGGGTTGGGAGGGTGAGTGGGGGGGAGAGGCCGGCGTGGAAGGGGAAGAGGCATTTGGGGGCGGATGTGGGGGAGAGTGTTGGGGGGGAGAGGTGGGCGGATCTTGCGAGTGAGGATCGGGGGGTCGAGGCGTTGATTCCGATTGTGGATGGGAAGGGGAGGAGGGAGAGGACGGTGGTTCTACCGCTTTCACAGAGGATATGAGAGGTTGTGGTGGAAAGAGGGTCTGCGAGGCAAGTCACTGAGGTATCACGGTGATGGAAATAGGCAGAGGGACGTTTAGTGGATAATATGTCATTGGGCTACTCGAGCGATCAATCTCTACCTGGCATACAGATCAAGCGATCACAACCAAGTTCCGACACAAGATGAATAACATTGTTCTCATCCAGACAACCTGATCAGCTACGCCGAAAAGGCCTTGCTTATACCTGCAACTCTGATCGAGCTGATGCTAGGAACAGCTGTCTCGCGTTGAATAAGTCGCATTGTGTACTGCAATCAAGGGTGGGCAGAGCGACCAAACATAGTGAAGCAGATGTCGCCAGAGAAGGACATCGAATAGGACCGTGGTGAATGATTAAAGGTAGATAGGCGAGGGTGATTTAGCATGAACGGCCTGAAAGTGGTGTATACGACAATGATAGATGTCGCTGCGATCAAGTCGTTCAGATATGAGAAACAAAGTCAAAGACTGGATCCCACTACTAGCAAGACCTACTTGCTGCCTTTCTTGAACAGCTCCCATGTTTCGACCAGCGCATGCTTGACCTCTTCACGTCGAAGCTGCTCTGCCATGAGCTCGGTAATAAGGTCGGCATTGGATCCACGACTCGCTCCAATGTAAGCTTCACCACTGAAGAGGACACGTAGATTGATCCAGGTTGGCACCATCTTGACCATCTTTGAGCTCTTTCCTCCAAATAAGTCGTGGGCGAGGTCGTCCCGCAGGCGCTGGATATACGCTGTCCACTTCTCCCCCTCGTTGCGTGCCCATTTCTTGCCAAAGCCTTTGGTCGTTGACTGCTTCTCCAGGATCAAGGTGAGAGAGTTCAGTCCGCGGTAGTAGTTCTTGATGACGTTATACCCACCGCTGAGGAGCCAGTGAAGATCGTAGAAGCTGTGGATGCGAATGTTGAGCTTTGTGACGAGGCGCTGACACCCGGACGGGAATAGACGTGCGCTATAGTCAGGCGGAGGCGCCTGTTCATTAGTGGGCTTGATGATTTCAAAGTCGTTCCTGCCGTACAGAATTGCCTTGGCTTCAGTATGGACTTTGCTGCTCACACGCAGGATGTTGATGTTGGTGGTGCTGAAGCGGGAGAACTGGACTTTGAAGCCGTCGACAGTGATCTGAGCCAGGGCGTACGCAATGCCAGGAAGAAGCTCACGGCGCTCGGCGTACAGAAAGGCCTTCTCCTCGTCGTGGTAGGCAGTGTGGTTTTGGCGCACACAGATGATGGCTGGGACGACGAGGAGGTGCTCGTAGACCAGATTGCGAGCGGAGAGCGGGAGTTTCATGAACGGAAACGGGGTGTTGACGGTCGCGGGGGCGTCAATGGCGAGGGCGAGGGAGGCAAAGTGATTCTGCTTCTCGAGGGGACTACATTCTGGAGTAGTTGCAGTGTCTGAAGAAGGTGAAGCGGTCGTAGCGTTTTCGCTTGATGCAGCACTCTCGGCCTCGCTGACATCGTCGAGCTCAACGTCGGAACCTTCCTGGAGCCCTTCGAAGAAGCTACTGAGTGACTCTCCCTCTTTGGGCTTGTTTGAGCGTCTGGAGCTTATGGTGGTGCTCGCAATGTCAGTAAAGCGGACTCGCTTGGTGAAGCCTCCAGTGGGAGGTGGTGTGAGCAAGAATGGCCCGGGCGAGGGAGTTCGTGGACGCTTGACGGAGAGTTCCATTGTGGGTGGTTTCTTTGTGGGTTAGAGGGATGCTGAGGTTGGAAACGACCTGTAGGAAAAAAGCAGGCCCTTTGGTAGTGAGAAGTAGGAGAAAGTGAGCATGAGGACTGGTTTATATGGGGAGATGTGAAGGTGAGGTTTGACTGCCGGAGAAGGTCTACGCTGATTGCCGCAAAAGTCGCAGTGACGCCGGGTCGTAGAGGTGCGGAATCCATGGCGAGGTGAGAGAGAAAGTGTTGGGCACCGAGTGTGTACACATATCAAGGTCGCAGCACACGATGGCATGCAGTCTGGATCCAGTCGCTGTGGGCCCAGGCCAAGCTGTCATAGTGTATTTGTTGGAGTGCCAACCGAACGCTGGTCAAGGTAGCCCTGGATAGCCGTAGACGGTTGTTGGAGAGACCAAGGCAGGTACAGATTCCTGTGTGATGCATCTGGAACCATGGATGCGCTTCCTCCAGGCACCTGCGGCTGCGTGTGGAGTGGACCTGGGTTACCGGTAGCGCCGAAGGGGAACGGGCCAGGAGGACCCTTGCCAGAAGCGTGTACAGTATGACGGCACGGCACGCCCACGGCCAAGATCAGCGCCCGCGTCTCACAGGCACAAGCACAAGCAAGCACACCCTCCATCGCCAATTGCTGCATTGCGCCCTCTGCCTTGCCCTGCCTTGCCCTGCCCTGCCCTGCCCTTCCCTGCGGTCCGTGTCTGGTCCTCTGGCCGCCATGGTGCTTGACCGACCATCTCCATGAGCTGCCTCCCACGCTGCAGCCCGCGCCGCCGCCATCCCTCTCGACCATGTCCGCGTCGAACATCCGGGTATTCGTACAATGGAAGGACTCGACCGTGTTCGCTGGCGAAGACATCGAATGCACAATCACCTTCAAGAACGTCGCGCCCCCGGAAGGACGCGATGCCTCCCCGTTAAGGAAGCACAATGGCTTCGCAGCAGGCGGCGACCGCCAGCGCAAACTGCCCCCGGTCCATTCCTCGACGAGACCCACGATCTCGCGCAACTCGTCCTTTGCCTCTGCCCAGCCTGCGCCTCAGATTGTCCGCAGCCACCGCCCCGCGCTATCGCTGCACACGCCGTCTACCGTGGGAGAGCGGCGACCTCCCCTGACACCGAGCGCCGTGCCTGGCATCACCACCAACGGGCAGAGGCATGGCAGGTCGCTGTCCATCATATCGCTCGGCACCAACGCCACTACAGATGGAAACCACGAGCGAGGCATCCCCATACGACGCCCGCCGCGGGGTCATGCCCGGTCTGCCAGTCTGCAGGTTGTGCCTGGCCGGCCAAACTCGTATCCAGGTACGGGCAGCGCAGAGGGGTAAGCTTCGTAGACTGACACTGCAACAGTCGCTTCACCAGGCCACCGCTCAGCCACGCATCCCTCGCCTCTCTCAGGCGCGTCACCGCCACTCCCTCATGCATCGCCCGGCGACTTCGCTTTCCCACCACGCTCTGGGAGAAGACGCCCTGAAATCACCACGACTCCAAGCACTCCAGCTCTCCCTACCACCCGGAAGGCGTCCAACTCCTTTTCGCACAACTTCAAATTCCCCGCGGCGCCTCCCCCTGAGGAACCCTTACTCGAACCGCCCAGCAAGAGCCCTACCAAGCCAGCCGTTCAGCCAAGGTATTCGCCTCGGTTACAGCATGAGGGTCGAAGAAACCCAACGAGTACCACTCTGGACACGCTTTCACCTGTCGCAAGAATAATATCTGGATCAAGCATGGACGGAACGCCACGTAGTAGTGGAGAGTTCTACTCCATGAGCAACAACTCGAACGAGACCCTTGCCTCCGAATACACTGCTCACCTGTCAGCGCGACTGCTACCACGGCCATCGCATCAGCGACAACCCTCTCACCTAGCTCCGCCGAATCAGCAAACCCGTCCAGAGTCCCTGATGATGGGTTATGCTCAGATCACAGGGTCCTTTACTCTGGATGGTTCGTTGATAAATCAAGCACCGTTCGAAGAGGTCAAGAGAAAGGGCGTGGTTGGTGGACAAGGTGGGGGCGGTGTGGTGGGAGTGGAGAAGACTAAACGAGAGAGTGGTCTTTTTGGTGCGCTGGGCTGGGGCAATATCGGAGAGTCGCTAGGAGGTTTGCTGGGCTCATCCGAACCGTCTAGCATACGGGAGATGAGGGGGATCGCTAGCTCCAAAACGGTGCCACTCATCAGCACGCCTCAATCAATATTGTTTGTTGATCTGAAGCTCGCACCTGGCGAGAGTCGGAGCTACACATATAGCTTTACAATACCGCGGGGTCTACCACCTACACACAAGGGACGGTCAATCAAGGTGGAATACAATCTCACTATTGGAACGCAGCGTGCCGGCTCCACCAGGGACCAGCAAGTCAGACATGTCGATGTTCCATTTCGAGTCTTTGGCAGTGTAAACAGTACGTTCCACATCACAACTCCTATATGTGATGCCTTGCTAACAACATCCCAGGCCGTGGTGAGATCCTCGGACACGATTTAATGTCCCCCTACATCATCCTCCGCGACCAAGCGCGAACCAAAACCCTCGATCCCACCACGCACACCAAATCCCTCTCTCTCGCCAAAAAGACCTCTGCATCATCCAAACCCGACGACAACACCTTTGCCGACTTCCTCCAATACGTAGACAACCTGCTCGACCGCCCGCGCCAAAATTCCAGCATGGGCCTCCTCTCCCCGACCAGCACCCTCCCCGGCCGCTCCCCCCTCACCGAAGAGCCCCAAACAATGAAAGACGCAATCGACACGGCCATCCTCCGCAGCAACCTCACCGGCGCTGCCAACCAATCCGCCAACCGATTCGAAATCGCCCGCAGCGGCAAACGCGTCGCCGTCATCATGCTAGCCCGCCCTTCTTACCGCCTAGGCGAAACAATCTCTGCAGTCATTGATTTCACAAATGCGCGTATCCCTTGCTACAGCGTGCATGTTTCCCTTGAAACGTCGGAAAAGGTAGATCCGGCGATTGCATTGCGGTCCAATGCGAGCATCCACCGCGTGACCAAGAAGGTGCACGCCGCTTTTTCAGAGAATGCGCTGTTTGCGAGAAAACTTGCGTTTTCGCCTTGTATTCCGCCGAATGCGACGCCCGAGTTTGTGACAAGTGGGGTGTCGTTGGAGTGGAGGGTGAGGGTGGAGTTTATTACGCCGAGGTTGGTGGCGATGCAACAGTATAGCAATCATGGTGGGAATAGAGATGGTGACGTTGGTAGTGGTCAAGACGAAGTACGGTGGGATGATTTGTTGGAAGAGGTGGGGAGGGATGAGAGGGGTGTGGTGTTGGTTGGGGCGCAGAGGTTGGGGGCTGAGAGCTTTGAGGTGCAGGTTCCGATTCGGGTTTATGGGGCTGTTAGTGGGGTTGTGGAAGATGGGGATGGGGAGGGTTTGCCTGTTTGAAAACGTGAGAGGGGGGTGTGTGTGTGGATGGATGAGAGGAAAGAAAGTAAATTAAAGCGTATGGATGGATCAAAGGGATGGGGTATATAGTGCATATAAGTACTTGTATAGGGGATTTTTATTTCACAAATGTACATAATGTTTTTTTTCTTTTTTTTTGTTCCTCTAAAAGTCGTTGCCATGTATGTGCCCTTTCTGTCAGAGACATATAAAGCGGCTTTCGTTAGACTTGTATCATGCCCACCAAATGTAGCTAAACCACACATTTCTATATTTCCTATCGCTTAACCCCCTACGTGGTCTAAAAAGAACCAAAAGCATAAAGGCAAAGTTAACAGATATCCTCCTTTGCTATGGTACCAAATCACCAAAGAGGGAAGAGAAAAGATATCCCAACTTGAATGCCTTTCGAGGTACAAGTATGAGTGGTGGTTAATCCTACTACTACCTATCCTTTGAACTCTCTTTTCTTTTCTTGTGATTTGCATTGTTGCACAACCCAAAAGAAGAAGAAAAATTACATCTAGTATCATCAACAATGCTGTATCACATGTAGTATACTTTATTCTTAACGACCCCTTGGGATAAACACTCTAACCCTAGATTAATCTAGGTATCTATTGTGAATATAAAAAACACCATACCTAATGAAATACTTAAAATCCTTTTTTGAATTTATCAAGATATCTAGGTGTAATTTTTCTGGATTATGTTTTCTGTATTTCTGTTATTCTGTTATTCCCTGCTTGTATCTTGTCATCTCCAAAAGAAAGAAATTCCTGGGCCAGAGGCATGGTTTTTTTTTGGGGGCTTGATAGAAAGATATAATCCAGATTGATCACGGATTTTCCTATTCGTCTATTTGCTTGCTAGAAGAAGAAGAAGAAGAAGAAGAAGAAGAAGAAGAAGAAGAAGAAGAAGAAGAAGAAGAAGAAGAAGAAGAAGAAGAAGAAGAAGAAGAAGAAG